>OY776286.1:44873488-45315988 GCA_963675345.1 Trididemnum clinides | reverse complement strand
AACCGCTGTACCTTCAACCTCATTATAATAGGTTTTTTTGCTTTTTGATGAGGGTCATATTGATTACGATAATCTAAAGCATCGCCTCCCAATCTTTTTTATGATTCTATTTCTTTGTTTTCTTGAAGGATTCTTTGTGCCCTCTTCCGCACTCAGCGAAATATTTGTTAATATAAACAAGTAAAAAATGAACCTCGTATTCCTCATCTCGTACCTCTGGTTGTAGCCTATCTTGTAAGGATTACAGGTACCCGCGTTTGGGAAGATCTAGCCAAAATGATCGCATTACCAATCAATCACCAAAATTTGTAGCCGAAGCGCTTAAATTTTCTTCTAAAAGACTGCATTGGCATCATAAGATATGAAATATGGAATCATGCTTTCAACAATGCATAAATGTTCATTAATTACTGCCAAATCAAGAAAAATTGTTTTGCTTAAAAAGGCTACCTTAATTTTACAAATTTATTCTTTTTGTAGATTTAAATTACTAATTGTTCAATCTTACATAGGCGGTTATCTTTCAAGCATGAAAATGAAATTTTTTCGTAATTCTTAGTAAAAAGAATAAAGTCAAAATACTGGCAAACATCTTATAAAAAGTTTTGGTGACTATTCATTTAACTGTTGGTGCTTTTGATGTAAAAGCAAAACGTTTTAATTAAATTTTTGCTAGCATTATGGCTTTATTCTTTTTAATAAGCGTTTGACTTTGTATTGCATGGGGGGCTGAAGGCATTTTCGTTTCAGAACAAAGGTGAAGTCTTTTTTTAAGATCAAGTTTTTTACTGGGTCTTTTGTGCGACTTTCCCTTAATTTGCAGTCTCACATGGCTTCTGGTGTTGCATTTTGTAAAAACATAAGTCACAATTAGCTTATAACAAAACCGCAAGACACAATGAATCGTGAGATTGTTCAAACAATGTTTTCTCTCTCTTTCATTTATTTATTTCTATTTGCAATTTCAAGGCCTGGCAATCATATCGAATTATCAGAGTCCACCAGTCTGCAGCTCATTTTCCTCTATCTTGAGCATTTTAAGTATCAAATTTCTTCTTTTCATGTCATTCTTTACTGTCTCCTTCCATGTTTTCGTAGATCTTCCTCTTCTCATGTACTCTATAATTGTCTTCTCTCGCATTGATTTCGCTAAATTTTTAACATTTATTTGTTTAAGATGCCCAAGCCATCTTAGTCAATGTTTTTGGCTTATTCGTCGATGTCCGTAATATCTGTCTATTGTCTCGATTGACATTAATAATAACTTTCTATTCTGCTTTTGTATACATCACTTGATTTACCACTCTGCAATTAATTGATCAAAATAGGCTTTGTTTTATGTTTTGATTTTTTATTTCAGCGTTTGAGCTGACTTCAGAAAACAACTTGATTAGAAAACCAGTTTTTGATTCTTTGCTGCTTTTTGTGTTTGTTCATTTTCTCATTTGGTGGATATAAAAACAATCTGCCTGACTGCATAAAGGCACTGCTGGCAATTTTGTACAAAAACAACTAGTCACACAACATCCAAATCATTCTCAGTTTTGTGGTTTGCTCTCGTCTGATATCCGTAGTCTTCATTATCCAATGTTCAATCCATAATACATCACGATTCTCAAACAATTTTTCATTTTTGAGGCACAAAAACAAGTCGGTTATCAGCTTGTGCCCATGTACCCTGATTGGGATTTTCTACTTTTGTGTTATCACACTTTTATAAGAAGTAACTATTTGAAATTGACTTTGATTAAAATAGCATCTCAAACTACTAGGCCAAGGGTTCTTAACCGGGGGTAAATTTACCCCTTGGGGTTAGGGTGTAAATTTAACCGTGGGGTAAATTTGACCTGCCATAGGGGTAAATTTTGTCAGCAAAAAATTCAAATTTTTACCTATTACAATAGGTGTTTGTAGAAGTGAAAATATAAAAAAATTGGGGGTAAATTTTACTTTTGAAATTTGCCAAGGGGTAAATCAAAGAATAAAGGTTAAGAACCCCTGTACTAGGCTGTATAAAAATTTTTTTTCATTATTTATGATATTATAATATTGATGATGACCTATATCTTCGTAAAACGAATGTCACAGTATCTTCAAATTAAGACCCCAGAAACTTAATTCAAATTCTTAGATTTTAATTTAAACCTTTAATCTCAAAGCAAAAACTCCTTAACAAGCTAGGAAAAAATTAGATCTGAAAAATTGCGTTTCCGTTAAAAAATATGTGAAATATTTCAAGGCATCTCAATTGCAATATGTGGAATAAAACTAGTTAATCATTATCTAATCTGTTTTACATCTTAGAATACCTAACCAAGGGTGGAAAAAAGTGGTGTAGTTATAACTATTGCATTAAAAGTGTTAATTGAAATAATGCTTCATATTTAAGAAAGTCACCAGTGCAGTGATGCCATCTGATCTGATTGTGTTTTGATTGGCTAATCAACTGAAGAATAACATCAAATGCTCGATAATGATATATTGAAAATGAGCAAAAAAATATACAAGTAGTGATTAATAACATTTAAAGATAGTATTTCTTGTAGCATAGTCAGTCTTGATTGGTAAAACAACGCAAATTATACATCATTAGCTTATTGTTGTAGTGTACAAAAAATACGTTTCTAGAGCAATATATTGATTTCACTGCAGAAGCTCGCAACTGTGATCAATTCAATGAGCAGACGTGTAATGACGTCATATTTTGTATCATCATCAGAACAAACAGAATGCTCTTGAATTGAAACTTCATGCAAGGATTAACATGCTTTTTGGGAAGGAAATTAAATCTGATGAAAGAGGTAGTCCTCCAGCAACAAAAAATTCATTAGGTGACATATCAGAAAAAAAATTGTGGATTATTCACATGTTCGGGACAGAAAGTTGATTTGATAAAACGTATAGTCGAAACAAAAATTTTGGTGAAAGTAAGATATTTACAGTAAAAAACAATAAAGGAAGATATATTCCAAACGCAGTCTGGCAAATTGAATGCTTAATGATGAAATTGTTCATTGAGCTGAAAAAGCAAGCGATTATAATTATAACATTAAAACTGAGTGTGATGCTTTTGCAGATCTAGCAAAATGAAGCAATGCTTTGGGATTTATTACTCTATGCTATCATGATTAAAAAGTAAAAAATTAATTAAATCTAATTGGATTGGTGGTAGGTTATGTAAAAATAGTAGGAAAAAACGCCTATTCCAGAGTACATGTCCTGTGATTTAAAAGCACTTTTACGGCCATTTCTCCAGCTTAGTTGCGTTGGTTGTAGTAACAATGCACTGGGTCGGCAGTATTGCGTCACTGACAAGTCTGAATACATGTCGTTCCAAGATAACCGACAAAAGATTTTCAGATGAAAGAAGAATGCAGCATATAGGCTAAAATCCCATTACATATTTGGCTTCCTTTGGACAAAATGAAAGTGGAATTTGGCATTCTTTAGATTTATGGAGTTTTTTTGTAGATTTATTTATTTTTTCGCCCGCACAAAATAATAAGCAATAACTAAGAAAAGCAAAAATAAAATTTAGATATGGATTTTGAGGGGCTAGGAAATTTTGAACTAACTTAACTCAAAGGCTTTCTAGTCAAAGCGTCCTGAGAGAGAAAAAAAGAAAAACAGAGAACAAAATGTTTCCAACAAAGTAAGATTTTGAAAAAATAGAAGTAATTTACACATTAAAATACAATAGAATAAATAATAATAATAGCATAAAACACTTACTAAATCTGATTACAATTAATTATCAGTATAAGTATAGATCGGTTATAAACGAACAAAATTTGTAGTTTGTAGCAAATTCAGCTATTAATAATTGTTCAAGTATTGTTTTTTGAGTTTCTTTTTAAATAAATACGTTGTTGCATTTTTTAAAGATTCATCAAGTGTAGTCCATAATTTAAATCCCCGAACCGTTAATTGATTATGCGCAATTGATTTGTTGATTTGTTGACACGGGGAAGAAAGTAAGTATTTCTTTTCAGTTGTGTGAGTATCATATGAGTGACTTTTAGATAAAGAAAACAAACAACAAGTAGATGACTAATAACGACAGTTTAATTATGGGGGACAGTGGGCTAATTTCAACAACTTCTGGACTATCTGGGTTTGGAAAAAAAAATTTAAACAGACTAATCAAAGCAAATGGAGTGCAATGGTATAGACTATTTTGAGAACGCATAGTGATGGTGTATTAAAAGGAGCGCTAGATTTTGAAATGGTTGGAAGAAAATAGCAGGGGTGACTAAAGACGACATGGAGAAAGCACGTGGAAAATTAAAGCGATTAGACAAAAAAGAAAGATCCTATTAACAGAACGAAATTGCACAATGCGTTCTATAAAATTTCGAAGGACTAAAGTGAATTCGGCCACCTCCGTTAACTCTGGAAAACCCAGGCGGGTCCATTTGACCCAATCGCCTCCTTCAAAGTAATGGAAAGCACCCACTTATTGCATGCATTCACTATATTATTTTATTTCGTTATGAATGTAAAAGTTAAAAGCAGATTCTAATCATCTTGTTCTGTAGCATTTATTTAGGCCTACTATCAACTTGATCATTTTATTGCATTTGTAGCCTTGTGCTATGGATGAGTTCTTCGGGTATTAACTTTTTATATTTTGTTTCAAAATTAGCGTAAGTAGGAGAGATGTGACACCAATGAACCACTGGGACCAATGAACCATTTTCATATTTTAACTTCTTTGCAAAAAACAATATCTTTGTTTGACTGAAGCGTTTAGAAAATAGCGGTTGATGAAGTTTGGTTGACTCGTCTGGCGTGATTTTGGAGAAATTCGGGTTATCGTGTTTTTGGGCAGAAAAGTGAATATTTTAACTCGTGTTTAAAGATTGGTGAAAAGTTGTGATATTGTTTAAACTAAGCATGTGTATACGATCCTTGCACTTAAATAACTATTTCATCAGGTTGAGCATAAACATTTTAGAACGTGGTTGACCTTAAGATCTGAGGAGGTAAAGAGTAAAAAATGTTGCTTAGGAGACCTTTGAACTAGTAGCTTATGGAATCTATGAACCACTAGTTTAATGGTCCCATCTTACTGTTTTTTTCAGTTCATTGAAAAAATGCCCACCTTCAAAAAAATTATTTTTTGAGATTTTCAGATGACATCACCAATTCAATATCGTTTGAAATATATCAAATTTTGCGGAACATAAAACTTAAATATATTTTGGACATTAGGGGTTAAAATAACTAGACATTTTGTACAAAATACTACATGGTTGCTTTTTTATGTGATTTTGTGTCATACTTATGTTTTATGTAAACAAGTATACTTTCAGACCTGTATTTGCAGGTTTTATAAATGCTATAATTAGACCGGTTCATAGATCCCACCCACTGGTTCATTGGTTTTCAAGGTGTGGGACCAATAAACTATTTGAAAAACTCTTCTTTAAAACTATGTAATTCGCATCTTTTAAGTGTTACGTAATTCAAACAAGAGAATATGAAACTAAGTTAATAAACTTCAATTGGTGAGAAATAGGAGGAATTACGACTTAAAATGATGGTTCCAATGACAAAAATGTAAATTTTTGTTTATAGATCCCACATCTCCCCTATGAGCTAAACGTTTATGGCTGGAAAAAGAATAGCTGATGAGGACATAAGAGTGTTGTTTCGAAACGATGGCGATGATGAGAGTAAAAGCTGTAGTGAAGATGAACTCCACATTTCTTCTGACGATGATGGAGCAAATGATATTTTACTTTCTTATCCAGGAAGTGATTACAATAGTAGTAATGGTAAGAGGGGCACCGAGAGTAATGATGGTTTTTTTGACAACAGGAACACTTACATAATGAAGTCATGTAATGGCAGTGAAGATTTTTCATTATTTATTTTACTGCTGCTCAAGGGCGCGCCAGCTTGAGAAACATAAAACCTGAAAAAGTATAGCAATAAAGCATGCTATTCGAATGACCTGTACCATATTTGATTGTTTCCCTCTTTTCTTTAAAACCGCCTTCTGAAAACAATACGTAGATGGACTATCAAGAAAGAAAGATCCGTGGAAAAAATGTTTCAATTGCCGAAACGCAAAAATTAATTGGTGTTTTATTGCTAGGTGGTGTGTGCAAGTCAAAAAATGAAAATATTAACCAGCAGTGGTACCTTGCTGAGGGGAGACCAATATTAATAACATAATAAATCGCCATCGTTTTCAAGAGTTGATAAGAGTGCTTCAATTTCACGACGCAGTAAAACGTCGTGCCCATAGATTGTCTGACTCACCACAACCGATCACAAGCTTGTTTGAAAAGTGGAACGACTCTCTTCTTGATGGGATTGTCCCGCGTTGTGATCTTACCGTTAATAAAGGCGTTACACGTAAAATAATGCTGATCACGCGTTGACAGACAAGCAGGTAAACAGATTTATTGCGGAAATTAAAAGAATTATAAACCACAGGGCTCTTACACCTTCGAGTGACAACCTATGGCAACCTTGCGAGATACGGACTCTGGATCATTGATGTTTTGCTAAAATTATGTGGGTAACTCATAAACATTCTCGTTCTGTTCGTGCGCTCGTTATTGTACTGTATATCGTTATTGTAAATCATTCGTTGGCCTCATTGTTAAAATCATTCGTTGTCCTAAAAACTGGTCATAAAAGAATATACATAGCTGCATATCATAATGTAACAATACTGAATGACTAAGCCGTATGGCCAGGCAAGGTTCGGTCTGAAGGGCGGCGGAGTGATCTAGTAAATAAGCATATAAAAAGAGGCATTATTATTTCGATTCGATTCAAAATCAAATTCAATTCAATTCGCTTCACGACTTATCGCAATTTCATTCGTTCTTCCGACGTTGTGTTTATGATTTGAAATATATTCGTTCTTTGGAGTCAGACGTTCTGTGGGAACTCTACAATAAAACAGAACTCGATCCCCACAATTTTGGTGACCTCGACGAACTTATCTCTCACAAACCCACTTGATTTAAATAACTGTCGCTAAGTGCTATTCTGCTGGGCCATTTGGATGCGTCTCGAATACCTAATGTGTTTATTGGTGCTAATGAGTATCGCCGATTATGAAGAAGTGTGCTGTGGCTACTCGATGTATTTTGGAGACGATGGTTCTTTGAATATCTTCTTAAGAAAGCCGCCCAAATGAAATATGTGATTGTATCGTGTGGTTAACTGCTTATTTGCTTGTGATACCACTTGTATATGGCGTAGACAACACGTTTACTTTTTTCCTTTGTAACGACTTCGCATCACTCGGTCATGGAGGGGGAGCAATGTAGTAAACAAATCCTTGCATTCGAGAAGCATTTTGCTTTGTGAAAAAGGGGGCGGTATTTTACGCATTTAAGCGCAAGCGGCCACTCTTACCAGTGACTAACTAAGTTGCAATTGCAATGACAAGTAGCGTTATATTAATTTAAAAACTAGAAATATTTACATGATATTTGTATCTTTCTGCATTTCTTTTGTTTAAACATTTTAGTCCGTGGACTAGCTAGGCCCACCGTGCACCCCCCCACCAACAAATGAAAGGGTGTTTTTCTGGTAGTTTTTTTGTGCTTTTTAATATTAGATATGTTAACACTGAATAAACTCTTACGCACTACCGGTTTTGAGCCACTTTATTTGTTGTACCGACAAAATTTTTTTCCCATTTTCGGGGGGAGGGGGCAAAAAAAACATAAATGACAATATTTTGATATTGAAATATCACAAATACACAAGCGACCACTCAAAATGTTAGTAATGGAAAGCTCTACAATGAAAGTTTTGATTTATGCAAATTTGATAAAAAGTGTGTCAACAAGGGCCGTTATGTAATCAACAGTTCCAAACACTGCTGGAAAGCTTGGCACGCGGTTTCTGTTTTTGACAGTTTAATATGCAATAGAATGTGATTACATTAAAGCAAAATCTTCACTGTAATGCTTTGTGTTGAAATTTACCAAGCTTGCTAATTTTTGTTTTTTTACTTTTTGCTTGGCAACCCTTCCACGTGCTATTTTGTTTTTCTTTGTCTTGTCTTAATCGAAATGGTGTTTAGTAGGCTAGTGCAATTGTAAACGATTGCCAGGTTCAGTTAAGTTTGTAGTGATTGAAAGTCATTTTGAGCGATTTTGTTGGATTTTGGACGACTAACTGAGTTTTTCTAGATGAACAAGATTAAAATGTAAAGGTAATTCAACACCATAATTATTGCTTCTGAACTTCCTAAACGTTTGTAACAAATTACTGAAGTTATATTTGAAGCCTACCAAGGATTTAGTGAGTTTAAAATTTTAATGATTTTATTCTCAAGTTTACCTTACGCATTTCTGAGATACTAGCGTATTGTTTTTAGTTTCAGATTTTGCTACTTGATTTTGATTTACTGAAAGTTCCACGTCACCGATCCGTTTATTGAGTGCTATCCAAATAAAATTTAATGACATCTGAACTGTGACGATTTAAATGTTAACGATTTGACGTTTCTGAATCTGATGCTTTACTTCCCTATTTGAAGTTTGAGGCAAGACTTTAGGTAGAGCCGCATAAAAAGCCTTGTTATTAACCAGAAAGATTTGCTGAAAATTTGAAGTTATTTAATACTTCGGCTTTATTTAAAGGCGTTATTCAAAAGCTTATTTGAAGTCCTATTATTTTAAAGGCATTTTGCTAAACTTTGTGAAGATTTTATGAATTTATGAGTTACAACAGAGTTTCTCTTTTTCAGTTAATCAAAGATGCCAAAGAAAAAGACTAGGCCAGAGAGCAGCAGTGCCAGCAAACGTTCTCCGAGCAATTGCATTATCCACGTCAAAACATCCAATCTGTCCGATTTTGTTCGTCTGTCAGATCTTGAGGACCCTCAGAAAAGATTTCAAAAGATTTGTAAAATACGGGATAAACGTTTAAAGGAATCACTTGGTTTTTTAGAAGAATGCAAGATGTGTGTGAACAGATTCCGCCAGAGTTTGGTGATAATGATGACTATCATAAGGGCTGCTATCAGCGGTTTATGATGAACATAAGTCGTCTCAAAGCCAACAAAAAACAAAAAGAAAAAATGTTAGGACGAGGTTCTATTGAGGGTAAAGACAAAATTCTCTTTCAACCAAATTGCATATTTTGCAAACATTATGGTCGATTTGGGGTCAAAAAACAAAATGTACGGACATCAGAAGGTTTGACAAAATTTTGAGCGTGAAAGTGGTCCCACCATTATCAAAATAGAGGAAAAAAGGACGATGAACAACTTTTAAATTGCATTCGTGGTGAAGATCTTTTTGCAAGTGAGGCTAAATATCATATCTCTTGCCAAATGAGGTACTCTGTTCCAACAAAATGGTAAAGCGACAATATTCTGTCAAAGCAGCATCAAAGTGAAATGGAGGAAGTCCATGCTGTTTGTTTTGCTAAACTTTGTGAAGTGATTGACAGAGAAATAATTATCGGTAAAAAGGTCATGAAAATGACAGATCTCCGCAGTTTGTACAGTACATATCTGTCAGAAACACCATTTGCAAACCCTAATTACAGGTTAGTGAAGATCAAATCAATATTAAATAGCGACGAGGTCCACAGCAACAAAATCTGTTTTGTTTAGCATTGGTAAAATCCAGGGTCAATATCAGTCGGATCTTGTTTTTAGTAACAAAACTGATCTTTCAGAAGCTGTTAAGCATGGATATCTATTGGGATGTTCAAATAAGATTCGAGATGTAATTATCCTTCTGCACAAACTGATCAAAAATGCATTTGAAAAAGCGAAAAAATTACCTTGGGCACCAACTGCATAATGCCTAACAACTAAAAACCCTGCCCCAAACGATTCGCAACGCTTCTTGCGCATTCTCATTAGAGGGAAAGCTGAGAGATCAGAATCAGAGAGATTACAGTTTCTTGTTTCATCCATCAGTCAGGACCTGTGTCGGGCAGCAACTGAAGGCCAGTTGAAACTACCGAAAAACATTCTGGTTTGCATGAATTTACGCCACCTTTTCCGGAGTGCCAAACTGAGCATATTAATGAACAAATTAGGTCATGCAGAGAGTTACTCCTTTTCATTAGAACTTGAAACCGCACTTGCAGAAGCTCATACTATACTAACACTCCAAATAATACGAAGTTCTCATTGCCCATCATTATTTCACAGAGACTTTGATAATTTTGATCAATTTGTCAATGACCTTTCTGGTGCAGGTTTGATTCACACCTGCCACGGAATAATGTTACAAAATATTCCTTGTGAGCCTACTGCTGATGGTACATGAAAGATAACCAGGAAGAAAGTCTGCTATCTCTACCAAGAACAGGTCGATGTTAAAGTATCTCCTGTGATGTATCTGCCGATTGCATAGCAGCACTGTATCTTAGCATGTACCTGGGTGGTCGGGTTTCATACCTGAAACTGGTCAAGTTTCAAAGCGCCTTACCACAATAGATTATTATCCAATCATTAATCACTCTATAACAGACTACTGCACTGTACAAGAGTGCCTTAAAGTATCAAAAAATGCATCGCGAGAGGTCGTTCAGAAATACGCCGTCACAACATTTGACTTAGGCGTGTGCATGAAGGCTTATTCTATCATTTGGAAGAATTCAGAATTCCATGATGATCACATTGTAATAATAGGATCTTTTCATTTGATCTGTGCATACCTAAAAATGATTGGTAAAAAAATGAATGAGCCCGGATTAGCTGATGTACCGTTGGAAGCGAGGACTAAGTCTGTTGGTTCCATGAATGGTGTGATGTCCGGCAAAAACTACAGTCGTGCAGTAAATTACCACAAACTCATTGCTGAAAGTCTGGAAAGACTGATTCTTGACAGATATTTAGAAACTGGATCTTCAAAAGACCTGCCACGTGATTTGGTACAAGCAATAAAGCATATTATTAATGAGAGAAGTTCAGAAAACTTCGATGCTGCAATGCAAAAAAAAGCACTTGCTAATTTTCTCAAAGAAAAATTCTTCAATCAGGCAACAGATCTGTGGTGGAAGCCTTGATAAAATTGCCCAATTTTTGCTGACGTACGTGAATTATGTTTGGTTGGTCCTTTCCTTACTGTATGCTGTGAAGATTATTGATTACTACTTGTATGGTACTTGTTTAAGTAAAATAGTAGATCTATTTTTCAGTTTTGATGGTCAAAATTATGCCAGATGTCTATGCTACTTCTCGTTGTTCTTGGTAAACATTGAGGAAACTTACCCGGGCGCCACTGGGTTACTCAAATTAGGTGCAATAAGTATGGCAAGGTTATTCATACCAGCGAACAGGTATGCAGCCGATAAAACCATCGAAGAAATATTTATGCGACATGCCAAATCTCATTTAGACCTGGGCGGGCGGGATGCCGGCATTTCAGGCCTTCTGAATAACTAGAAAGCTTATCGTCGTTGGGTACGTACAACCCACGAAAGATCGAGATACAGTATGTTGAAGTAATGCTTCAGATGGCAAGTATTTCCGATGATGGTAGTGGCAGAAAACACCGTGATACTCGGCCATCGCAAGTAAAATAAAAGTGAAAAAGCAACATTTGCTACAGTGGAAGCAATTCAGAATATCATGGATCCATTCCAAGTAGAGATGGATGATAAACTTTACCGCATTTCATCTGGTGCTGCAGTACCATTTAACACAAAATCAGACATCATGAATGCTGAATTGTCTGGCACTGCTGCAAAGAAAGCTTTCATATTTGGTAGGTTGCGAAAGAATGATAAGTTTTTTGAGGTAATCAAAAGGCTGAACCAAAAAACATTTGCAGATAGGGAAAGGCATCAGTTGTGAAGACATTAAGTAATCGTGAAGTTTAGTACAAGCAACAAGCAAATGTTGCTTTTCAATTGTTAGTGCTTTCACAAGAACAATCAGAAAAGATTGATGTGAGAGAACTGATGAAATATCTACTCATGCCAGTGCTTTTATCAATTAGTACTTCCGACGGCCACCTTTTGAAGACAGATAAGAGCAAAGGATTTACTTATCTCACAAATCGATTGGATTACTTTACCATGCCGTCTGATACCAAAACCTTGAATGTTGAAAATGGAAATGCAATTTTCTACTCCGTGAAAGAAGTGCCAACAACATTTAAACAGATATGAGAAAAAATATACGATGCCAGTATCGTGAAAAGTCTGATCTCCTATTTAGCACTGACATGTACAAGGAATATTCTATAAAGAGCATGGAAAGGACAAGCCGTGGTAGTGGTTAAAAATGCATGATTAAGGGCGAAAATACAAAACGACCTGAAAACTGGAAGTCATTTCTTAGGAATGACTCTAACAAACAGCAACTAGTGAGATTGCTTCTAAAGGTGTAGAGCAGTGATGATTTTGGGAGAAAACTTCAAATCAAAAAGGTTGTATTTACTTGTAAAGAGAAAACCTACCTACTTAAAAACAACGGAGCATCAGTGATAATGACAGAGATTCCCCAGTTGGAGTGTAATAAAAATGAAACAGACACAAGGGTGGTTCTATATTGCTTCAATGCAGCCGATAAAGAATATAACTATGTTCGAGTCAGAAGCGCAGATAGTGATATTTTCTTCATTCTTCTTTATTATGGATCAAAAATAAACATCACTCATCTGTTTGACACAGGCTTCAGATGCAAGAGAAGGTTGTTAAATATCTCTCAACTTGCACATGATTTCACGCCTCTTTACTGCAATGCTCTGCTGGGTTTGCATGCTTTTTCAAGCTGTGACACGACCAGTGCTTTCAAAGGCATTGGAAAGGAAAAGCTGATAAAACTTCTTCAAAAGAAACTACGTTATCAGACTGTTTTCCAGAACCTTGAAAAGTGATGACATGTGTCAGAAGATTTTTTTCTTCAACTGAAAGAATTCACGTGTTCCATGTACAAGCCCAGAGGTAGCCATGTAAATGTTGATGATCTTTGCTATGAAATGGTTTTAAAGAAATGCTGTGACATAGAAAATCAACTGAATCCAAACAAAGCACCGAATGGTCATCTCTTTTTGCGTTACTACCTATGTTCTTAGCAACTGAAACTTGCAGGCCTAAATGCGTAAGTAAATAGATTATTAATTCAATTTGTATTAGGTTCACATTATATTGTGTTATTTTGGATATACTCTTTTACTTGTTAAACAAAGCCTTTGATTGTTTATGTAACAGTATTATTGTGTAACTGTATTTTACAACATACTGTATATATAACACGCTGAAATTTTATATGAAACATTCTCCAAACCTATAGTATACTCGATGGTCATGCGACAAACTTCTCTTGCACAAATGTGACACAAACATAACTGATATTAAACAAAAACGGTTGAACTCACAGCAATTTTGCTCATCCTCTCCATTTCTACAATCGCGGAATCTGTCGCACCGATAATTCAACCGAATGCACTGGCCATTATCGCACCGAAACCATCCGTCAGGACAAGTGTTTGAAGCTGAATGATATAATATCAGAAATGATCAATGGTTTTGTACATACTTGCTTATTTTTATAGAATAAATGTTATTGAAATGGTCTTGGTCATTGAATTTACACGCATTTAAAATCATGCTGTAATGCAAACTTTGATAAGTTTTATAAAAATGTATTTAGCGTTTATAGGCAGACTGACGACTTGATCTCTCGGGCACACTAATTGTCTGCCACGTATACAGAGGTCGATGAATTTCGTTTGAGTGCCTTTCCCAAAGACACACTGGCACAGCAAATGAAATTTACGATTATTTTTCTACAGTTCCGTATGCGCTGAGCGCCAAGAAAAATAGTTGTCGGTGTTTACTTTGTGAAAGTATTTGTTATGGTCTAGCTATCATCGATTGATGATTATTGCGTTTTACCCTTTCGCAGAGACGTAGCAGCCGCCCCCCAAACCCCCCAATTGGGGGGGGCCAGGCCAACTTTGGGGGCCCAAGTTAGTCTGAAATTGCTTTTTGGCTACGTGACTTTTTTCAGTTCAGCAGACTTGTTTACAACCGATTTAAACTGTAGGAAGAAATTGGCTTGTGACATCATAAGTGAATGCTACGTCATTTTATCTCGCAGAATCTAGAATATTTCGATTGATTTTCTGGTAGAATCTTGAATATTCGATTGACGTAACAATGCCGTTGTTACGCAACAATCATAGAATGGTCTGGAATTCTGTTTGGCTATAAATACCGGGACAATATATATACACTGCAGAGTGCAGATAAAGTATTTTATTGACATTGTATAGAATGAAACGTTCAAAAAGTGGTGCTCAAAAGAGAAAAGAAGCAGCCACTGCTCGAGATGCTGTAGCGAAATTGCCCAAGATGACAGATTTTTTCAAGATTACTGAGCAGAGTAGACCTGGCACTAGTATCGAGAGGGATGAAGAAAACTATAGTGTACAAGAAAAAGAAGACTATGGCGATCAGCATCAAAGTGATTGTGAATTTCCAGAAAATGTAAGTTGTGATTTACCTGCCAATACGCAACCTTCAATATCAAAAATATCTGAATCTCAATTTACCCCTATCCCTGATGACCCATGTAAATGGCCTGAAAGTATTTCTGATGCTCAACGATGTGATATAGTAAAGCGTGGACCACATCAACTAATAATGAATTTTCCATATAATAACACAACTCCTTTCCTCCAACCATTATAAACGTGTGTTACCTAATGGTGAAAGTGTTTCACGGTCGTGGCTAGTTCATTCTGGGGAATCAGATCAAGTTTTTTGCTTTTGTTGTAAGCTATTTGGAAAAACACTAAGCCCCTTTTGTAGTGGTATAAATATATGGGAGGGTTTTTTGAAAAAACTGAAAGACCATGAAAACGGCATTTCCCACCAAGAATGCTGCAGTCAATGGATGTTGCTAGCTGAAGGGATAAGAAATTTATCCACTATCGACAAACGCGAGATGAATATTTTTTTGAATGAAAGACGTTTTTTGAGAAATGTTTTAGAGAGACTTATCGACATTGCCTTGTTTCTATCGGAAAGGAATCTTGCTTTTAGAGGATCTGAAGAAGTCTTAGGATCTCCTCACAATGGAAATTTTCTGGGTATATTTGAGCTTTTGGCAAGAAGAGATCCGATCCTAAAAGAGCTTCAAGACAGAATCAAGAATAAAAACACTAAAGATCACTATTTGAGTCCTACCATACAAAATGAACTAATTGAATTGCTAGCGACAGAAGTTGAAAAAGAAAATTTACAGCAATTGAAATTGGCAAAATATTTTTCTATAATTTTGGACTGCACTCCAGATATGTCACATCATGAACAAATGTCTGTCATTCTCCGTTATGTACTATGTAACGAAGAAGCTGCTGTTGTTAAAGAAAGATTTTTTGGCTACTTGAGAATAAGTGACAGTACTGGGAAAGGCTTGTTGGACGCTTTCTTAGAAAAAGCGACCGAACTGCAACTCGAATTGTCTGATTGTCGAGGTCAGTCATATGATAATGGTGCTAACATGAAAGGAAAACATTCTGGGGTCCAAGCAAGAATGCTAGACATCAATCCCAAAGCTGTTTACGTGCCCTGTGCAAACCATACCCTTCACTTAGTTGTTGTTGACAGTGCTAATTCATCGACGGAAGCATTGACATTTTTTGGAGTACTTACAAGGTTGTATGTGCTGTTTTCTTCCTCTGCTCAGCGTTGGGAAATTTTGAAGAAACATGTGGAGCTGTCCATAAAGTCACAATCTGATACTCGTTGGGAAAGCACAATTAAATGCATCAAACCTCTTCGATACAATTGAAAAGAGGTGTTGCTGGCACTGAAAGACTTGGAAGCCATTTCCATAGAAAGAAAAGATGGAAGAGCTGCCTCAGAAACAAAATCGTTGATAGCTCATTTATCAAAATGGAGTTTTCTTTTGTCGGTGTTTATTTGGTATGATATCCTATTCCAAGTGAATAAAGCAAGCAAGATTCTTCAATCGTATGGAGTCTCCTTTCATACAATGGAAACGGAAATCCAGGCAACTGAAAAGTTTTTGCAAAACTATCGCACAACGGGTTATGACAGTGCCGCAACATCTGCTGTTGAAATAGCACAGGAATTGGATATTGATCCTTCTTTTCCTCCGTCAAGAAGTGGAAAGAAAAGAAGATTGTTTGATTACCAAGGTGAAGAGGAACAACGAGCTACTCCTGAACTGAAATTTAAAAGCAACTTTTTCTATCCATTAGTAGACCAGGCTATTATGTCAATAAAGGAGCGCTTTAATTTGTTACGTGAGGTTTCTTCCGCCTTTTCGTTTTTGTACACACGAGACAAACTCTTGCTTGTGCAACAAGAAAATGCTCTTCTTACTTGCTGTAAAGAGTTCCAAAAAAAGTTCGGTGACATTGATTCTGATGAAATGAGCGCTGAGCTACAGCGGTTTGTTTTAATTTTACAAAAAAAACGCAATCTCAATACGGCTCAAGACTTTCTGAACTATCTTCTAAAGACTCATTTATTTGAACTGTATCCGAATGTGTACATCGCACTTCGAATCTTACTAACTTGCCCCGTGACTGTTGCCAGCGCTGAAAGAAGCTTCAGCAAATTGAAACTGATCAAAACTTTTAATAGAACGTCTATGACAGACAGTAGACTATCTTCATTAGCCATGTTGTCAATCGAAAATGACTGCGCCCGATCTCTTGATTATGACAATGTCATAACAGCATTTGCGAGCAAAAAGGTTCGCTCCAGACTATTTAAATGATACTGTGTTTTTATAACTTTTTCATGTTTTTCAGTGTCATTGCTTTCGTTTCGCAGTGTCTGCATAAATGTCCTACTGAACTCTGGCATCGGTGCCGAATTTTTTATGACTTGCACCTTCGGTATCGGCATGCTTTATTCTGACATTAGCCTGTTTACTTATGTACAAATTGTGGTGTATTTTCTTAATGCAGCTTTTCAATTTTACACCTCTAAAGTGATATGACCTGTTCGCAGGGGCTCTTGCGCTTACTTTGGGGGAGGCCCGAAGTTGGAGTGCTACGGGACTGCCCTTTCGATCACGCCAGATCATCGTATGATGATCTTTATCAAAGATTTAGGAAAATCAGTTTTTTTAAAAATTGATTTGTGATCTTATTTCCTAACGTGTTTATTATTTTCAAAATTACAGCTTACTAGTCGGTTTCGTCGGCGTCGCCCGGCAAGGCACCCATCAATAATGTCGGTTCAACTGGCTGCACCGGCTTCACCATCGGGCTCTTGTGTGAACAGTAACAAACACTTAATGATGTTTGAGCACTTCCACGATTCCTCTACACGTAATGATAATCATCTTATTCTCTTAATCAAGTCTGGTAATACTCATAAATAAAGATTGTTGTCACAAACTTTTATGATATTTTGAAAAGTGTGGTCGGAAAGAGATTGAAGTACAGTCAAAAGTGATGGTGGCGGTCAAATAATGGATGCTTTCATAATCACAGAAATGCTCTATTTAGTGGGAAGCCTATTTTGTGATTTGGTGTGCGGCCCCTTTTCCTATTTATATTTGTGGAATTCAGTTCTGTGGCTGTGATATTTGCCTTGTTTTATAAGCATTAAATTGGGACATGGCCCCTATGCCCTATTTCGGATTATACACCCTTGTGCAAATTACTTCAAGCAAATAACAAAATCACTAAAATTTAGTTTTATGTCAATATTTTACTTATTAAGTGTCTAATTCACATATTAGTACATAATATGACCACCGCGATTAATAAGAAGCATTTTGGTGCGTTCAGGCATGAAGTCGACCAACTTTGAATAATCTTTTAAGATTTAGGGGTACTTGTACCACACTTGGATTGGACTCTTAATCAGCTATTCCTTCAAGGTACAGTCCATTGTAAAAGTTTTTGCTTGTAAATAGACCACAAATTTTCAATTGGGTTTAGGTGGGGAGAGTTTCCTGGCCACTTCAGCAATTTAATGTGATTTTTAATCATAATTTTCAGCGATAAAACTCAAATGTTTGTCCAGGAACAAAGAAATCAGTATGTTCGAAGATCACAAAACGAAAAAATTTGTAATGCTCCCATCGACCAGCGCGTAAAACATTCTCAAAAAATGAGGTTTTAAGGATATTTTAGTTATTATGACTTTGGTATCTTGAACCCAGTTAAAAGTATGGTGCGCTCCCCGCAATATGCGAGCGTTTTTAAGTGGTCCAACGAAAAGTCATTCCAGAGATGATCCAATTGTTTCCAGATGGATCCGGCGGTGTGTTTCAACAAGATTTAGCCCCATTTCACGGATCAAAAAGTTTATGAATGAAAATTACGCTAAATTGCTGAAGTAATGGGGAAACTCTCCCCACCTAAATTCAATCAAAAACCATTCACAAACAAAAACTTCGTACAATGAAATGTACCTCAAAGGAATAGCTGATTAAGGCTCTAATTCAAGTGGGGTATTTGAACCCCAAATTTTAAAACATTAGTTAAAATAGGTCCACTCAATGCCCAAACGCATCAAAAACTTTCTTAATAGTGGCAGGTGTCATATTATGAACTAAGATGTAAATTAAAACACTCGTTAAGTAAAATATTTAAATAAAACTAAATTTTTAGTGCTTTTGATGTTTGTTTGAAGTAATTTGAACAAGGGTGTAGTAGGATTGTTCTCAAATTTGAAAGATCGTAGAAAGTCTCTATCATTTCACCAATTCTGTCCGTTCCTTTAAATAAGCGTACGAAAATAAAGAGAAAGTTGGGAATGGGCGCCGTAATGGCTTGTGTTTTACGATAACACAAATCAGTTATTTGATGGTATGCATATTTTACGACTTAGTTAAAACCCCTCGTCGTGAAAATAATGAACAGTAAAAAAACAAAAAAATCATTAGCATAAACGATATCGTTAGTCCTGATCTTCGTGTTGCTTGCTGTTTGGCACACTTTCAAGGGAATTGGAATTAAGAAAATTAAATATTAAAACAGCTAGTTACTGCTTTTTAATAATTGCATGTCTATTTGTACGACCTAAAGCCTCTGGCAAAGCGCACGTTACTTGGTCCTGGCATAAACTCAGGCATGCAAATAGCAAACTAACCTGAAATGCAGCACTACGGTTAAGTTATTACAATAGCCCATCAGCAATGTCGAGGTTATGAATTTCAAATCAGTCGGCTGCGCCGGCTTTACATAATTGCAAAGGAAATTGCTTCAACATTTAGATGACATGTTGCTGAAGAATATCATTTTGTTGCAAAAGATAAAACAGGTCCATCACAATTATGCGCCTTTATATAGGGTGTCACGATTGATTTGCTTGAAAAAGAATATTTGATAAATTTTTAGAGATTTCACTTTCAAATGGACCGTTTTGAAAATTTCAATACATAATGCCGAATAACCATGCCTTTGAAAAAAAAAGAACACAATATAGGACAGAAGTTATCTTTTCTAGAAATTACGCAATTGTTTGAAACCACACACCAAAATTGTGTGTGTTTTTGACCCGTGGGCTACATTTTAAAGTCTTAGAGACTTCATTTCGAGATAAATCTTTTTAAAAGTTTAGATAAATAATAGCGAAGAAACACGCTTCGATGGAAAATAGTCAAAATGTACCAAAGAACAAATGTATTATTAAACTTGCTAGTTACTTAGATCTAGTAGGAATATTTTTGACTAAAAATAAAAATTCATGTACAGCAGCCAATTGCTGATTAGGCATTATAAACTAATCGTTAGTCTTTATTAGTTAGTGTGACATATTGTTGAAAAGCAACTTTCGCCAGCTTTCAATGACACTAAAGTGTTAGTACCTTATCACCAAGTTTAAGTATTAAACTTACTTCTTTTTATTCAGCTTACCATCTCAAAGAGGTAAAAAGTTACACCACAGATGTTGGAGTTTAATTGTTTTAGCATGAAAAAAAATGGTAAAGCTACTTATTGTATTTTATCGGAAATATCTAAAAAATCTTCAATTTGTTAAAAACGTTTGAAATTCAGTTGATAAATGAGGACACAAATCAGCTTTTAAATAATTTGATTTTGTAGAAAGGTCGCATCACTACACGATTGATGTCATTATAAATCGAGCTTGAAGGAAGCAGAAAGAAACAAAAAACATTGTTAAAAGGCTTGATATCTATGAAAAAGAATCAGCTGTTGCATTGACAATTGAGCTTGAATTGTTTTGGAGTTGTTTTTATCACAATCACTTTGGTAATATGTCACAAAAAGCCGTTAAATCGCATTTCAATGATGAGTACTTCTTGAGTAAACTAATTAATTAGTCACACACGAAAAATAAGCAAGCATCAGACCGGTTTCCCCATTATTGGAACTCTTCAGTAATGCGTATCCGACCAGCAGGAAACCAAACCTTCAAGATGTAGACCTTCTATCTATGGTAAGTACCATTCGACCCCCTGGTTAAAGAAGTGAAATTTGTTGAAGTTGGTAACTTGGATACTGGTTTTCGTTAATGCCAAAAACCGCTTTCCTCAGACAAGAAACGCAAATTTAAAAAAGTTATCTTTAAATGTGACGTCATCATGACATCAAAATGTCAAACCTCCCTTATGACACTAGACCCAGAACTGTGATCAATCGTGCCAAGTTTGATTATAAATTAAGAAAACAAATTTTAAAGTTAATCGTTATTTATGACGTCATGTGAAATGCTAAAGAAATGAAATTTGTTGAAGTTGGTAACTTGTATACTGGCTTTCATTTATGCCAAGAACCGCTTTCCTCAGACAAGGAACACAAAAATGAAAATATCATTTTTGAATATGACGTCAAAACTTCAAAACTTTCTTGTGACACTCGACCCTGGGTAGTGATCAATCGTGCCAAGTTTCATCACCCTAGGTTTGATAGTTTTGAAGGAGTTAAAACACAAACACACACACACACTCGCAGAATTGAACTTCAAATTATAGATTTCAAAGCGAGTTCGATAATATCTGATTTGTATAATGTCCATGATGTATATTTGTGTTAAATGCAGTAGACAACGCTTTTAAGCCCACGGTATATGAGCCCGCTCGCATATTTAACTCAAATTTGTCCGGCCCGGAATTCTTCCATTTGACTGTGTATTAACAAAACTCGCTCTATACGCCCAAAATCCCGTTTAATAAGCCCAAATTTTTAACGCAATTCTTGCAAATTTCTTTAAAAAGCTTCATAACTAACAAATTTTATTACGAAATTCTTGATTTTTTTCTCTGTATGTTCTTTTATTGCAGTTGTGCTTTTGAAGTGCGTCAAGTTTAAAGGAACTGTTAGTAACAGCGCATGTAGTGCAGTAGTTGTAGTGCATTAAATGCGTGTGAGAGTAGATATGCGGTCTCTTTGATTCTAAACATTAAAATGTTTATAATCCGAATATGTATTTTCTTTACAAATTTCTGTGTACAATGTAATTAGCTTTAAAGATTTTATCTTTATTACAGTTAGCCACAAATATTTTAGCTCAAAATATTTAGAAAAAGTCGTCCGGGCCCGATGCTAACAAGCCAAAAATCGTCCGGGCCCTATGCAGCCATAATAGGCGGCGTCAACAGTATTTGTTACTATATCGAAAAATTACTCTTTATTATCTGCAGTTGCCGGTTTTACCCTCTCCCCTCTCACAAAATGTGGTAACCCGACTAAAAGCAGGTAGATTTCATACATAATCATTATGATAACCTGCCAACGGTTAAGAGTTCTTTATAATGACTGATAAATATTTGGTCGGCATACATCATTTTTCATGTTTTATTGACAAAGTTTCCGACTAAATCTCAAAAAAATTGCAATTTATGGCAAAACTACAGTAAGTTCTTTGATGCTTTTCGACTATTTTTCTCAAATGCTTGAGAGATTTCTAAAAAGATTTATTGAAAAAATGCGAACTCTAAAGATTTTCCATGGTAAGCTACTTGCAATCAAAAATTAGTCTGTCTCCCACAAAAAGTGAGGATAAAAATGGTCCTGTTTCGTTTTTAGCACCAAAATAATTATTTTGAACTATGTATAATGTGTACATAGTGTTATGCAGTTTCGGCAGCCGTTATTTCATAATTACCGATCAAAATTGTATAAAATATCATAGGCCTAAATTTTATTTAGCACCTGTCAAACACATTCTAAATTTGAATGCCGGGCTTAACGAAATTGCAATTATTACAAAAACTAAATATTTTTTGAGTTTTTGTTTATTTTTTTTATGATCAAATGGTTTGTTGACTCGGTAGGTATCAGCATTTCAAGGTGATACAAGTAAACTACAAATCTCTAAAAATACGTAAATTTGGGTTAATGCAGTTTCATTTCCAACTACAAAATATTAATATCAAACTACATGTCATCTCGACTTTCAAGTAATATCCTTTCCCAAAAGACGTGATATTCAATAATTTGGCATAAGAATTTTTTCAATGGACCAATCTTGTAGCAGCATCTCTAAAAACGTTTCAAATTTGAGTGCTGGGTCTTACCAAAATGCAATTTTTTAAAAAACGAATGCCTGTAAAGATATATTAACTGCTACACGAATCATTTGTTTTCGTTACAAAATATCTTATGCAATGAATTTTAAGGCTTGCTGGATTTTTGGTAACCAGTAAAATGCTTTTCGTATCCATCAGTGTTAGTTTGGTTTTGAATTGATATTGCAAGTAAGCAAGACATGGAGAGCGGATATCAACCAATACTTTCATGCTGATATCACCAACATTTATGTCACACAATTAATTTTGTGTGCCGCTGTGCATGAATCATATGACGCGTAATATAAAAAATGGCACTAAACCAACTTCAATTATTCGGATTTGCCACAAATACCTGCTTTTCCCAATGAATCCAATCACTGTTTTAGTGATCTGTTTTTAACAATATTTGGACGATGGATACTAAAACCAGTCTTTGGGGGAGCTGCATCCCCAAAGCCCCACTCTTTTATGTCTCTACCTACTCGTGTGCGTTTGCAATACATTCACTAAGCATTATTTATCTGTACATTGATATTTGTCATTCCAGTTCAAAAGTTATTATGTCTTTTGAATACAGTAGATTCCGTTTAATCGCGTTACATCGGCACAAGCACTATTTGGCCCAATTAAGCGGCTGACCCGATTATCCGAAGTCTTGCAGTATTCGTGCCAGGGTTGTCCTTGGTACACCAGTTATCTCAGCTAGCTGGCGATGACTAATGTTTGAAGGTTGCTCTCTAATTTTTATTTGAACAGCAATCTTTTCAGCAATTGTTTAATCTTTTCGTGGCGTTTCTGCTAAGGACTTTACAAAATTTGCCACAATCAAAACAATTACAATGTCCAAAATAAGTTGCGTCTGTATTGTTTAATTGTTACATAATAAAGTTGGCTTTGTGATATTGAGTTCTATTACATTAAAAGGCGGTTTTGCAATTACACAGATGTATGTTTGACTACAGTAGTGGCTGGATTAAGCGGAATAGTGGCCCAATTATGCAAATTTAACATAGTGCATTATCTTTGATTGGATTTCGTTTTTAACAATTTGGCCCAATTCAAAGGCTGACCCGATTAACCGGCGGCCCAATTAAGCGGAATTCACTGTACTTTGAATTTAGTTTTAACATATTGCATATTGTAAAAGTTATTTTCACATCCGAAGTCATCGCAATTTTTTTGTGATGTGTAAGATAAAATTGAAGAGGCGTTTTTCACACTTTTGTCGAGAAAGTTCTACGACGAGGATGAACGCCTACCGTATATCAGTCGTCGATTAGCGAAAGTGATGGTAAGTGTATTTCAAAATCAATCTACAGTTAATTGTACCATTTTAGATAAAATATAGACTCACTCTGTTGATGGCAGCACTTATCAGGCGAACATTGCAGTTCATATTGTCTGATAAGAAGATTTATAAACCTTTTGTTTTGCAGACGTGCTCGAATGAAGTATTCAAAATTTTTGTGATTATCTGACCTGCTGCTTTTGCGTCCCCGCCCCAACGATTGAGACATGCAAATCTTATTTTTAAAATTGTACTACAGACATGATGGATTGTGGGG
The DNA here is from genome assembly GCA_963675345.1 of Trididemnum clinides. Lineage (NCBI taxonomy): Eukaryota > Metazoa > Chordata > Ascidiacea > Aplousobranchia > Didemnidae > Trididemnum > Trididemnum clinides. Next base: position 45,291,997 of record OY776286.1, on the reverse strand, counting down.
CTTACACCTATCGTCGGTTTTTGTAAGTTCCACGTATTTACTGGGGCGTGAGGTCACGGTGTCAGAAAAGATTTAACAAATTTTGAGAAATCGACGCTCCGAATAAGTTAATTCAAAGAAAAAACAAAGACAAAAACGTTTAAATATTAAAATTTTAGAAATCTGTGGTCTGAAAAACTTCATTTCCAAAAATACGTCTTTATGTAAATTTATATGACTGGAAAAACTAAATAAGCTCGAAACTTTATTTATACATTAATACGTTACGACAAATGCATTTCGCTATAAAGCATCATCAGTGCTGTAAAAGAACAATAAAAGCAACTAAATCTAAGGTTCCAAGCAATACCTCTACTGACTAATTTACACTCATCACATAAGTAATTATATATCCAGCGTATCAAAACAAATAATTTCATATTATAGTAATGAAGTATTACCAACAAGGCAGCAGACCATTATGACGAAAAAAATAAGATCAAAACGCAGGCTGATAGTAGACTAAATTTAAAGTAGTAAAATAGTAAAATATTAAAGCACAGTGAGAAATAATACTAGGTTATATGCGAGGTAAAATTATTTTATTAATATTTATTTTAGCATTAAGTATGCGATACCATTTGGCTTCATAAAAGTTTAAATTTTCAAATTCAGGTTTTATAATAAAGATAACAAAAAAACATTGCGCTATATCAGGTTTACCGGTAAATACTTCCTTATGATGTTTATCATAATGTCTAAGTAGGGCCGAATTATCATTATTTTCAAAGTAGTGAAATTTGTTCCATAGTACTCGATGTTTTGTCCAACGTTGTGAAAAAGATGTCATAGTTTGACCAACATAGTAATTGTCACAGTTTTTGCAACATGCCGCGTAAAACCATAATCTTTGCAGTTTAGTTTTTGGGTCAAAGGACGTACTCCATTAGGTGTACGGATATGTTTTATCAGGTGTACGGATATGTTTATGGTCCCACTGATAAAACATTCAGTAATTTCGTTGATATTTTTAAAAATATACGTTTTCACGCTTCTTTTTAGCACTAGACCCCTGTTCTAACTTTAAAGTACAACAAAAATATGCAGTATCGAAGCTATATGTCAGGATTAACAAGCGCCTTTATATGCTTGCAGCTTTACTACGTAGAAGTAGGCTGCTCATAACCTAATTGTTTTTGAAGCTAGTCTAACGCTTACGAAATCGAACTTTACTCGCGGCTACTGCATCCAAATAAATTTTGTTATTAGATGTTTGTAGGACAGGCTATCATTTAATAACAATCACTATTATGATGCAACAAAAAGCAACCAAACTTGGGCTGGTCATTGGGATTAGAAAACAAATAATTGAGACAAGATTCAACTACAGTATAGACTAGAGTACAGCTGCTTGACTCCTTCATTTAAAAAATTGTTAATAAAATTCATTTTTACAGCTGATTCTTGGCTAAATTTTCGCGGACTACCTGGAGCTGTTCGTGGATCACTAGCGATCCGCGGACCACAGTTTGGGAAACGCTGTGTTAGAGTTTTATGTCATTGGTTGTAATACATAGACTAAATAGATATTAAATTCCAAATACATTGACAATGACAACCACATATTTATTTGAGCACAAATCGAGTGGACACACCAGCAGAACAGAAAAATGCTGGGCCTACCGGAGCTTATCATAGCAAAAAGTAGGTAGACTGGGCCTACCCTCGACGGCAACCCTGCGCTGGTTATTTTTATCAGCAATTTTTTCACTTACTGTTTGACAGTTTGCTAAGAATGAATTTTTTTTGGAGTAAAACAAAAACTTTCTTCACATTATTTGTTAGGAACAAAACTTTGTTTAGGTTGTGGTTCGCTATTTGACATAGACAATTATGTGGTGATTTTATCAACCTAATAAGCATTTTTTTTATTTAATCCATTATTCGTCTAATAAAAAGGCAATCGAAAATAATTTCAAACAATCATTTTAAGTCTTATAAACAGTCAACACAAAATATTCTTTACAGCCCATTACTGTTAGGAGACAGTTCGTTTCCTTGTGGTGTTAGTTAGCCCCAAACGGCTATCATCAGAGCTGCATAAACTCGTGTGTGATATCACAACAAACTAATCCTGTTGCAGAGTCGTCATCATCACTCAACTCAACAAAGGCCAGTTTTTGGGTTTTGAAATTTTTCTGGTTTTAGATCTTTTACTCTATGAACTCGAATTGATGGGATGATATTTGTGTGTGGGACTTTCTTCTGAACAGTTGGTTGCTGTTGTGCAACATTTTATTTGCAGAAAGCAAATACCAATGAGTATGCTTCAGCGGTATCTCTGGCTCTCAATAGCGTAATCTTTTCGTTACTATGAAACATCACAATGCTTGTCAATGATATGTGTGGCTTGATATTCGGTTAATACTAAGATGCAGTTTTTTGCACTATTGAGTCTTCAATAGTGTCTTTTGTTCTCATTAGTCGCTAGCTGCTGAGCAAAGTTTGCTTTTATGAAGCCTTTTGCATGAGTGTGATAATGTGGAGCTTATTTTTTCGGTATGATTGTGGTTGTTTAAGCACTAAGAACGTAATTTGGTTGAATGGAAGTTTTGTGTAATTCCTTCTTTGATTAATGGTTTTTCAGAACAGGTTTTTTTGTCTTGTACTTTGATTACTTTTTCTGTAGAAGTGCTTACACATTATCCGGTTGTTTTTTAAACCACCGATGCTTAGACGAAGCCGTTAATCAGGCTGCGGGAAGATCGCGATGAAGGGGTATGTACAACAAACCAAAGATGAGCGATAACAAAAGTTACGGTAAATAAATTGCCAACACATCCAACATTCATGCGTATGAGCTCATGCTTGGTTTGCAAGTCTTTTGTCAGACTGGGCCACCACAACTAGTAGACTGCTCGGCCCCACCACATGTCTGCCACATAAATGTGAGGGCATCCCGTTAAGTGCCTTGCCCAAGCACACAAGAAGCAAGCTTGCTTTAAGCGACTTGCCCAAAGACACAAGAAGTAAGCTTTCCGGCTTCTTCTCTACACTGTCCCTTTTATGCTGAGCGCCAAGCAGTGAAGCTGTGAATACCCTTTTTTCATGTCTTTTGATATGACTCGACTTGGGGAAATGAACTTCAGGTCTATCGACTACGAAGCGGACGCTGTAACCACTACGCCATCGCACCACTATGCCATTCAACAAACAAATAGTAACGATAAGTTATGGCCAATCAGTTTGTAAGTATCTAGGACTATTGATACAGTTTTGAAAGTAAGCAAAATCAATTCCGTTTGGGTAATCATTTCACCACTACGTTTTTGTATCTAATTCATTTTAATTTTTCTCCTTTTTGGGACGACTAACATTTTTATCTTTATTTTCCGATTCAGGTTTTATTGGTCTCATATCCACATTTTTTATCAACTCTTTTGTCTTTCTTAGCTCTGTAGCAACAGTGAACAACAGTAAACTTGACTGCATCAAATTCAAATTCTTATATTTTGTTTTGTTTTGTGATCTTGTGTAATATCTGCAGTGAACAAATGAGCGCTGATTTTTGCAACTTACCATCTTTTCAAGGGATAGCGCGAAAGCAATCCCTACTAGCACAAATTGCACAATCGCATTTGGGATAAACGTAGAGGTGAAGCTGGTCGGTTTCCTTTTCCAATTCTTTTAATACTTTACAAATTGGGCGATCTAGCCAAACTTGGCCATAGATTTGGTGATTTCATTACTTATAGTTTCGTTTTCTTTGGAAGTTTGTGGACGCCACCATTCTGGTAAAATGCATTCGTGAGTGCAGTAGCTTACTAATTTGAAACATTTTCGGAACACAATTTACCTATATTAAAAGTACATATCAATATACAGGGTGTCCACAAAGTCTTTAGACAATTTAAAAAATTTATTGATATTACAACTGACGTTAGAAATATCTGAAATGTTTAAATGATATCATTTAAATGGTCAAGTTTTTATTTAAAACATTAATGAACTCTATCTCTGAAATAATTAATTAATATAAAGTAAATAGTCAAGTTTTTATTCAAAACATTATTAAATTTCTATATGAACCCCATTTGTAGCACGGAGGACATCTAAACGATATTAAATTTCAATTCACGACCTTCTTAACATTTCTTCATCAGTTGTCTCCACAGCGGCAGTTATTCTTTCCTAAAGGTCATTTATGTCTTTTACTTTGGTACGGTATACAACATCTATCGCGTAACCCAAACAAAAGCAGTGCGGATGGATTTTGTTGGGCTACGACTAAATGACTGACGAATCCGCTGATGCCTTCTTCAGAAGTTTTTGACCATCCACTCCTCGGTTTTAGTAGCAACGTTTCCGTTCCCACAAACTGCTTATGCCAATTGCGAATCAACTGACGTGCTGGGGCCCGTTTTACATATTTAACTGTGAAATTTCTTTGTGTTTGAATATCAGATTTTGTTTTGATAAACCAAGAAACACATCGTGCTTTTTCTTGTTGAGTAGTCATTTTTAACGTGTTTGGAAATCAATTATTTTATTAAGCTAATTCATATCTGAAATAAAAAAAAATAATATTATAAAAAACTTTAATAACAACTGATTAATATGCAAAAGGAATTATTTTGATAGCATTTTTAAAAATTTTTTAATGAATTTATAAAATTGTCTAAAGACTTCGTGGACACCCTGTATTTTTTAAAATACCTTTGCATGGCAGTAGCTGTTCATCTACAGTAATAAAAACGCTTGGAATATACACTTTTTGGTAATTTCCAACAAAAGGTATCCATATAGAAGATGCCAAAAAAAATTTGTTATGCTCCAAATTTGCTCTTCTTTCACTTTTTGAGTCAAAACAAAGGAATCTCATAATTTTTAGAAATTTGTTACATGACATTGTGCTATTGAACAATGGACATCCCCAAACCCTATTCCACATGCTTTCGATAGGCAAGTTTCTCCCACCAATTGCCCCTCGAGCAATAATCAAGCCAATAAATTTCTCTAAATCGTCTAAGCTTATTGTCCAGTTGGGGTTTTTTGTGACTCGCTGTGCTTCAGCTTCAGTGCATGTTCGTATGTTTCTCAACATCGACTCATTGATAAATATTCGCAAAGACGAAAGAGCATCATTGAGATTTACTTGGGATACAGAGTATGCAGTAGGCCCTGGTCGTATTTTGACAATATTTTGTTTCTGCATACGGCCTTGAGAACGTTGAGATGTGAATCAATATGTACCGTTTGTATTATGTCCTCAATCTCATTCACATTAGCAATACACCGTTGAACATAGTAATACAATATATTTAGAAAATTCAAACGTTTTCGACGCTACATATCGCCCTCATCAGGATCTATACACAAATATTTACAGCATTAAAACTTTCGTTGAACCAAAACACAAAAAACACAAAATAACTTGAAAATAGTTCTGATAAAAAACAGTAAAGCTTCATTCTGCGGTCTCCGTAATTGTCTGGTTACTGCTCACAAAGAATCTGATAATAGAAACAATTGCCTGCTAGGAGTTGATCGGATTTGAGGTTTTGTAAATGATTGTTTCAAATGAATTAAAATTACAGTAAAGTTCGGTGCAAAATTGTTTGGTTAAATGATTAAATAAATATTTTTGATTAAAATACGTTTAGTAAAAATGACGCTTTGTTTGCATACAGTTGTTTGTTTAGCACAGGGTTACTTCTTTTGATCACCAAGGCCTCATGGATTTTGGCTTCGTAGGATGTTTGGTATTTTCTGATTATTTCAAATCGCTTCATGTTATTCGGCTGAGTTTTGCACGAACTGCATTTTCTTACGAGTATATGCTCTTTGATGGCACTTTTACCTGAACTTGAAACATTTAAGTGCTCCCCTGCTCTTATACTCAAATGTCTTGCGGACGTAATGATTAAGATATCGGTTCAGCCGGCTTCACCTATTATGCACCTGTGTGAACAGAAACCATAAAATTGTGCTTCATATGCATATCCATATTTTTTGTACACACAATGGTGATAATCCTAATCAAGTCTGGTAACGCTCAGAAAAAAAAGAATCTTGCAACCAACTATCATTAAAATACTTGTAAAAGTATGAGGGAGAGGGATTGAAGCATAGACAAAAGTGATGGTGGCGGCCAAATGGTGGGTGCTTTCACAATTACAGAAATGTATTATTTAGTGGCAAGCCTATTTTGTGATTTGGTGCGACCCTTTTTCCTATTTATATTTGCAGTGTTAAGTTCTTAAGCTACGCTAATTGCCTTGTTTCCGGCATAGCGACAAAAGCGGCTAGGCCTTTTCCAAACTCATTCACCATATTCTAATAGAAGCCATTATATGAAGTTATTTTCAAACAAAATATTCCTAAATTCAGTTTTACAAATTGTTAAGGTTATGGTTTTATTTTGACAATTTTTTACGTGGAATGTTATTACATTGCTTTATAGCACAGATATAAATGCCCTAACAGGCAGCATATTAGCAAAAGAACAAATCCTTGCTTTATACTATAAGTAAGCTATATGTCGGCGCCGCCCGCAGAGCCCCCATCAGTAACGTCGGGATCGAGAATGTTGGTTCAGCAGACCAAGCCTGCTTCACCCATCGAGCCCTTGAGTGAACAGTATTGAAAATGTTATATTTTTTCAGTACACAAGATTTTCACGACTTGGTGCGGTCCTTTCGTGATAGAATTTCTATTTCAAGGTCCTGGCTATGTCTTAGACTTATATCTATGTGCTCTGTTTATTGCTTATTGATTAGTATTGATTCATAATGCCATAAATCTTCACGCCCCACCAAAATTTTGCTATGCCCCACAATGAGAACCACTGCTTTATACTATAAGTATATGTCGGCGCCGCCCGCAGAGCCCCATCAGTAACGTCGGGATTGAGAATGTCGGTTCAGCAGACCAAGCCTGCTTCATCCATCGAGCACTTGAGTGAACACTAACAAAAATGTTATATTTTTTCACGACTTGGTGCTGTCCTTTTGTAATAGAATTTCTGATTTCAAGTTGCTGGCTATGTCTTAGACTTAGATCTATGTGTTCTGTTCATTGCTTACGTGAACTCAAGAGGGTCTTGCGTTTTTTTGAGTTTGGAAGTTGGGAGCACATTTCTGATATTAAGCTATTTGCAAGCAAAATGTCTTTCATGTGGTGCGATTTAACAGAGGGACGTTGTTCTCATTAGATTTCTCTTTAAACTTTTTCAAGTCCTCGCTGGCTACGCATTATGTTGCATGTTTTTGATCCCAGTAGCTTTATAAAGCTATTACAAAGATAAATTACCATGTGATGCAATTTGACACATTGACGTTGTTTTCTTTTGATTCCCCTTAAACTTTCTCAACTCCCTGCTGGCTCCGCATTATGTTGGATATTTCTTTTTCCTTGCTTAGTTACGCTCATAGCAGTTAAAAGACTTCTTGCTTTTCCCAAAATTTGTAGCTCTCATCCCGGTAGCTCTATAAAAGTATTATAAGCTAAATAGAAATGTAGTGTTTGACTTTTTAATGATTTGGTGGGCCTCCTTTCGTATTTACATTTGTGACATTAAGCTATTTGCCCACGCTGTTTGCTTTAATTTAGCCATAGCATGAAAAGAGTTTATTCCTTTCCCCAAAGTCAGATAATCTATTTTAATAGGCGCCTATTGAGCTCTTTTTAAGCAAAAACGCTTATTCTAAAACCAGTTTTACAAATTGATGCTGTTATTGTTTCATTTTGATTTTTTCTTAACCTTGGCATTTTACTACACTTAACTTTGCACCTAATCCAGACCTCCCTACTTTTAAATAAAGATCCATGTTTCTTACCGATACAAAAAGCGTATCAATTGCAAATAGCAGTAATGGGCTTTACTGTTTATGTTTGCTATCAAAATAACAGTAAATAATAATCATGCCGCCTGCTGCTGTTCTCACTATATAATGGCAAGCATTGTGATGTTGTTTCAGATTATGACCAGACACGGCTTTGTAAAAGGATTCAAAACAGAAGAAAAAACGCATGCTTAAAAACATTTTTTCTTAATGATCCCATAACTCTTTTTCAAACGATTAAAATGAACACGTTTAGTTGTAAACCCGTCAAGAGTTTCTATCACATAATTCACATGTGGTAATACTTTAAAAACACAATAAGGTCCACAATAAGGCCATTAAAATTTACGTGATTTCTTCTTGTTCTTCTTTTTGTTCTTCTTCTTTCATTATTTTGTATCACGGAACTCCTTAACATAACAAAATCTCCAACACTGCACGTGGTGTTGGCAGATGGCTTCTGATCATAGCGTTTTTTCATCAGATTCCTTCTTTTTTTCAATCTTGTTTTGACCACATCATGCACCAGGCCCATTCTGTCTTGCAAATCAGCAATAGCATTGGTGGAAGGAGCAAAACTTGGTTTCCCCGTCATTAGATCTGCCGGAAATCGCAAATCTCTCCCAGTCAGCAGAAAATTAGGCGAAACTCCTGTTTTTTTATGGCAGCTTGCGTTATACGTGGAGCATATTGCTGGAACAGACTTATTTCAAGTCTGAAGATTTTGTTGTACATAGTTCTTGAGCATTGCAATTAAAAGAGCGATTGTTTCTCTCAACACCACCATTACCAGTTGGGTGGTAAGCAGTCGTTCTCGTCTTTTTATACCCCATTAGTGCGGCCAGCTCTCGAAATAGTACACTTTCAAAGTTGCCACCCTGATCAGAGTGAACTTGTTTAGGCTCTCCGTAAACCGTAAACCAATTACGATGCCATGTCATTCCCATTTCCTGAGTCGTTTGAGAACGCATTGGCCACGCTTGCATATATTTGGTGTATGTGTCGCAAGCGACTAAAATGTAACGTTTTCCTGTGTGAGTCATAGGCAAACCACCAAGTACATCGATTTCAATTCGCTGCATTGGGCTCAGTTCCGAAAAAGGAACAAGCTCAGCATTTGGAGTTGTTGACAGTTGCTTCCGTTGGTCACACAGTTAACATTCTTTACAATACGCGGTAATAGACGCTCTCCGACGTTACCGATAAATTCGTTCCGACATCTTTTCAGCAGTTCTATTTACACCCAAGTGGCCTCCACCGTGAGCAGAATCGTGATGAGCTTTCAAAACCTCCTCGCTCTTGGCGCTTAACACTAGAATTACCGGAGCGGTCATTTTGACCGTTTTTGATTCTCAATCGTTTATATCTCTAATTAGGTACATGCAATAACACTGAAACTTCTTGAGTTTTTCTAAATCTTGGATAACTTTCAGTATGTTAATTTTCATAGCATCGCAATGAGCACACGGTGGGAATGGAATAGATTTGCCTTTAATTACCGCTGACGGTCATTTTGACCGTGCAAAAACCAATTTTTTTATCATTAAAATTATCATTGCAGAGTCTTCTGATGTGCTATTGCAGTGGTATTCAATCTTTTTGCTAGAGAGGAACCCCAATGAAGAATTTCAGTGGCTCGAGAAGCCCCTATGCAATTATTTAATTGTTTTATACAATTTGTGTAACTCCTGGTGGAACCCCTGGACTAAAAAAGCGGAGCCCTAGGGTTTCGCAAAACCCTGGTTAAAAACCACTGTGCTATTGTATTTAAACAATCTTGCAACAATAACTGCACTAACAGGTACAAGTTATGCACCAGTGCGAAAGATAAATATGCTTGCCGACATAGGGGTAATAGTACGGGGACTGGTGGCTGAAGTCTCCTGACTGTTTTCAGTCCCATTATAAAAATTTCAAAACTGGGCAAAATATTCACTTTTGAAAAATATATTTCCGAAAAAAAAAGGTCTTCATCTTTATTTGGAGCAAAAAATAGCAAAAACATCATTCTGAAAAAATTAGTCTTCAAAAAATACAGATCTTCAGCTTTTCTTTGAGACAAAAATGCATTCATCCCTTTACCCATGCAAAAAAAAGTACGTTATGTCACGCTTTGATCAGGGATAGCCATATTCAGATTCGGTTCGACTTAGGCCTACAAGGGAAATGATTTTTTCAAATGAAGCGAATTCACAGACTGCTGTTGATAACACGCAGCAAACTGATTCAGCATCAAGTAAATTTGTCTGCTTTGGCAGTGAGATAGTGACGGTAATGATGCAAGTAAGCTACCACAACGCAAGCACTAGGTAATAATTATTGGGCATTCTACATCTAACTCAGCGGAATTTGATTTGTATCGGTTGCTAATGACAAAGCAAGATTGAAAAGTATCAAATTTTCTTCAAAATCAAGAGGCAGATTACAAACTCCGAACGTACTAACAGAAACGCTGCTGAAAAAAAGTTGAAGTTCTACAATTTATTTTGTAGCTTAGGATCTATGCAACTTATTCCAACGCATAACGGAGCTTACGACTCGTTAAACTTTCACTTACAATAATTCAAAACATTACTAGGTCTAACACGACAGTTAAAAGAAACCCATGACACAAAATGATGCCTAATTATTATGCATTTTTTAGTAATTAAGCAAATGGTCATTTTGACCGCTCGCGGTAATTTTATGTAGATTGAAAAGGTAATTCTAGTGTTAAAACCAACAACACCGTTATGTCATTTCAGTTCAGACTTTTTCATGTTAAACTTCCATGAGCAGTCATTGCTTGTGCTACTTGCATTACTACCTATGTTCTTAGCAACTGAAACTTGCAGGCCTAAATGCGTAAGTAAATAGATTATCAATTCGATTTGTAATATGTTCACATTATATTGTGTTACTTTGGATATACTCTTTTACTTGTCAAACAAGGCCTATGATTGTTTATGTAACAGTGATTTTACAACATACTGTATATATAACACGCTGAAATTTTATATGAAACATTCTCCAAACCTATAGTATACTCGATGGTCATGCGACAAACTTCTCTTGCACAAATGTGATACAAACATAACTGATATTAAACAAGAACGGTTGAACTCACAGCAATTTTGCTCATCCTCTCCATTGCTACAACTGTGGAATCCGTTGCACCGATAATTCAACCGAATGCACTGGCCATTATCGCACCGAAACCATCCGTCAGGACAAGAGGCTGAAAGATATAATATCAGAAATGATCAATGGTTTTGTGCATGCTTGCTTATTTTTATAGAATAAATGTTATTGAAATGGTCTTGGTCATTGAATTTACACGCATTTAAAATCATGCTGTAATGCAAACTTTGATAAGTTTTGTAAAAATATATTTAGCGTTTATAGGCAGACTGACGACTTGATCTCTCGGGCACACTAATTGTCTGCCACGTATACAGAGGTCGATGAATTTCGTTTGAGTGCCTTTCCCAAAGACACACTGGCACAGCAAATGAAATTTACGATTATTTTTCTACAGTTCCGTATGCGCTGCGCGCCAAGAAAAATAGTTGTCGGTGTTTACTTTGTGAAAGTATTTGTTATGGTTTAGCGATCATCGATTGATGATTATTGCGTTTTACCCTTTCGCTCACGCCAGATCATCGTATGATGATCTTCATCAAAGATTTAGGAAAATCAGTTTAGTTAAAAATTGATTTGTGATCTTATTTCCTAGCGTGTTTATTATTTTCAAAATTACAGCTTACTAGTCGGTTTCGTCGGCGTCGCCCGGCAAGGCACCCATCAATAATGTCGGGATTAAATGTCGGTTCAACTGGCTGCACCAGCTTCACCATCGGGCTCTTGTGTGAACAGTAACAAACACTTAATGATGTTTGAGCACTTCCACGATTCCTCTACACGTAATGATGATCATCTTATTCTCTTAATCACGTCTGGTAATACTTATAAATAAAGGTTGTTGTCACAAACTTTCATGATATTTTGAAAAGTGTGGGCGGTAAGAGATTGAAGTACAGTCAAAAGTGATGGTGGCAGTCAAATAATGGATGCTTTCACAATCACAGAAATGCTCTATTTAGTGGGAAGCCTATTTTGTGATTTGGTGTGCGGCCCCTTTTCCTATTTATATTTGTGGAATTCAGTTCTGTGGCTGTGATATTTGCCTTGTTTTATAAGCATTAAATTGGGACATGGCCCCTATGCCCTAATCCGGATATTAGTAGGATTGTTCTCAAATTTGAAAGATCGTAGAAAGTCTCTATCATTTCACCAATTCTGTCCGTTCCTTTAAATAAGCGTACGAAAATAAAGAGAAAGTTGGGAATGGGCGCCGTAATGGCCTGTGTTTTACGATAACACAAATCAGTTATTTGATGGTATGCATATTTTACGACTTAGTTAAAACCCCTCGTCGTGAAAATAATGAACAGTAAAAAAACAAAAAAATCATTAGCATAAACGATATCGTTAGTCCTGATCTTCGTGTTGCTTGCTGTTTGGCACACTTTCAAGGGAATTGGAATTAAGAAAATTAAATATTAAAACAGCTAGTTACTGCTTTTTAATAATTGCATGTCTATTTGTACGACCTAAAGCCTCTGGCAATGCGCACGCTACTTGGTCCTGGCATAAACTCAGGCATGCAAATAGCAAACTAACCTGAAATGCAGCACTACGGTTAAGTTATTACAATAGCCCATCAGCAATGTCGAGGTTATGAATTTCAAATCAGTCGGCTGCGCCGGCTTTACATAATTGCAAAGGAAATTGCTTCAACATTTAGATGACATGTTGCTGAAGAATATCATTTTGTTGCAAAAGATAAAACAGGTCCATCACAATTATGCGCCTTTATATAGGGTGTCACCATTGATTTGCTTGAAAAAGAATATTTGATAAACTTTTAGAGATTTCACTTTCAAATGGACCGTTTTGAAAATTTCAATACATAATGCCGAATAACCATGCCTTTGAAAAAAAAAGAACACAATATAGGACAGAAGTTATCTTTTCTAGAAATTACGCAATTGTTTGAAACCACACACCAAAATTGTGTGTGTTTTTGACCCGTGGGCTACATTTTAAAGTCTTAGAGACTTCATTTCGAGATAAATCTTTTTAAAAGTTTAGATAAATAATAGCGAAGAAACACGCTTCGATGGAAAATAGTCAAAATGTACCAAAGAACAAATGTATTATTAAACTTGCTAGTTACTTAGATCTAGTAGGAATATTTTTGACTAAAAATAAAAATTCATGTACAGCAGCCAATTGCTGATTAGGCATTATAAACTAATCGTTAGTCTTTATTAGTTAGTGTGACATATTGTTGAAAAGCAACTTTCGCCAGCTTTCAATGACACTAAAGTGTTAGTACCTTATCACCAAGTTTAAGTATTAAACTTACTTCTTTTTATTCAGCTTACCATCTCAAAGAGGTAAAAAGTTACACCACAGATGTTGGAGTTTAATTGTTTTAGCATGAAAAAAAAATGGTAAAGCTACTTATTGTATTTTATCGGAAATATCTAAAAAATCTTCAATTTGTTAAAAACGTTTGAAATTCAGTTGATAAATGAGGACACAAATCAGCTTTTAAATAATTTGATTTTGTAGAAAGGTCGCATCACTACACGATTGATGTCATTATAAATCGAGCTTGAAGGAAGCAGAAAGAAACAAAAAACATTGTTAAAAGGCTTGATATCTATGAAAAAGAATCAGCTGTTGCATTGACAATTGAGCTTGAATTGTTTTGGAGTTGTTTTTATCACAATCACTTTGGTAATATGTCACAAAAAGCCGTTAAATCGCATTTCAATGATGAGTACTTCTTGAGTAAACTAATTAATTAGTCACACACGAAAAATAAGCAAGCATCAGACCGGTTTCCCCATTATTGGAACTCTTCAGTAATGCGTATCCGACCAGCAGGAAACCAAACCTTCAAGATGTAGACCTTCTATCTATGGTAAGTACCATTCGACCCCCTGGTTAAAGAAGTGAAATTTGTTGAAGTTGGTAACTTGGATACTGGTTTTCGTTAATGCCAAAAACCGCTTTCCTCAGACAAGAAACGCAAATTTAAAAAAGTTATCTTTAAATGTGACGTCATCATGACATCAAAATGTCAAACCTCCCTTATGACACTAGACCCAGAACTGTGATCAATCGTGCCAAGTTTGATTATAAATTAAGAAAACAAATTTTAAAGTTAATCGTTATTTATGACGTCATGTGAAATGCTAAAGAAATGAAATTTGTTGAAGTTGGTAACTTGTATACTGGCTTTCATTTATGCCAAGAACCGCTTTCCTCAGACAAGGAACACAAAAATGAAAATATCATTTTTGAATATGACGTCAAAACTTCAAAACTTTCTTGTGACACTCGACCCTGGGTAGTGATCAATCGTGCCAAGTTTCATCACCCTAGGTTTGATAGTTTTGAAGGAGTTAAAACACAAACACACACACACTCGCAGAATTGAACTTCAAATTATAGATTTCAAAGCGAGTCCGTAATATCTGATTTGTATAATGTCCATGATGCATATTTGTGTTAACTATTTGTTACTATATCGAAAAATTACACTTTGTTATCTGCAGTTGCAGGTTTTACCCTCTCCCCTCTCACAAAATGTGGTAACATTATGAAAACCTGCCAACGGTTAAGAGTTCTTTATAATGACTGATAAATAATTGGTCGGCATACATTATTTTTCATGTTTTATTGACAAAGTTTCCGACTAAATCTCAAAAAAATTGCAATTTATGGCAAAACTACAGTAAGTTCTTTGATGCTTTTCGACTATTTTTCTCAAATGCTTGAGAGATTTCTAAAAAGATTTATTGAAAAAATGCGAACTCTAAAGATTTTCCATGGTAAGCTACTTGCAATCAAAAATTAGTCTGTCTCCCACAAAGAGTGAGGATAAAAATGGTCCTGTTTCGTTTTTAGCACCAAAATAATTATTTTGAACTATGTATAATGTGTACATAGTGTTATGCAGTTTCGGCAGCCGTTATTTCATAATTACCGATCAAAATTGTATAAAATATCATAGGCCTAAATTTTATTTAGCACCTGTCAAACACATTCTAAATTTGAATGCCGGGCTTAACGAAATTGCAATTATTACAAAAACTAAATATTTTTTGAGTTTTTGTTTATTTTTTTTATGATCAAATGGTTTGTTGACTCGGTAGGTATCAGCATTTCAAGGTGATACAAGTAAACTACAAATCTCTAAAAATACGTAAATTTGGGTTACTGTAGTTTTATTTCCAACTACAAAATATTAATGTCAAACTACATATCATCTCGACTTTCAAGTAATATCCTTTCCCAAAAGACGTGATATTCAATAATTTGGCATAAGAATTTTTTCATTAGCAGTGCTGGGCCTTGCCAAAATGCAATTTTTTAAAAATATGCACGTCTGTAAAGATGTATAAACTGCTACACGAATCATTTGTTTTCGTTACAAAATATCCTAGACGATAAATTTAAAGGCTTGCTGGATTTTTAGTAACCAGTAAAATGCTTTTCGTATCCATCAGTGTTAGATTGGTTTTGAATTGATATTGCAAGTAAGCAAGACGTGGAGAACGAATACGAACAAATACTTTCATGCTTGTATTCATAACATTGATCTGACGAGCCTATCAATAATAAGCATATTCAAAATAATGTCGTACGACTCATTTTGTGTGCGACTGTTCATGAATCATATGACGCTTTTTTATCCGGTTTTCAATATCTTTATTCCCCATGCGACATATGCTGACGTTTTGGTGGACCCTGTCCCCTTCATGTGATGCGTAATATAAAAAATGGTACTAAACCAACTTCAATTATTCGGATTTGCCACAAATACCTGCTTTGCCAAACGAATTCAATCGATGTTTCAGTGATCCGTTTTCAACAATATTTGAGCGATGAAAACTAAAACCAGTTTTGGGGAGAGCTGCATCCCCAAAGCCCCGCACTTTTATGTCTCTATCTACTCGTGTACGTTTGCAATACATTCACTAAGCATTATTTATTTGTACACTGATATTTGTCAGTCAAAAATCTTGTTGGTGGTACAGAATTAAAATATAGCCTTGAAAAAAGCTATTTAAGCCATAAGCTTTTGTGACGCTGTTATCAGTGACAATATTGCGTCAAAAGGGATGATCTAGTGTGAGTAAGTACTTTACGTTGTTAACTTAGACGTAAGTAATCAAGACGAGCCAATGATAGCGCTAGTATTCAAAAGCGCGCCAAAGAAAAATTTCGCAACAGCGAAATGCTGAAGAAAGCGCAGGAGGAGGCCAAATGCCGCGATTATCGAAAGAGTGTGAGAGCGTAAAGAAACTCTTTCTGTCTGCATAACACCGGGCGCTGGATTTTGATATAAGCAGCCTCTTAGAGATTAAGATGGAAAGAGCTAAGTGCTGGTATAAGGATTGAAAAACTCTTGTTTTTATAGTTTATTGCACATTGATCATTTTCTAAAAGATGTTGACCAATGGCAGAGTCACAATCCGGTTTGGTGTCATTGCGTTTGCACGATCTGTGTGATTGAGATCGGCTTGGATGAGTCAATTGTTGTCTTAACCTTTGCGGAACATGTCGCTTGATGCGATCTTGTAGTCGTTGAGATGTTCGCGCCACGTACCGACTATCACAGTGGCACTTATATTTATAAATGACTGAACTTTTGCGAGTGGTAGGTGGAACATCCTTGCGGGTCACAGGCAGCATGCGCTTAGACGTAAAGATCAAGCGGGTGCTGACGGAACCACAGCAGTTTTCCACGACGGTTTTGACTTCTTTTTCCAAGTTTGTGCAGCGCTTACCAATCCAAGGGACCCTCAAGTACACCGGGTCGAATCGCTTAAGGGTGAAGAACTGAGCGATTTTCTTGGCGATCTGAGTGTTGATGACGTTTTTAGAATAGCCATTGTCCAGAAATATTTCCATGATTCGTCCTATTTCTCTATTGAGTCTACGCTCGGTGCAAATTATTACGGCTCGATGCACTAATGTAGATATTAGACTTATTTTACGTTTGAGAGGAGTAAAGAACTCCCAACGTAAATACTGGCCGGTGAAAGTGGGTTTCTGGTATACACTGGTTTCAAAGCCAAGATCTGTTCTTTCGACGTAAACATCAAGAAACGGTGGACATTTTCATTTCTCTTTTTCATTATATGTTAATGATCTGCCACTACACACCAAATTTCATGTTAATTTGTTTGCAGACGACATTGTGCTGATACTTAAAAAAATCACAACAACCTTCAAGCATTAGCTAATCATGGACTCAGCATCATCAATGACTGGATGAAATGCAATTGTTTGTCTTTGAACTATATAAAAAAAAAAGCGCATATATCTCTGCTCCCAAACAAGAGAGAGTTTCACTACAAAACTTGCACTTTCACGTTGGTGGGCATAAACTTTTAAACGCAGATTGTGTAAAATATCTAGAAGCATTCATCAACAGAAAAATGACCTGGAAAAAACAAGTGTGCCATATGATTAAAAAACTTGATAATGCACCTAGAATCATATCTAAAATGAGACATTATAAAAACAAAAAAACGCTAGTTAAACTGTATTATAGTTTTGCCTACTTACATCTTAAATATGGAATTCTGGCATGGTTACTGCTGCAAAAAATCTAATGCAGAAAGTCCAAGTAGTCCAAAATAGAATCATTCGGATTATGGAATTCAAAAGTCTTACAGATTGTATTCCAATAAACACTGTATAAATCTTTGAACATCTTAAGACTTAATGATATTTTTGAATTGGAATAAGCAAAATTTATGCACTTGTTTCACGATAACAAGCTTCCGGAAAATTTTAATTCCTACTTCAGAACTGCATCACACCAGCATACTTATTTAACTAGGTCAATTACAAATAAAAATGACTTTTTAAAAAGTCAGCACTAAATATGGGCAATCTTCTTTTAATTTTCATGGAGTAAAGATTTCGAACAAAATTCCACTTTTGAACAAATCTCTGTCTTGGCATAGTTTTGCTAAATATTACCTAAGTGAATTATTAAAGCAATACTAATATTACAATTTCTGATACGACGTTAATCATATTTATAAAAGAACTGCTGCACAAAGTAGTTTTAGTATTTGCGTTCTGGCCAGGTGTACATGTCATACTAGTTTTTTTCTGGCCAGATATATGATACAATTTTTGCTGTGGCTAGGCTGTACATATGCTATTGCTCGTTTTGCTCTGCTGCTTACGCTGTTTGCTATTACTGTATATTACGTGTAATTGTGATGCAGAAATGGGCAGTTTGACTAGATCAGCGTGGTCCAACTGCTGGCCCGCAGGCCAATTTTGGCCTGCAAATAATTATGGTGATTTGCGTGATTACGATAGGGTTGCCATGCGTCCCGAAAATCCCGGACATGTCCGGAAATCAGGTGTTCTGTCCGGAGATAATATGACTGTCCGAAAATTTGCTCAAATGTAGGTGATGTCGTTTTTTTTTTGGAGAACATCTTTATTTGGGGTAACACATCCCTAGATTAAACGGTGGCTCGTGGAATAAATTTTCAGTTTCTGATGGCTCGCTACAAAATTAAGTTGGGCCACACTGGACTAGATGATCACTAGTGGTCTTTCTCTGTCCTGTTTAAATTTCTTACGCTTTTTGAGCGAAATAAAATGTTGTTGTTGAGCCTGCTAAAGAGACATATCTCAAACGTTTAAGTACCACTGTTGTAGATAACTCTAAAGTTTTTACGTTTCCCATGTTCAACATACATTTTTACAATGAGATTTTTTAAATTATGAAAACTAAGCACCCCCACGAACATTTACTTGTGTAGAGTGCGTATTGTTGATATATATGCTTTCCACGTTTCAAAATAAAATCGTGCGCTCTTTCACTCGTAGCGATATCATTCGGTTAGTGCTCGTTTACTGAAAATGATCTGGTCATGCGAAGCGAAGTGTTGCGTCATCAAATCATGACGTCACAGTTTTGCCCACGAAAACATTTTTAAAACGTGGCGTCTATGCTTGAATGTGTTGTAACATTGATTATGTACAGCATCTTATTGATTGCGCGGGTTGTTAGATAAAGTATGTGTCACGAATAAGGAAATTTGCCTTGTAAGAATAGTTTTGTTAAGTGTATAACGCTGTATTACTTTGCTTGCTCGACTATCGATTGAAAAAAGACCTTTTTTTCCTCGCAGTTGGATTTGGTGTAAGTACGCCTTTATTACGTCACAATCGTCTATGACATAACAAAATTCCAGATTGATCTAGTAATTCTAGCTTATTCGAAGAATTTCGATAACTGATTACATAACTTGAAATGCCTTTTTTCTTTTTCACGTGATTTCGTTCTAGCGTTTTCTGGATTGGTTTTGGGACTTATATATAACGCGACGGGAATTTTTTTGAGTTAGTTAGTTGCAGGAGTAGAAAGTGCGTAGTGGGGTGAGAGATTGTTTGACAGGCTATTGTTGTTTTTGGCGATAATTTATTGTAGATTCTGTGGACGTGGCAATTGTTGAACAGCTATTAGCGGAATTAGTTTGGCGGTTTTCCTGATTGTGTAGTAAAGTGATTTGTTCTGAGATTATTGAGCGAAAAAGTTTAAAGTCGTGAAGTACTATTTCTGTAAATACAATATTCTGTTATCTAAGTGGTTTGACGTGTTTTTTTTTGTGGAAGCCAATTTTTTCCAAGAATTGTTAAGTTGCAGTCAGACGTAATTATCCGAGCGATTGTCACACATCGCCTCAATTTTAAAGAAATTTAAGATTGAGATAGAATCAAAAATTCTATATTTGTTATTATTATTATATTAAAACGCGACAGTATGATTTATGCTTTTGACTGCAACTGCATTTTATTTCTGGATCTCCAAATTGAGTTTATCAGAAAATTAGCTGGTGTCGTCTTACAATCAATGCAATTCAATTTGTCATATTTATAAATTCAAAACATTCTCATAGTTGCCAACTGTAAATGTGCAAAAATTTCTAGACTGCGTAAAAAAGGCCAAATTTCTGAAATGTCTTATCACTTAGTGTCTCTGGGTTTAGCCACACCTAAAATCTTTTCGACGTTGAGAAAATTCTCGCTGATTTCTTAAAAATGGTTATCGTTCTACGCGGCACAGAAATTTTCAAAATTTGACGTTCCAACAGATATAAATTCCCAAGATTTTGCAGTACGTTCACTAAAAAAGGGGCTCACTTTTTCGCAAAAAAAAGTCATGATTTGCAACTATAGGAAGATTGCACGCACGTGATCAAACGTCATCAAAATGCGCTTTTGAAAAAAGTGGATGACCAGTGTCAGTATTTTTGCATTGAATTGAATAGGAGTGATATCGTTTTTTGCAAAGCAAATCGATAAACGTGACAGTTGTTAAATGAACGTTAAATAACTTATGTTGTTTTACTGATGTTATTGAATGAATCTAAGGTCAAAGTAAGATAAGAGGTGCTAAGTTTGCTTGCTATTGCTAGTAGTTGGGCTGATTTTATGGGCTAAGCATGCAGGCTTATTTGTAGCCAGCTTCTGTGAGGGTTTCAAATTCGATTAATCAGCGTGTTTAGGAATGCTGAGTTTAAGTGAATTGTAATGTGTAACTTGCACAGTATATTTAGTGGCAGAAGCATACTGAAAAGTTGAAAACTTTTCTGTTATACTGTAGCCTAAATGACAGGGCAGACTTCTGTATCGTTTGTCATATGCTGAATTAGTTATTTTCGGATAAAATCAGTAAGTTTTTAAAATTTTTTGTCAATAGTGATTGCAGACCAGTCATATTGATAAGTCAGATGTAATTTTGTGACCTTAACTACTCCTAAAGCAATTTTTTTGGCTATTGCCTAGGCTGCTGGACCAAGGGTAATTTAAAAGCTTACGGTACCAATTTATTTATTCATGCGTTATGAGCTTATGCTCTGTTTGCATGTCTTCCATCACACCGGGCCACCACGACGGGTAGACTGCTTGGCCCCATTACCTGTTTGCCACATAAAGATGGAGGCATGCCCGTAAATGTCTTGCTCATGGACACAACAAGTAAGCTTGCCGGCAAGCTTACTATACCGGTAGTAATGATGAAATAATGGTTGTTTTTGCTAATGTACCGATTGGTATCTAATTGGTATAGTTTATTTTTAAGTGAGAAGCAAATGGTATTTAGATGGCACTTCTGTTAGAGGCATTTTTTTAAATTGGCACACCATACTAGGCTTATACTAGCCAACTGAAAGGCCTAATCTCAACCAAATTGCTTTTGGTCAAATTTATTTGTTTCCAAGTATCCAACTAGCTATAACACTGGCCAACACATTTTTTGGTGCCAGAGGTTTCTAAGCTGATTTAGACTAATTTGGGGGCGCTGATTCCGAAAATCATACTAATTTTCTCTCATCAGGTCAAGTTTTACGATATTTCCTATTTTATACCTGTTTTACTCTAAAATTAGGCGTATTTTTATATACATTGTAGCGTCATAATTACAATTATAGGTTGTTATTGTGATGTATGTAAATAATTATGACATCACAAACCTTAAAGTAAAAGTCGAATTTGCTATACAAGGAGGTATGTAGTTGGTAAGAGGTGGACACTGAGTAGCAGGTAGGCCTACCGATTGTCGCATATTTTTGTTGATTTCTGGGTCAAAGTAAAATTTATTTTTTTAATGTTAGGAATTCATTTATAAGTCAGACAGGATATAAATAAACTGGATTATTTTACTTGCGTGGCAGGTTTTTGGAGCAAAAATTAAGCATGGCTACATCCTCTCCTAGGCGAGGTTGTTTAAACAATCCAAATGTGTTTTGCTATATTTGCGGAGAGTATACGTTGCAATCTAACAGGAAAGGGATCAGTGAATTTGTGAAGTGTGCTTATCTTGCTTACTTCAAAGTAATGCTGGGTGATCAAGATAAGGTATAGGCACGCCATATTGTATGCAAGCAATGTGTTGAGCATTCTCGACAGTGGACAAAAAAGTATAGAAAGTCACTCTGCTGTGACTTAGCACCTTATACCAGTGGGGTCCATTGGACCCCACGCTTATATCAGACATACATTGCGTAATTTGTAGCATCAATGTTGATCTTTACCTTTTGTTTTGAGAAATGTAATTTTTTTGTTTAGTACTACAAACAAAAATATATTTGCTTTTATATGAATCGATCTGTTCAACTTCAACATTCAACCTGTATTGCATTTCAAAACAGTTGTAAGAAATTGACGATATCCTAAGAATTCAAGTAAAAGAGTTATTTGGTTGAAAGGAGGGACTGGAAAACATCGTCAGAAGCAGTGAAGATCGAAGAAATGGATAAATATCTGGAGGATGATGAAATACTAAACATATTGGAACAGAGCGAAGATGATGAGAGCGAAAGTGGTAGTTGGAGTGCATCATCCGATGACGGAGAGAGCCACCATCTCAGTGTTGAAGAATTGTCTTCCTCCGAAGTGTCAGATACTGATGATGATAGCCAAAACCTGAATGCTTCTTCGACATGTTTTATTTCACGAAATAAAAAGGAAAATTGGTCATCAACTCCCTGCACAAGAAATATTGGCCGCACTGCTGCTTGCAACATTTTTCGTGAAAGAACAGGCCCTTCACGTTATGCAAAATCTCAATGCGAATCAGAATCTGATTCATTCAAGCTATTCTTCAGAAATACACTGCTGGACAAGATTCGGGATTGGACAAATGCCGAAGGGTTGCTTGTATACAAAGAAAATTGGACTGCTATAGATCAATCTGAATTTGACAAATTTTTAGGTGTAGTAATTTTTATTGGAGTATACAAATCAAATAGTGAAAATGTTGCTCAACTTTGGAGTAAAGAGGATGGGAGACCAATTTTCAATAAGCTTATGAGCCGAAATAGATATCAGCAAATCCTGCGAGTACTTCGGTTTAACAATGCAAATGCACGGAGAAGCAACCGATCAGCTGACAAATTTCAGCCTATTAAATATGTTTTCGAAGAATGGGATCTCAATTTTCGGGATGCTTACACTCCAGGACCCCACATGACTGTTGATGAACAATTGGTTTGTTTCAAAGGAAGATTTAGGCAGTATATTCCTTCAAAGCCTGGCAAGTATGGAATAAAGAATGGGCAATATGTGAAGCCAACACTTCTTATGCATGGAAGATGCAAGTGCACACTAAAAAAGATCCTACGATTGGAAGAGAAGTTAACCAGGGAGCAAGGGTTGTCAAAGATTTGGTGAAAGAAATTAAAAATTCTGGAAAGAATGTTACTTGCGATAATTTTTTTACTAGCGTGTCACTTGCACGTGACTTGCTTCAAAAGAAGCTTACTCTTGTTGGAACCATGCGAAGAAAAAAAACAAAACTGCCACCAAAATTCACACTTGCGAAAGGACGTGAGGTAACCTCAACTGTTTTTGGATTTCAAAATGATGCCATGATTCCATCATATTGCCCGAAAAAGGGATGTGTGGTAAATATGCTGTCCACGATGCACACACTCCCTGACATATCTTCAACCTCTTGCGAAAAGAAGCCTGAAGTAATCTTGTATTACAACAGCACCAAACGTGGAGTGGACATTCTGAATAGAATGGTGCGGACCTACACTTCCAAAAGAATGACAAGAAGATGGCCAGTGGCACTATTTTACAATATGCTTGATGTAAGTGCTGTCAATGCGTATGTGGTATGGCAGCAATTACAAGGTGAAAACAGCAGCTGCTTTAGCCAAAAGAAGAGTAGAAAGTTTTTGATTCAGCTGGCGAAAGGGCTAGCTGGAATGTTACCGACATATATAAATCATGCTGCTCTGCCACAAAACAAAAGGAAGAGAGCTGAAACTGAAGATCAGCAGCCGAAACCAAGGAAGGCAAGATGTCATCTTTGTGACAGAAGCAAAGATAAAAAATGTAAGCAAACCTGCATTGCCTGCAAAAAGAACGTTTGCCAAGAACATTCGGAAATCATATGTATTCAATGCAGGCGTGCATAAGCTGAACTCGTCACAGCAGTTTTCTAAGTACTGGTACAGTGTTTATTGCTGTGTGATTGGTTTCACTGTTTGCCAATTTATGCATTTTTTACTTTCATGTGTCACACAGCGCAGTAAGCTTGAGTACACTGATTTGTGTTCCTGCGAACTGCTCATATGAATCCTGATATGCCGGTACCCCAACTTCTAGTGAAGGCTATGTGCATGAATATGCTCATAAATGTAGGAGACAAAAACACTTTTGGGGACCCACCAACCTGCTTGAAATTAGCATATTTTGCCCAATTTTATAAATTTTCCCGAAATCTTATGAATCTTGTTCAGATTTGTCGGAAATTCTCAAATTTTCTAAATTTGATCAAATATGTCGGAACTTTATCAAACTTTTACAGTATAAACACTGCCCCTCCAAATACAAATTACTGCGAATTTTGCCAAAATTTCTGAATTCTGCCCATTTTTTAAATTCGTAAAGGGGGTCCGCACCTTTGTCTTCTACCATCTATGTATAAGCTGACAAACATTTCATGGAATTGAAATAAACTTCTTAACATGTACAGGCCATCCAAGACTGTTTCTGTAGGCTTATTAGTAAATCGCACCATATGCTGCTCTGTGACTGCATGTGTTTACTTTTTGTGTATCGGTATTTTCGTTTTCATGTGTGCTTATTAGCAGATTTTTGAGTGTAAACTGCTTCATTTACCGTTTAGCCAATAATTTTGAAGATTTCCATTGCATTGCTTGTCCTTAACATGCCATTCTAAAATGGGGTCCAACGCACCCCAATGGTATAAGTTGAATGAGTTTTTTTTGGTTGACAGAGGGTTAAATCGTTGCAGTGGTACGTTTGAATCATCCCGTTTTGCAACCAGATGATGTGCATACAGACGAACAACATCCTCACAATGCCATCAACTTGCAATAATCTTTTGGACTTGAAGTTTTTTCAAAAGAAAAATCAAATTTCTTCATTGCAATACCATTTACAATTTCTTTTACAGTTTGGGCCACATGAACACATGCATTAAAAATTGTGCTGCTTGGATCTACAAATAGAAGCATTTAATTACAGACGACCAGTGCTAATAATACCCAATTGTTGTTTTAGATGTTGTTTGGTGTGAAAATGAATCTTGTAGAATCTAATATCTGATTTAGCCCAGCTTTATAGGTCTATCACATCCAAGACTGCACATAATTCAAGGTAAGCTATGTTGTAGCAACAGAAACTGAAATGCATTATTTTGACAACTATGTTTTTATATCCTCAGTCGCTGTGTGTATTAAAACTGTGATTAACAAAATATAATAAGTTCTGTAGCGTTTCATTCTCATTATTGTTCAATATTCCCATGGATTCATGCTAGTGTTCATATGAATTTCATTGTCATTTAACCTAAATATTATTTTTCTCATACTTCGTATTTCCTATATTTTTGATACGTGGTTCCGGCAATAGTTAACGTCTCACCAAACAACGTTTAACATTCACAGTTTGAATCTGTATGAAACCGAGACAGACGTGATTTATAAATTTCTTGTAGCTAGTTTACAAATATGCTAAAATACTAACTGATTTTTTTATTTCATGTTTATGTGTAATTCTATTTGAATAAGTTTGTGGATTATTAATAAAGTAGGTTTAAACTAAGTTTAACTTTTTGCCCTACTAGCCTCTAAACGGCCGTAGAAAGGCTTTAAATCTGTAACTTGTCTCCTCTCATCCTGACGCTTTCTTTCCGATATTTTTATTTTTATTTACCTTCGTTTTGGATGAGCGGCAACGTTCAACCTAACTCTGGCCTTGTCTTTCCCAAATCAATTTGCTTTAAAAATGTTACCTAAACGGATAGGTCAATTGCAATCCTACACCTACTTTGAATGGCTCCATATAAGGTGCTCACCACTCTCTTGCTCCAGATTCAATGGTCTAGGTAACTATCAGTCCTGTAATTGTTCTTTTTGCTGCATCTGTGCTTTTCCTGGTGGTCCTCAATCTTCCAACACTGTGACTGTTTTTTTGGCGCCCATAAGCACGTATAACTCCACTTTTCAATTTAGGCTATCAGGCCCCAATCTGGCAATGCACCCCTCCCACTATACTCTTTCCTATAAACGTTCTACCCTTCCTTCGCCCACTCCATAACTCCTCTTTCTGTACCTTCCCACCCTCCTATGTTTCTGGTTGTTCTTCGATCCTTCCTGCTTTCTTTTCCTCCACTGACTTGCTCAGGGTTCTTCAATGAAATGACCGAGGTCT
Source organism: Trididemnum clinides (assembly GCA_963675345.1). Taxonomy (NCBI): domain Eukaryota; kingdom Metazoa; phylum Chordata; class Ascidiacea; order Aplousobranchia; family Didemnidae; genus Trididemnum; species Trididemnum clinides. Next base: position 45,265,886 of record OY776286.1, on the reverse strand, counting down.
TCAGGCCAGATGGGCTAAATTTCTTCCTTTTATCTCACTCCATGCTATACCTTATCTGCATCCAGCCTCAACTCGTCTTACTCTAGCCAGATCCCTAGGTACTCTGCTCTGCAATCTCACCGCACCTACTCTCGGTCTGACACTATTCTCCTAATGACCTCCATGTCAGCAATGGGGTCATCATTTTTGTCTGGCAAGGATTATCCCTTTCTAAATTCTCTTCTTCCTATCTCTCTTTGCCTGAGCTCTACTCTGACTATGTAGGAGTCAACATCTGGCTAAATAACTCTACCTTGCTTTGTTTCCTTAACGCTTATGCTTTCCTTCGACGAGCCGCAAAACCGACTCCTTTTCCAACTCCATTCTTTACTTCTCCAGAAATCTCTTTATTCTGAGGGATTTTAAGTGCCATAACCCGTGTGGGACTCAAAAGGTACTTCCGGATCCGTGGGAAAGAAATGTTCAATTAGATAATCTTTTCTGACCTCCTTCCCATCAACGATTGCCACACTCATACTCATAATCCTCACTACATGGGATGACTTTATCTTAACTTGACTTTTACTTTGACGTTCACTGTTCTTCCGCAAAGGAATACTTCTCTTTTAATCTTTCCCCTGCTTCTGTTGCGTTTATTTCTCTGACCATGAATGCAGCCAAATCTCCCAATTCTTTCTGCCGCACCAACTGCCAAGCCTAAGCCTGATGGTTTACGGAAGCAGCAAAAGAAAGGCGCAAGGTCTTTGCTTCCGGTTGTTGAAGTAATGATGATCGACAGGCTTACATCTTTGCCTCTCCACACGTCTTGTTTATTATCGCCAAAGCAAAGGTAGGCGACATGCTGGTATTTTCTCCTAAATTAGTCGGTTTTACCTCCGTTCTGTCGCTAGTTCTCCTTTCTCATCTTCCTCATCTGCTAACTTTTCCAGCTGCACCTCTTCCAAGAAGTCGGCATTGGTCTACGCCAATTAGTAAGATCTAATTTTCTATCTTAAAGCCAGAGGCTACTTGTCTCAGCTCTGACGGATGACGTGCCGGAGGGAGTTTCAATCCTTTCTCTGTCCTCCTTTTTCTTCCACTGAATCTCTCGTGCCTGCCACAAACCGCTCCTCGTCCACTGCCACTGGTTTAGACAAAATCGCCGACCATGTGCTTAATGATATTTGTGCACTTCCACGATTCCTCTACACGTAATAATGATCATCTTATTCTCTTAATTACGTCTGGTAATGCTCATAAATAAAGTATGTTGCCACACACTCTCGTAATATTTTAAAAAGTGTGAGCAACAAGGATTGAAGTACAGTCAAAAGTGATGGTGGCGGTCAAATAATGGATGCTTTCACAATCACAGAAATGCTCTATTTAGTGGTAAGCCCATTTTGTGATTTGGTGTGTGGCCCCTTTTCCTATTTATATTTGTGTCAGCCTCGTGACTGGGATAGCAGTAGTCACATGGTAGTTTTTGACTGAAGCTGACTTGCCACAAAAATATTTTTGACTGTAGCTTTGGCTTTGCTGCACAATTTTCACGTGTCCTTACAAATCTCCAATTCCGAAACATGGCCACTGCCGAGCCAAAAGAAGATCTTGCCCGAGATGTTTAATTCCAATCAAAGACATTTGATGAAGTAGCGGTGTATATAATGCCTGAGACAGACGCATTTCCAGCACCCAAGAACCGAGGAAGCCCAATTTATGACGAAAATCGAATAGAGCTCCCAAGAACTTTGGCTGACCAAAAGTCAAAGCTGTCCAAGAGCTCAATCGCCACTCGATCCAAAACAAGGGAAATGGCCAGTTTAGCAAGATCCTCATCAGCTACTCAATCGCATCGTAGCAGTCTCTGGCGAACGTCTTCAGGACGCACAAGAAAGAGGCCCTGCAGTTTTATCAAGGCGAGCAACAGTTGTAATTAAAACTTTTACGAAAGGATTTTGTCTGTAACACGGACTATTTTGACTCAAAACAACGATGAAAACCATAATTTCTATAGAAACGAACGTTTTCAAAACGCTCATATCCATTGCTTTTGATTATTTTAATCCATGACGTTCTCGTCAACTATTAGACTGACAATGTTTGGTGTCAATGATTGTTTCAAAGCCTCCAGAGTTCCGCATCAAATTTATTTTCGGATCGTTTGTTGTCCAACGCTGCTCTAAGATGATTCCTGAGCTAATTAAGTAACTGAGAATAAGTTTATGACACTGGCGCAGATACAGTACAAGCAGCATTATTATGTAAAGGGAAACAGACTTTCATCCATTTAATGAAATTAACGTGTACAAATTCTATGCAATATACGGTGCAACAAATTGGGGCACATACAACTCCATTATGTCATTTCAGTTCAGACTTTTTCGTGTTAAACTCCCATAAGCAGTGATTGCTTGTGCTACTTGCGTTAATATCTATGTTCTTAGCAGTTGAAACTTGCAGGGCTAAATGCGTAAGTAAATAGTTTATCAGCTCGATTTGTATTATGTTCACATTATATTGTGATATTTCATGCATGCTCATTTACTTGTTAAACAAAGCCTATGATTGTTTATGTAACAGTGATTTTACAACATACTGTATATATAACACGCTGAAATTTTATTTGAAACATTCTCCAAACCTATACAATACTCAATAGTCATGCGACAAACTTCTCTTGCACAAATGTGACACAAACATAACTGATATTAAACAAAAACGGTTGAACTCACAGCAATTTTGCTCATCCTCTCCATTGCTACAACTGCGGAATCCGTCGCACCGATAATTCAACCGAATGCACTGGCCATTATCGCACCGAAACCATCCGTCAGGACAAGTGTTTGATGCTGAATGATATAATATCATGAATAATTGATGGTTTTGTGCATGCTTGCTTATTTTTATAGAATAAATGTTATTGAAATGGTCTTGGTCATTGAATTTACATGCATTTAAAATCATGCTGTAATGCAAACTTTGATAAGTTTTGTAAAAATATATTTAGCGTTTATAGGCAGACTGACGACTTGATCTCTCGGGCACACTAATTGTCTGCCACGTATACAGAGGTCGATGAATTTCGTTTGAGTGCCTTTCCCAAAGACACACTGGCACAGCAAATGAAATTTACGATTATTTTTCTACAGTTCCGTATGCGCTGAGCGCCAAGAAAAATAGTTGTCGGTGTTTACTTTGTGAAAGTATTTGTTATGGTCTAGCTATCATCGATTGATGATTATTGCGTTTTACCCTTTCGCTCACGCCAGATCATCGTATGATGATCTTCATCAAAGATTTAAGAAAATCAGTTTAGTTAAAAATTGATTTGTGATCTTATTTCCTAACGTGTTTATTATTTTCAAAATTACAGCTTACTAGTCGGTTTCGTCGGCGTCGCCCGGCAAGGCACCCATCAATAATGTCGGGATTAAATGTCGGTTCAACTGGCTGCACCAGCTTCACCATCGGGCTCTTGTGTGAACAGTAACAAACACTTAATGATATTTGTGCACCTCCACGATTCCTCTACACGTAATGATGATCATCTTATTCTCTTAATCACGTCTGGTAATACTCATAAATAAAGTATGTTGCCACACACTCTCGTGATATTTTAAAAAGTGTGAGCAGCAAGGATTGAAGTACAGTCAAAAGTGATGGTGGCAGTCAAATAATGGATGCTTTCACAATCACAGAAATGCTCTATTTAGTGGTAAGCCCATTTTGTGATTTGGTGTGTGGCCCCTTTTCCTATTTATATTTGTGGAATTCAGTTCTGTGGCTGTGCTATTTGCCTTGTTTGATGAGCATTAAATTGGTAATAATTGGGACATCGTTCCTATGCTCTAATCCCGATTGTAGTAGGATTGTTCTCAAATTTGAAAGATCGTAGAAAGTCTCTATTATTTCATCAATTCTGTCCGTTCCTTTAACTAAGTGTGCGAAAATATAGAGAAAGTTGGGAATGGGCGCCGTAATGGCCTGTGTTTTACGATAACACAAATCAGTTATTTGATGGTATGCATATTTTACGAGTTAGTTAAAACCCATCGTGAAAAAATGAACAGTAAAGAAACAAAGAAATCATTAGCATAAACGATATCGTTATTTTTTATATATTTTATATATATGTATTATATATATTTTATATATTTTTTATATCGTTATTTCAGAGGAATATTCGTCTCTTTCTCTTTCCTCTGCTGCTGCTCTTTTTACCTCTCTGGCACTGAATGCGTCCAAATCTTCCATTCCTTTCGGCCGAATCAAACGCCATCATAAAGCCTGGTGGTCTGCTGAGGTGGAAAGCTCGGTTAGTGAAAGACGCAAGGCTTTCGCTACCGCTCACAGAAGCGATGCAGATCGCCAGGCTAACATCTCCGCTCTCGACAAGCCTCGTCTGTCATCACCAAGGCCAAGGCTGAGGCATGGCAGACGACTTGCTCTTCTCTCTCACCTAAATCTAACTCTAAATTTGTACACTCTCTTCTCCGCTCTATCGCTGGCTCTCCTTCCTCGTCTTCCTCCTCTCCTAACTTCCCCAACTGTTTTTCTCCCAGGAAATCGGCTTCGGTCTATGCCGCTTACCTGAGATCTCACTTTTCCGTTTCTCAGCCAAAGGCCCTGCGTAGCAGAGCCATAGGCTACCTCTATGAGCTCCGCCGAGCCACGTGCTCGGAGGAGTCTCACTCGTCCTTTTGCTCTCCTTTTTCTCTGGCTGAACTTCTTGCGGCTGCCTCCAACCTTTCCTCGTCCAATGCCACTGGTCCAGACAAAGTTGCCTATCCCATGCTAGAGCACCTACCCCGCTCTGGCATGAATTTCCTTTTTCACATCTTCAACCTCTCCTGGTCTTCGCATTCCTTTCCTTCCATCTGGAAGACATCTTCTATTATTCCCATCCACAAGATGGGAAAGCCTCTCGACTCTCCTGCTTCCTTCCGGCCTATCTATCTCACGTCCTGCGTATCAAAGCTCTTTGAACGCATCATTCTATCCCGTCTACTCTTCTTTCTGGAATCTAATTTCATTCTCTCTCCCCGCCAGGCCGGTTTCCGACCTGGACGGTCTACCTTAGATCAAATTCTGTACCTTGCTCAGTCCATTTCGGATGGGTTTAACAAACCCAGGCCGGGCTCTCGGACGATCCTGTCTACTATCGATTTCTCGAAAGCTTTTGACTCTGTGTGGCATCCCGCTTTTTTCCACAAACTCATTTCAGCTGGCCTCCCTCCTTGCTTTGCTCGTTGGACTCAACCTTTCCTTTCCAATAGGCGCGCTTGTGTGGTTTATCAAAATCACAAAAACCGTTCCTTCCCAGTACTTCGAGGTGTTCCGCAAGGATCCGTTCTTGGCCTTGTACTTTTCTCTCTCTTCATTAATGATCTTCCAGACTCTCTGCCTTCTTCCGTCAGCTGCTCTCTTTACGCTGACGATCTGGCCATTTGGTCCTCCTCCCACGCGGTCCCCACTGCAGTGGAGGCCACACAAGAAGCTCTGATTCGATTGGAGCGCTGGTCTGAGTACTGGTGTCTTCCTTTCAATCCGAGCAAATGTGAGGCCTCCTTCTTCTCAGTGGATCCCCACCAAACTAACCTCCAGCCCAACATCCTCTTACTCGGCTCCCGCCTCCGTTTCAATCCCATTCCAACTTTTCTTGGGGTCACCTTCGACCGCACTCTTTCCTTTTCTAAGCATGTATCTTCGCTGAAGGCCAAGTTCTTCCCACGTGTCAAGGCCTTACGCTGTATCTCTGCTTCCTCATGGAGCCCCTCGAAGGAGTCCCTCTCTCTCTTCTGTATAAGTCTTTTCTTCGGTCCCTTCTCACATATGCTTCACCCGGATGGTTTCCTTTCCTAAGCGCTACCAATATCACCAAATTGGAACGCCTCCACCGAGCGGCTAGTCGCGCCATTACCGGCTGCCTCTCGTTGTCCCCTGTTCCACTTTTACTCTCCGAGGCTTCTGTACCTCCCCTACGAGTCACCCTAAATCATTTCACTCTTTCATCATATGAACGGGCTCTTCGTCTGCCATCCTCCTTTCCCATCTCAGGTTTGGCCAGACTTGGAGTGGTACCAAGACTCTGCAGATCGTCCTGGAGAGCTTTTGCGTCCACTCACCCGCTCATGCTTCCTTCTACATCTCCTAGGAAGGCTCTTCTTGCTTGCAAGATGGCCCGTTCACCGAAATAAATAATAATGCTGACACATTATTGATTGTTAGTTTGTTGCGTTGAGATGTCATAGTTATATTCATTTGGGAAAAACTACGCTCAGCTTCAGAGAAGCTTATAGAAATGATGTTTGAGGTGCTATCAATCAATAGTTAATTGATAGCACCGCAAACTGGATTTGGAAACTTTTCTGGGATTGGAATGGTATTCCAAAAACTCAAATATAACTCCATCAGAACTCAATAAAGACCAATAGCATATGCACTTCATAATCTCCTCCCCTTCTTTTCATGGCGTTTTCACGTCTGGCCGAAATTCCGAATACAAAGCTTCAAGTAATTTAATACACGATGCATCAGCAACATTTATCAATCGCGATAATATATTGTCAATGAGAGCTTGAATAAATCTTTATCCTCAAAAGAAACATTTTGACTTCGAGATTCACAATAATGCAAATTTACTTCCTTCTCCATAAGCTTTTGTTGTCCAGACGATAGAGCCACTTGATGCTGAAAAGAATACTTATTTTCAGAAACATCTGTTTTTATTTTATGGAGTTCATTGATGGACCATATGATGTGCTTATTAGCCTTTATTACATTCATGTCGCGTATGTAGTTTTTAATAATTCAGACAGTTAAGCTAAGAACGTGTTGACAAGAACCGAATCCTCGACAAATTGAACAGTTAACATCTTTCGAGTCATATCTGTATACCTTGCTCTGTCGCGTGTTTTTTAGAAACTTGCTCTCCGACCGTTGTTTGAAATGTTGATGATGAGCTGCATAATCATGAACAGGAGTATTTATGGCTCGGCGAGAAGACGCAACCAAACGTACATCAAACACTTTTCTAATCTTCTTAATTTCGATTTTTAGCTCAGTGGCGATTTGTTGTAATTGACGTGGAAGTTTTGCAGAATGTGAGTAGCAGCAACGTATTTTATGAAAAAGAGCTTAAATAGGATAAAAACTATCAACAGCTTTTGTAGAAACGCCCACAGCCATCTTAAGTTGGTGATTCAAGCAATGCCATAGAAGCAAATTGGGAAATTTGGATTATAAACGGGTGTAAAAATAAAGAGTCTCAGAGGAACGCCGAGATCTTTACTGCTGTCTTGCCAAAGCTTGTACAAAGAATTCAGTAATTTAGCAAAAGTTCTTTAATATACAAACTTCAGAGCAAATAACCGATAGTAAAAGCAGTAAAAACTAATCAAGGGTTGTCTACGTCGTAATTCTGGGCAGTAAAATTTTTTATCTATCTCCGTGCTCTATAGCAATTTAACAAACACAAAAGTTTCTTCTGTGTCGCCGCAAATAGGCAAAATCGTGAGATAAGGAGAAAAAGGTAATTACGGTGCTGGAACAACGGGTACTAACACCACTAGTTTTCCCAAGCATGACAGATACTCTATTGCTGCAAAAAGAAAAAAAGTTGCGTTGTAGAAAGGCATTATCAATGCAACTATTTTCCAAAATCTTCAACATAGTGTCACAAATGACTTCAGCGCCTTGATCGCTTAATTTCATTGACTGCAAGAATATGTTTTGCGCAGATCATGCGTTATCGGCTATCGTCCTGAGATACAAAATCAAGCACAAGTTTTTTGAAACAAAGGTCAATTTATCAATCATTAACTAAATTTTACTTTCATTGTGTACAATTTGCGCACAAACATCTTTTTTCATTGTGTCTGAGATTACCTTGATCATGGACGTACATGTAGTACTGCCATGTAAAACAGCACCGAGTTCTATTCCATTGGTCTCCTGAAGAGTAATTAACAATTCATAGTGCGTGATGGGCCGATTTTATTTGGCGACATTGGCAGTTTGCAGTTCCATTGGCAGTTCGCAAGTCATTTGATGTTGGTTTTTTGGACCTATTTTGAATGTTGGAAACTTGATGACCTATGCAATTGTCTGCAGCACTCTTTAACGTTTGCTTCACCTCAATATGACCTTGCGACTGCCTGTGCCTGCAAGGTTTTATTTCTAATGGCTTTCAAGTTAGCTCTACTTTATTCGTGACTACTTTTCTCCACTGTTAGCGCTATCTGGCTGGAGGCCCACTCTTTGTTCATATGCTGTACCTGTTTCATGTAGTGTCCAAAGATGCCAAACTTCTCACAAACAGCACAACCAAGTTTTCCGCTTTCAGTCGTCAACCATTTATTGCTATCAAGAAACTGTGATTTTGTTCTCCACGCCAGATTTCATCTACTGTAATATTGTTTCTGTTTCGCTCTCGCCCACAGTGGACATCTTCAACAATTGCTGCACTTGTATCTAGACATTGAGCTTCATTTGCATTAGCTGTATTTCTATTGTCGCTGCAGTGTGCCGCATCTCTGCTTTTCTCGGCTTCCAGTACTAAATTAGGAACAGTTTGTTCCTGCTTTGGCCTAGAGCAGCGATTCTCAATTGGGGGTGCGAGAAGAGACTTTTTGGGGTGCGAGCTTTTCCTCTCTGACTATCGATATCAGCGATGATAATACAAAAAACATTACATCAAATGGTGCAAGGGGTTCAAAAATGATTTTTCCATCAGGACGGGGTGCGGGCTTCAAAATGAATTGAAAACCGCTGGCCTAGAGGCTTCACGATGTAACACCAACCTACAAAATCAAAGAGAGATTCAAACCTATATCAACGGTCTGTAAGCAAAACAAGTAGACAAAAATCTTGTTGGTGGTATAAAATTTTAAAATAGCTTTGAAAAAAACTATTTGAGCCATAAGCTTTTCGTGACGCTCTCATCAGTGGCGGTATCGCGTCAGAAGCGGATCTGGAATGTATAAGTGTTTTATGTGAATTATTTGGACGTTAAGCAATCAAGACAAGCCAGTGATCTCGTTAGTATTGTAAAGCGCGCCAAAGAAAAATTTCGCAACAGCGAAATGCTAAAGAAAACGCAGCAAGAGGTCAAATAAGAACGTCGTGATTATCGAAAGAGTTTGAGAATGTAAACAAACTCCTTCTGTCAACATAACACCGGGCGCCGGGTCTTGATATAAGCAGCCTCTAAGAGATTAAGGTGGAGCGGCGAGGATTGAAAACCGATTATTATCATAGTTTAATACACATTGATCGTTATCTAAAAGATGCTGAGCAATGACAGAGTCACAATCCGGTTTGGTGTCGTTTCGTTTGCATGATCTGTGTGGTTAAGATTGGTGTGGACGGGTCAATTGCTGTATTAACCCTCAAAAGGGACGATTGACTCCATTTTGTAGTCATGGCGGGTTTGAAACCCCGCTATATTCATACTGCGTTAGCTATGCAGTTGCTCTCCAACTATGATGAAAGGTTTTATGAGTTGCTTCTTGTCTTTAAAAATTTTTGTTCACATTTCATTGATTTTTGAATAATTGAAAAAAGTTACGTTGAAGAACGTTTGACTATAAAATGTAGTCATTCTTTTTTCTATTAAAAATGATGCGCTCTGCAGTTTTTATACTGCAATAGTTCGCACAATAAGCGTGTTTAGGTCAGATCAGACACTGCTTATTTAGTTACACTTCAAAAAGTTGAGGTTAGCAAGCGCAATTGTCAAAATAGGTATTTTTTGTTTACGCTATAAAACGTGACATCTGTAGCCTCACACCTGTAGAAAATCGCTATCATGAATTTGTGTCTTGCAGAATTTTAGTAGTTAGATGTAGTTGTTTGTGATCGCAAGTCAGTGTGTTCCTCTTTAAGCAGTTGTAGAAAATGAAGGTCTAAGTTAAGTTATGTGTTTGAAGGATAGGAGAATCATAATAATTCTGTCGTAAATGCTTATTTTCGAAAAACAGCGGAGGGAGGAACTTCAAGAGTAAGATGTCATTCAGTTGTCTTGTTCTAGTGAATCATCGGGTGGAACCCAACTATGTATAGCTTCATCAAAATTATTGGGGAGTATCTCGTCAAAATTTCATGAATCACCCAGATAGTCTAATACTGTCTTTGCGAGATCTTTCTGTGAAACCAAATCAGTACATCATATTTCTACAGTAGAAAAATACGAAGTTATGTATAGGCCTTTGAATGCTGCATTTGTAACGTATGGATAAACCATTAACATTTTGTGAAGCTTGCGCTCAGCTCGGCATCACAGAAGATGATAATGATGGTAATGAGAACGAAGAAGATTTGATTGAAGAAGAAGACAGTTTATGGGAGCAGTGAGATGATGAGAAACAAGGTGCTGCGATTGCTGATGATGAAGGTGATGTTGAAGTGTTTGTCGAAAGAGGAAATGGTAGTTTAGTTGATGAAGAAGAGCCGGTGGACAGTGCGGAAGAAGTTGGTCAAAATGATAATCAGATTTTAAGTCCAGATGGTATTTCGTACACATCGCGTCCTATCCCATCTAGAAGGCGTCTAAGAAAAATATGATAACGGAGACTCTTAACCCTTGGAGTGAAAATGCAAGCTTTGAAGCTTGATCAGTGAGGAAATATTGCCTGCAATCCTCATGCACACCGACACGAAACTGCGAGAAATACAAAGACGTCTTCATGTCGCTATCCAACAACATCTTTTTTGACGGAGGAGTTGAAAGCTGGACTAGTAATAATTTTGAGAGCTGAATATGATAGAATCGAACCATCAGTTTCCAATGATGAAACAAAAGTCCTCTCTTGATTTTCTATTGATTGCCTACATTCGCTAGTGCTTTCAGAAATATATTTTTAGTAAGTGGGTACACAGCACCACTTGCCCAATTATATTGCAACTGGCTAGACGCAAAAAACCAAAAACGTATTTTCACTTTTTGTTTATAAAATGCATATTTATGGAAGGGCAAAATCTTATTGTGCCCCCAAATTGCTGGGCCCCAATACCCCTATCATCTATTACTATCGAAGTACTAATTACCTCCTAACACCAATGAAGCAAATGTACCATCACGAATACAAACTTATGACGCAAAACCATATCTTAAGTTTAAAAAAAGCATATTTATGGAGGGGAGGGGGGTAAAATCTTATGGTACCCCCTAATTGCTGGGCACTTATATCCCTCCCATTTATTACTATCGAAGTACTAATTACCAAACATCAATAAAGCAAAACGTATCATCACGAATACAAATTTATGACGCAAAACCGTATTTTAAGTTTAAAAAAGTATATTTATGTAGGAGTAGGGAGTAAAATCTTCTGGTATTCTCAAATTGCTGGGCACCAAAGCCCTTCCCATCTATTGCTATTGAAGCACTAATTACCAAACATCAACAAAGCAAAACGCACCATCACAAATACAAATTTATGAAACAAAAACATATTTTAAACCGTAACTACAAAATGTAATCAATCGTCCAATCTATGTCATTTTTAGCGTCCTGATAAGGGTTAACCACTGCGGAACATGTTGCTTAATGCGATCCTGTAGTCGTTGAGATGCTCGCCCCACGTACCAACTATCACAGTGGCACTTATATTCATATATGACTGAACTTTTCTGAGTTGTAGGTAAAAAATCCTTGCGGGCTACAGGCAGCATGCGCTTAGACGTAAAGACCAAGCGAGTGCTGACGTAACCATAGCAGTTTTTCACCGTGGTTTTGACTTCTTTTTCCAAGTTGGTAGAGGGCTTACCAATTCAAGGGACTCTCAAGTTCACAGGGAACTTTTCTGAGCCAAATTGCTTTAGGGTGGAGAACTGAGCGATTTTCTTGGCGATCTGAGTGTTGATGACGTTTTTAGGATGACCATTGTTCAGTAATATTTTCTTGATCCGTTCTATTTCTCTAATGAGTCTACGCTTGGTGCAAATCATTAAGGCTCGATGCACAAATGTAGACATCAAGCCCTAATGTGCATCGAGCCAATGCGCAGAGTTCAAATCTGCAAAAAGGTTTCTTCTATTCGATCCAGTTTTTATTTATTTGCTTTTTTAATATTGGCTACAAAGTCCTTAAAAAATTATAGATTCATCTGCTACTGTGCAATAACCCGTTTTCATTGTATCAATAAAATCTGTGTGACATCATAAGACTGATCATTAGTTTCATTTGCGGTAGGTTTTGAGCATGTGAGCAAGTCCTGCATTTCTCTATGACAAGTGTGGCCAAACGGCGCTCTTTTGACTCATCTCTTGTGTTCAGTGATTGAGGTAGTGATGTATAAACGGAAAGGACATGTTGGATTGAGTGGCAAGTGGAAATTTACACAAGGTTAATATTGACTTTAAAAATGATCTGTGAAAAAACCGGTCATCTCTTTGCCTGTATGATGGTGCTTCAGTGTTGTGAAAGGTGATGTCAAAAACAAAAAAAAGGCCAGCACCATCTGCTCGTAGGGAATGTGCGCAAGTTTAAAGTAAGAGTCGTGCAACGGCTCTTTCAGTGATCGTCTCTACCAATTTAGACTCATTGTACGGCGAGGTTGGCTACCCCTGCTCTATAACGTGAAGTATGTATCTATAAATGTAGTCTTCTATGTAGACACCCAATCTTTTGTGTATATACAACGCTTTTTTGTGTGGACTTTAATAAACGCAAAACCTGATTAGAATAGTTTTAACTGTGCTAATTTTATATCTTATCCAAAAGCGTAACAGTTTACTCAAAAACTTATTGTGTACATCAGAGTTTATGTTTATAGCTAAATATTTAGCATTATGCAGAGATAAAATACTAATCGTATGCTTAAAACATTTAATACTTACTGCTATTGCAAACTAAACATCTTTTAGATCACTGGTGATCTTCACCAATCATTGCTCAGTTTTCGGTTGGTCAAAGTTGTTGACTAGATCCTTTTATACTTTAACCACCCTGGTATTATACAAATGTAAACTATACAGTAACATTATGACATCGCAGACGATTAACGGATGCAAAAAAATGGCCTCGTAGTTTGCATTAACATACGCAGTTCTACTGCAGCAATAACTAAACCAGCAATATTAAAACTAAAAAATATTTCAAATCTTGACCCGATACAACAAAACTGATCAAAGATTTGAGTTTAATGGTCTTTAATTATTCAAAGTCATCTATTTGCGTGCATACCACAAAAATTAGATTGACCAGTGTTACTGATCAGAGCCGACAGCATTGGAGTTAAAAAGAATCTTGCTTCACCACCAACGTTTCTTACAACTTAGTGGCAAAGTGTCTTATTCTTTCTCTACTAAATCTCATAAGATAACCCACTGATCGTCAGAGACATTTTGGTTAAAATTCTGGTGACATAAAGCAGCGTTTTGAAGAGGATAATATCTGACTATGACCTATTATTGAATAAAAATAGCTTTAAAGATTTGAAATGTTTTTTTTTAAATTGATTTTTACAATAAATGTTCCTTGTATGCATTAATTACCCATGACTTTTGGTTGATTAACGCAACATAATGTCTTAATTCTGAATGTTTAATGCTTAACCTGCTTAGAAAAAGCTCAAAAACTTGATAATGTAATGGAACAGAACCGAAAGCATTTGACATTTCCAAAAATCAAGGCGACATAAAAACTGTGTCTTTAAGCAAACGTTTTTACACTCTCAAGCTGTTTCGATAACTAACGGCGTTCTTATTTGGCTCTTGCTGCGCTTGCTTTAGCTTTCCGCTATTGCAAAATCTCTTTCTTTGGCGCGCATTGCAATGCCTGCGCCATCATGGACTGGTCTTGACTGCCTACATCCATATTGATGCGATAAAACAACTTACTTGCTCTAGCTCTTCCCTTTTTTACACGATACCACCTACTGATGAGAGTCTCACAAAAAAGGGTACTACTATAGCGTGAGGTCTAGGGTAAGGGTTAGGGTTAGGGTTAAATCTAACCCTAACCTCACCATGCACCTCGGTAGGTAACATATGGCGGTAGACCTCACGTTATAGTTGCACCCAAAAAACCTTATGGCTAAAACAGCTTTCTTCAAAGCTGTATAAAATTCTTTATCAGTGGGTTTAATAACAGGCCCGTGGGCCGCATGCGGACCGCGGACCGAATTTTTGTGGCCCGCGAACTTTCTTAGTATTGATTTAATCCGTTGTGTGCCACAGGTAGATAATTTTTCATAAAATTGCCAGCCATGAAATAGTTTGCGATAACTCGCTTTTTGCATGGCGATAAAAAGAGAAAATTAGTATTATACAAACGCGACTTTGTTTCCCTCACGAGGCGCTAAATATGTTCAATATCGGTAGTATGTTGATGTTTCTAGTGAAATAATCTGATAGAGGAAATCAAAGTGTTAGCCATGGTCGAAATAGTAACTTGAAAATTTGGTAGATAGGATATACACAATATTAAAGTAGAAACAAGCAAGAAGAAAAAGCTTGCTAACGAAGGCAGAGTGTTCAATGAAAAGTGGTTAGTTTCATAAAGCCACAAACAACAAGTTCAGTGGCATTGTATGAAATCGCTTTGATGTTGTTAAAAAAAGTAAATCATTTTGAGATGGCGAGTTGGTAAAACAACGTGCGATGAAAATGGCACATGTGTTTGGGGAAGACAAGGTTGCCAGAAAATTTAAAACTGTATCACTGTCTCATCAGACTATTACGAGAAGGGTAAGTGATCTCGGCAAATATGTATCATTAAAACTGAAGAGTATAGTAGAAAACTGCTTATAGTTTTCAGTGGCTTTGAATGAGAGTAGGGATATAAATGGCACAAGTGAGCTAATATTCATACGCACTGTTGATGAGAATTTTACTGTGCTAGAAAAACTGGTCAAAGTGTGTTCCTTGAATGAAAATACAAAGGGCTCAAATATTTATGCTGTCCTCGAGTCAGTTATTCATGATTATAGAGAATATGAAAAATGTTTATGTATCGTAATTGATGGTGAAAAGCTATGACCGGTAATAACACTGGATCAAATATTTCACATTTAGTTAGGCACGTTGAAACTTTCAAAATAAAACTGCGCCTGTTTGCTACTTGTTTGAAAAGCAATGATCTTTCAAACTTCAATTCTTTACACGAGCTTCTAGTAGGTGATGTAGAAGTAGAATGCTCTTGATTTGTGGAAGATATTGAGGCTTTATCTCATGAATGTGAAAATAGATTTAAAGATTTTGATAGATTAAACCCTAATCTCTATTTGTATAGCAATTCTATGGATGTCAATGTGGAGAAACAAATGTCAGAGTTTCAGCTCGAACTCTGTGAGCTTCAGTGCGACCCATTCTTGCATTCAAGAAAAAACGAAACCTACGAGAGACTCTGGAAATTGGTCAGCAAAGATAAATTTCCAAAACTGCAAGATTTCGCACTAAAAATGCACTCAATGTTTGGAAGCACATATGTGGGTGAGAGTAGGCTTACATTTTCTACTGTGAAGCTTCACAAATCTAGAAACAGAAATCGAATGGCAAACCAACTGGACAATTGTCTCCGACTTGCTATCACTATCATTGATATTGATATGAAGAGTTGATTGGTGGTACAGAATTTGAAATTTGCAGAAATTAGAATATTCATTCTCGAAGCTTTTTGTCTGACACTTTTTAAGAGAATCCGTCAGAAATAGAGTGAAAAGGTGAAGTGAGTCACTTATATAGAGACACAGTTGACGAAAAAGAAAAAAGGCTCTATTATAATTGGTGAAAGAAGCGACCAATAGAAGGAGCGGAAACTAATGTGTGATTTTTAGATCATAAACGAATTCCTTTTGTTTGCATAAATTTGGTTTTGGATGTTTTGATGTATGTGGTTTCAAGAGTGGAAAGGTGAAAAGAAGTACGGCCACGGGCAAGAATGGAAAATTTGTTGTCATTATATTCGTGTGCGCATGTAGGGTTTTGTAAAAGATGTTGTCTAATGGCAGAAAAGGAAGTTTCCGGTTTAGGGCTTCTGATTGGCTTGCAAGAGCGGGCCAATGTGCTTCGATCCTGAGAAATATGCTACTGGAGAATGGTTTTCGGCACGTGCTGCTTAATCCTCTGTTGTAGCCTTTGAGACGTACGACCCACGTACCGACTATCGCACTGGCACAGAAATTGGTAAACAATGTTGCTTTGATGAAAAGCGGCTAGTACATCCTTTTTGACTGCAGGCAGAAGTTGTCTGGTGGTGTAGACAATGCATGGTTCAACTGCAAAGTAACAGCGTTTGACGGCTGTTTTAAATTGCATTTCGTACCTCATCGAAACATTGCCCAGCCATGGCAAGTGAAGATAAACTGGGCATTTCTTCCGACCGAATTGCGTTGGTCTGCGAAACTGATTCATTTTCTTGGTCATGACAGTGTTGATTATAGCTTCAGGGTAACCATTGTTGATAAGAATTGTACGAATGTTGGAAAGTTTATTTTGGAGAGTAGATTTCGAACAGATGACTAGAGCTCTGTGAACTAGAGTTGAAATCAAATTAGTCTTCAGCTTCATGGGGCAAAAAGAGTTCCAGCGAATGTATTGGCCAGTGAAAGTCGGCTTCCTGTAGATAGATGTAACACATTCGTGATCATTCTTTTCTATCAGGACGTCAAGAAAGGGCAAAGTCCGATTGCATTCCTTTTCAAAAGTGAAACGAAGCATTGGATGGAGAGAATTTAGATGGGAGAAAAACTCATTGCATTTGTCTTCGTCGTTAAAAACTGCAAAAGTATCATCGACGTATCGATAATACATAGAAGGTTTGTTGACTCTTTTGAAAAGCAAAGCTTCGTAGTATCTGACAAAAATGTTGACAAGAGATGGGCCAAGAGGTGAACCCATAGCAACGCCATCAATCTGTCGGTGCATTATATTGTTGAAACTGAATTCTATGGAGGAAGTAGCCGTTTGCAACAGCTCAACAAAAACTGCACGAGGAAAAGGAGGCGGAATAAGCTCGCCATTATACAGAGCATCATCACAGATTTCAGTGGTTTCTGCGAGTGGAACATTAGTAAAAAGGCTACAGACATCATAGGAGCAAAGAAAAACAGATGGAGGAAAGTTAAAAGTTTTGACATTGTCAGCAAAAGTAAAGGAATCAAAAATACAGTAGGTAGAATAAAATGAAAGAACAGGATGAATAACTGACATAAGCCATTGCGCTAATTGATGCTGTGCTGAGCCAGTCATTGACAATATAGGACGTAAAGGTACATCTTGCTTGTGAATTTTCGGCTAGCCATACATTCGGGGCCGTTGTGAACCAGTTGGTCGAATCCCGCTGTAAATCTTGGATGGAAGAAGGCCTTCTTTCTTGAGTTGAAGCAACCGTCTTTGAATATGAGCTTCAATTTTCGCCGTGTTGTCAAATTCGGAAGAAGGGCCAAGATTTTCAAATTTAGAGTTGTCTTGCAAAATGAAATTTATTTTTGAAATATAATCACTTTTGTTCATTATGACAACCCCAGAACCCTTGTCAGGTTTAGTGACATGGATATTTTCATTGCATCTGAGGGATCTGGTTCCCTGGATGCACTCTTTTAAAATAAGAAAGTCTTATAAAATAAGAAAGAGTTATAAGAAATCTGTTGCCTGCAATTACTTATCTTGAAAAACGAAACTCAGGAAAGAATAAAGGGTTACTGGACGTTGAAAAATGTATCCAAAATAAGCCTACACATAATGTGTTGATGAAAAACTAACGGAGTTTAAATAAACTTAGTGAACTTTCAACAGAAAAAAAGAATAACTGCTGATAGTTATAAAACAGAAAAACTAAATTTTTCTCAACTAATCTGAAAGGACTTTACTTAAATTTTTGTGAAAAACAGTTCAGATAAAACAAATTATCAATACTTTTGCATATAAACATTCAAAAGGATTTCGTCTAAAATTCTGCAAAATACAACTCAGTTAAGACTTTTTACATATAAACATTCAGTTATTTGAAAATAGCCTAAATTAAAATAATTTTCCTAAACCACAAAATGTTATGCGAGAAATTCTGCTAAAATTGAAAATTCTTCAACATCGACGGTCGCGGCGGTAATGGTTTGGGGAGTGGGATCAGGGGGACGCCACCGCCGTCAATGTTGAAGAATTTTGGCGACCCCTGGCCTATGGTGTTGTTCTTAGTACTGTTGCAACTTCAACTACAAACCACAAACAGAAAGTCACCAACAACACTTGGCTTTATATATGGATCGTTATCTAAGTTCAGTAGCTATCATGATAAAAGTGACTAGTCGCCGCATGGAGTGCACTCATGTTAACCCGGATCTACAGTCGGATGCTTGTCGTTGCGCAACAATGGTGACCCCGTCAAAGAAGCTACATCTTCTCCGATGTAGTTGGACAGCAGTGTCGTCAGTCAAGCAGCACAAGCAATCGTCGAGTCGCCGAGCCCTAACGTCAAGACCCGCCTTCCTATTAAGGTCTTGGCGGGAATCTCACTTACTTCTGCCGGCAAGCCTCACTCTCTCAACGTTGGCGTGGAAGGCATGTTGCGATCTCGGCAACCTCCTCCGTTCCTTCGCAGATCTCCGCTAGCTGCTTGAGGAGGAGAATTGTGTAGCAACTTCAGCTACAAACCACAAACAGAAGGTCACCAACAACACTTGGCTTTATATATGGATCGCAATCTACGTTCGGTAGCTATCATGATAGAATTGACCAGTCGGCACAGGGAGTGCACTCGTTTCACTTGGACTAGAGCCGGATGCCTGTCGTTGCCGCTACAGTACCAGCCTACGCTTCAACTTCTATAATTTTTAATTCTTTTGTTTGTTTACTTCACTTTGCATCTTTTGCTGCTTTTTAAAGGACACCGACCACATGGCCAAGTTTTTTTGTGAGTTTTCAACATTGCTCTTTTCAATAAAGGAAACGTATAGTCAGTGGCTGCTCGTGCCTATGGGCAGCAGCCCCACCACGCGTTTTTGTGATCTGTTTTTTTTCGAATTTTTTATAATGTTAATATTTTTTAAAATGTCATAGTTCATATCTTATTTACCAATACACCAGTTTATGTCGCCAAAAAAACTAATTTTCCTATGTTGCTAAGCACTAAACTAAGTGAACGTAGGACATAGGGATTTTATGTGACATCGTAATGGTGCTTTGGACAGGCTACAGCTGCAGCGCCCGAGACTGTAATTTTGTAAAGCGATTTAGTTGCTTCATAAATGGTTTAAAGTTTTACAGTAGTTTCTGTGTGACATAGCAAAATTTTTTGCCGCTGCACGTATTGTCAAAATAACAAAGCCAAAATTTTTTTGTATAACTGAATATCTCTAACTTTTGAACACCGCTCGTTAACCTGCAAAAGATAGCAGCAGGAAGGGAAAAATCAGTAGCGCCCAGACGCATGACGTATGTGCGTTGCTTTCACGGTCGCTTGATTCTTGTCACTTTTCTTGCGACGTAACAATTCGCGCTAAGCTTGCTGATGTTGTAGCTGTAAAACAGAGCTAGTTGCCGTAATTGGTAAGATTGTTTGCGGGTAAGCAAATTCAAATGTCGCTATTCAGTTATATCATTTAATGAATTAGGCAAATATATTGGAAGTGAGAAAACTTATGCAAAGGCGAGAAAGTTGTTTAACTTATTTTTTCTCTTCTACCGGTCAAAAAAGTCGTAAAATTTTCGCTTTGTCATTTAAATGTCACACTACCGCAACTGCGAGGGGGGAGTATTGCTGCTGCACGCGACTTACTAAGAGTGACTGAACTCTTACGACTACCCCTAGATTGAACCCGCATAACCGGTAAAAACGAAGGGTAGGGGGGCGAGGCATCCAACCCTTGTTTTCGAATGGGGAAAAGACAGTGGCTTCGTCCAGCCGCCAAAATTTATTTCGCGTATTTTACAGAAATTTTATTTAAACACCACACGCCCGACTGCCCGCTTTATGACAGTCCCGGGCTACGTAGATTCTGACGACTTGGTTTGGAGGCGTCGATGGTTTAATTCCACCAGCGCCGCGGCTCGCACGTTTAACGTTGGTCAATGGTTTGTTATGGTTCGTGATACCTCATCGCTCAACCCTGAAACCGCAATTATTCATTGTTTAGTCACGCTTCGCGTCTACTTGCAATTCAGGGGGCAACGTTAACCTCTAATTCTAGGCGCACAACGCCCCCTCCGGGGCGCTGCGCTGGGTGGGAGGAGTTCTTGTTGATGAGGCCAAAAGGCCGAAACCTGAGTCTAGAAAGGGTTCCGCCTATTTCGCTATACTAACGTTGTTCGGATCGTGACTCTTCGTGAAAACCAATTTTTGCCCGAAGGTATGTAGCGTCGTGTCTGGTTCCTGTGGGCTTTGAGCCCTGGTCTTTCGAGCTGCTTTCCCGTGCATGCCGAGTCATGCTATCGCGTGATCATCTACTGCCATGAATGCCTTAAAAACCACATTTAGTATATACATGTAATTATTGGAAGTTTTTCTATGCCTAATTAGCTTTTGTGTGATCAATTTCATGTAATAATACCCGTTTTAGTTCATACTTGCGCGGTCAGCAGTAACGTCAAAGGAAATTCTGGTTCAAAAGTAAACGGTACGTAAGTCTTATGCCTTGCGCTGGATTGTTTGGGTTTGTTGGGTATACATGTACAGGCAAATATCGGATATCTGGCTAGCCAGGAGTCACGTAAAGTATCTTACACTTGGCAAGAGCCCTAGTGATGATAATTCATCTTCATTATCCGTATTTGAGGGATGGATCCACCTATTTTGCTATATTAATGTTGTTTGGATCGTGACTTTTTGTAAAAACTAAAAAATATATACATATATTGCTGATGTCCAAGGATGCTGAAAGAAATTTTGCAAGT
The DNA here is from genome assembly GCA_963675345.1 of Trididemnum clinides. Taxonomy (NCBI): domain Eukaryota; kingdom Metazoa; phylum Chordata; class Ascidiacea; order Aplousobranchia; family Didemnidae; genus Trididemnum; species Trididemnum clinides. The sequence continues at coordinate 45,245,072 of OY776286.1, read as the reverse complement.
CATTGAATTAACTGGTTATAAGTTAAAAAAGGGTCTGCTATTAATAAACAGTAATAAAGTCAGCTTAGACATTTATTTGCCGTAAGAAAAATTAATTTCGCTAACGCATCCTCAGTTTCTGCAAAAATAATAAAAAAATCGCACAAAAAAAACGTTAAATATTTTCAAACAAACTAATGGTAATTAGAGAAAAAGCTGTACCAAGATAATAAAATCCTAAAAACTTAACAAGAAGCAAAAGTATTTATCTGCACGGGGTCTACAATAATAATAAACAGCTATCAAAACTACAGACCATAAAACTAGCTTCGACTCCTTTCAAAATACATTCAAACTAATATGATAGGTTAAGTTATACAGAAATTGATGTGAGATAAAAGAGACGTCTAATTACTAAATAAACAAAGGGCAGTATATCATAATAATGAGTGAAGGGTCATAACCTATAGAAGCAGTGACGTAAGTGATAGATGACACACTGAGATCTCAGAGGAAATAAAACTAAAACAGTATTTCAAAAACAAAAAAAATAGTTACAAAATCACTTAATTGAGGGCAAGAGCATTTTATTTATGTTAATAGTGGCATTTAATTTGTCCAGCCATATGTTTTCGTATATAGATAAAAGATGTTTGGGCGGTTGATCTACGAACGTTACAAAAAAACAATCGGCAATATCTGGTTTTGTCTGTAATGTGAGTCTATGGAAAGTGTGGTAATGATGTAATAATGATGCTTTATCGTCAATATTGTCGTATTTAAATTGATTCCAAATAAATCTGTGGTGGCACCAGCCTTTTGAAAATTTGTTTATGGTTTGACCAATATATTGTTTGTGACATAAACGGCATGTAGCCACGTATATGCCATAGTTTGAACAATCCAAGGTTTGCTTCAATGCAAAAATTTTACCATTGGCTGCTGTGATGGTATTGGTTTGATGTATCATAGATTTATAATGGTTGAAATGGCCGCAAAGGGCACATTTCTTGCAAGGTTGAGATCTTCCTTCACCAGTATTTTCAGTGATTGAATGAGCTACCTTTTTATAATTGGTGAGCATACTGGCAAGGGTAGGTGGACGCTCATACACGACGGTAGCTTGAACTAGGCTTTTCTCTTTGGCAGTAAGTTGGAGTAAATTGGAAAAAGCGGACCCCCAAATCAGCATAGGAACTGTGGAAAGGCTAAAAAACAAATGTATAGACTCTTATTTCAACAAAAAAGTGGTGGAGAAAATCATTAATTTAGCAAAAACATGGATCGATCGTTTTGGACCAAAACTATTGAATGAAAACAAGACTATAGCAGACCCTTTTTAAACATTTACTGATATGGAGTAAAGTCGCTTGGATAGGCTATCCTACTCGAGTTTGATTACTGTTTTCCAATTTTTAACTGGTTATAAGTTCAAATGCGATAAATTCTATGACTTGCATTTGTTCATATGCTTCACTCTTCATGCTAGTCCTCAGCTTGGTGATATGTGCGAGACGTTGTATTGGTTTTATTTTCTTTATAGATCTAATTTGAGTAAAAATTTACTCAAATTAGAATTACTAAACTGCACACTAAATTGGCCTACCGCAATCCGCTTTATTCAGCCAAAGCAATGCCAGACTGAATATAATTATACAACTAATACAGCACTGAGTTTCGAAAAATTTGCACATTTGTAGCTAAACAACGGCAAATAAACTGCCTACAAAGAGTGCAAAAAAGTTAGAAACTGACTTGCTGCTCCACCAGCAAATTCAACCACGAGCCGCCACTGCGTTTTGTGTATACGCACTGCGATTTTCAATTTAAAACGCTAAAATGTTTATTATTAAACAAATAGTGCTATGGTCGAACGGTTAACGCAACAGACGTGGACGCAGGAGATTGTACGTACGAAACCTTCGCTCAGGTGTAATGTTCGCTTGCGTTTTGCTCTTTGTCTTTTTTGTTTATGGGGTTTGGGATTAGATATTTAAGGATAAGATTAGAGTATTAGTACGGGAGGTAGGTGTAGAGTTATTACAATAGCTGAATAGTTTAATCACGCTACACCAGCGTTTTGAATTTGGAAACGGTTTCTATTCTGAAGACACAACTTTTAATGAATTGGTAGTTTGTGCGAGAATTGAGTCATCATGATTGTATGTATTTTGGTGATAGCAAGTACCGCAACGTTTAACACCTCATTAAAAAACATTAACTTGGAAATCTTTATTAGTTACAGTACTCCGCAAATGAGGCTTTGTCGATGTTGGAAGACGATATCTCTCATTACTCACAAGCTGATATTTGTTTTCTTCCCCCTGTTTCTACGCTATTGGATGAAGATAGCGACGATGAAGATAGCTTTGAAAAAATGAGTGACCTCTCTGGCAAGCAGCTGTCCCCTCCAGCCGAGGTTGTGATTTGTACAGAGCAGGAATTTAAATCCAGCGATGATAAAGCCGAGCTGCAAAATGATTACAAGAAATGTGTTTTCCTCCCAAAAAACAGCCAAAAGAACACTTCCAAGCCAAGAAGTTGAAAGGCTAAAGATGCATCTTTAAAAGAGATTTAAACTATTCCGAAGAGCTTCAAAATACGTGTTTACACGGCAGTTGTGAAAGGTTTTTTGAGAAAGATGTTATTTTCTTTGAAAAGATGTCATTAAGATTTCTACCGAAACGAATACATGCTTTTGCTCAGATGAGTGAGATTTACATTTGACCATGTGCCGGTGTCCTTTTAGAAGACAAATAAAAAAATAAGTCAAAAAAAATCAAAAAACATTTTTGACTTACTTGAAAGTGATAACTATACAACTTTATGGCGAAAATATCGCTTAAAAAAAGCGATAGGAACTTGCGGCGGCGATTAACACTAGCATTACCAGGATTCGCTACTACCGGCGCGATGGTGTAGTGGTTAGAGCGTCCGCTTCGCAGTCGGTAGACCTGGGGTTCATTCCCCTTGTCGAGTCATACCAAAAGACTTTAAAAAATGGTATCCACAGCTTCCCTGCTTGACGCTCGGCATTTAGGGGAGGTTGTGGAGAACAAGCCGGCAAGTTCGCTTGTTGTGTCCTTGGGCAAGGCACTTAACGGGACACCCCCGCCTTTATGTGGAAGACAGGTGGTCCAGACATCTCGCAAATGGCAACTCCCAAGCGAGTGCGGACGTCCAGTCCAAAATATAGCGATACAATTCGCTTTCTCGTGAATGGAGGATAAATATGAACAATACAATACAATACCTAGAATTACCAAGCGCGTCAATTGACGCACGCGTCGTTTTGTGAGTAAAACATAACTCAGCTTTTTAATTGAGTTGAAAAATCACTAACAGTGTCATATAGTTGAAGAACCAAGCAAAACAAAAGGAGACAAGCAAACAAGCGGGAAATATACTTTTTATGAGGTGCAAGTTTTACATTATTTAGTCTGACATTTACCACATACAGTTTTTTTGCAAATCACGAAAATACAGGTATCTGTTGTTCTGTTTCTGCAGTCTCTGCCACAACAAGTTTTGCGTTTTTTAGGCGATGGAGCACACTCTGCAACAGCTGCATTGCTTTCAGTTTGTAACCCTTTGTTTGGAGTGCCCTCCTTCAGTTCTTCACTAACTCTCTGTATGAACATTCTGCGGCTTATGCTGGAATTGCAAACGTGCTTGTAAATAATCCCGCTATTTATCACTGCCGTGTTTATTACATTATAAAACACATGGATTGGTCAGCGTCTGCTTCCAGTTTTCACAGAGTAGCATCCTGACATTTGGTCAAGAATATCAATTCCCATCTTAATTTCATTGTAAAAAAGTACTGTTTCGGGTTTCTTTTTAGGGTTATTCTCCGACGAAATGGCAACATTTGAGTGCAATGAACTTAGTATGTTTACGGGTTTTGACTTCTTGCACTGATACTTAGTTATAATAACTGTAGCAACAGCAGCATCTGCTAACTTGACAATAATGGTGTCATGTAGGCTGCAAGTTTCTTGCAGATTGCTTGGTATTTCCTTTCGGTTCGATCGGATTATACCGACAAGGCTCCAGCCTTGTTTTGCCAGCCGCAAACAAAGATCTAAGGATGTGAAGTAATTGTCACTGGTCACGTTGTGGCCATTCTTGAACAAGGGCATCATAAGTTTCATCACTACGTCAGTAGGCACGCTCACATCATCACTCCTGCTCTCATCTTTCCCTATATATGGGAAATCGTTGAATAAATATTTTGTTTCAACATCAACGGCCATCCAGAAATTTATCCCAAATTTATCCGCTTTGTTGGCCTTGTATAGTGTAAACTTGCACCGTGCCTTACAAGGCAGTAGCTGCTCATCAACGGTAATATTAGCATTAGGACTGAATGCCTTCTGACAATTTTCAATAAAAGGGTTCAACAAAGATGAAGCTAAACAAAATTTATCCTTTTCTAGATTTCGTCTTCTTTTAGACTTCAAGTCGAATCGTAGGTATTTCATAATCTCAAGAAATCTGTGACGAGACATAGTTTTGCTAAACAAGGCACATCCCCACAATCTTTTCCACATACTGAGAATGGGTGATGTTCGACCACAAATAACTCCTCGGGCAATGATAAGACGAAGAAACTTCTCCAACTCATCCAAAGATATCCTCCAGTTAGGATCACCCGTAACTCGCTGAGCTTCAGCAATAGTACATTTTTGGATGTTTCTCAGCATTGGCTCGTTGAAAAGAATCCGGAACGATGAGAAAGGACTGTCAGAAATGATGCGAGAGAAAGCATACGCAGTAGGACCAGGTCGAATTCTCATTATATTTTGCTGCTGCAAGTGCCCACTAACAGCTTGATTTGGCGCTTAAGCCTGCCAACATGATCCATCTTTACCCCGAACGATCTGCTCATCATCTTCTTCCTCAGCTTCAGTGTTCACGTTATTTGGAGAAACAGCGGCTGCAGAATCTAATTCATCGTCATTATCTGAATTAAAGGATTCCTCATCTGATAAGGTTACTTGTACTACCTCATTTTCTACATCATTCATATCATCATCAGACTGTTTCCGTCCGAACAATCTGACAAAATATCTCGCAGCAATTCTAAAGTTTGAGTAGCGGTAAGTCTACACGACATTTTTTCTTTGAAAAACAAAGCAATATAAGCTATCAAATAATTTTCTCCCAAATGCTATTGAAAAGCTATGATGATCAACTAAAATTCAATAAAACATAAATCTACTTCTATTTGAACCAACTACATCCCTCCTTCTGCAGTACTGTACAGGCGGTGCAAATCTACAGTACATAGCTTCTATACACTAACAAAGAGCTACAGTTTGTGAATATAATCTACATGATGCCATTATTTCACAATAAGATCGTAAAAGCCTTGTCAAACAAAACAAAAGGTTATTGAGGGTAATTTGTCAAAATAATCTCACAACAGCAGCGTCGTTTAACTTCTCAGCATTAGATAGCATGAAGCGTCAATTGACGCGCTTGGTAATTGTAGGTAGGTGTAAGTTTATTTCTGTAACGGATGACAAAAACTTTCTGAAACTTTAACAGATTGTGTGCATCTACGAAAAAATAAAAGTCAAAACGTTTCAACAAAAAATACGGTATATGCTTCAAGTAACAAAGCTTTAAAAATAAAAAAACATCAATTGACGCTCTTGGTAATTCTAGTGTTAAAGGATTAATTACAGCTTTTCGGCTTGCAGCTCGGCGCAAACAAGATAATGCAGAAAAAATGGCTGCAGCTATATATGCTTGTTGTTTTCTTGTGCCTTAAACTGCAACTGCTGTTACATATTGTTTACCTACAAAGCAATTATTGTAAAAATCAGGGATGTGGAAACGGAAGCGCGAAATTTTCACCGCTTCCGCTTCCACATAGGAGGGAAGAATGGAAGGAGAAAAGAAATTGATTCTGCTATCCTTCGGTGAAGAGCGAATAGAGAGAGCATAAACATTAAGAAATGAGAGCGAGGAGGAGTTGTTTAGAGAGAAGTTGACCTCTACATAATCAGAGGAGGAGTCAAGCGAAGAAAGACAGAAGGTAAAAAGCTCAGAGAAGAATAAGCCCTGCCTGACGAAAATGATGACGCCGCCGCTAGCGTCTGTGACATCAGTAGAAAAAATACCAGATCGGGAGTGGGTGCCATCGGATCGCAGAGCAGAGAATTCAGTGATCCAGAAAGAGGAAGATAAATTAAGGTTAGATTCCTGGATACAAATAAGGTCAACAGGATGAGACGAAATAAAGTGTAGCACTTCAGTGCTACTGGCTTGGAGACCTCCAGCATTCCATTAAAGAACCCTGAGGGAGTTAGGGAGAGGATGAGGAAGTAGGAGGTAAAGAGGAATAGCCAGGAGCATGAGGCGGTGGTGAGGGTGCAGAGGGAGAAGATACAAAGTGGGCGGAAAAAGGATAAGAGGTTTGAAGGCGAGGGTGAGGTGCGAGTGCTGCATTAGCAGAAGGGGGTCAGATGGGCCTGATTGAGCAGTGGAGGTATAACAGCTGGAGGAGTCCGAGGAGGAAGTCACAGTGCTGATAGGTATAGCATCTCCAAAAAAAGCGGGGACACAGCAGGGAGGGAAGCTCCAGGAGTGAGAGCTGCCAAGAGTTCTGAATCTAGAAAAGGAGAGTAGTGAGCACTATGAATAAATCCAATTAGAGCATGTGCAGCATTGCACTGACCTGCCCCGCCAGGTGACATTTCCAGCGCACACTGAACAGGGAAAGACGGGACAAGGGTTAGGATGAACGTTGCTGCTCACCAGGAGAAGGAGAAAAATAAGAAGACGGGCAAGAGAAAGGCAGGAGAAGAGAGAAGACAGGACAATTTTAAAGAGGCTGCGTGCTACCCTTCTGCGGTCGTTCAGGGAGCTACACGGCAAAAAAATGGTTTGTGTGAGGGGAGTGCCCGGGATAACTGGGATCCTCGGGAAGGCCAACAGCCATTTCAATCCAACCCAAACGGGTTTAGGGACCGCACCACCACGTTGAGGCAGCTATTGATCGGTGCAGTTCAATTTTGCTCGCTTTACATGAAAATACTCTAAATGCGATAGAAATTGCGCACTTCACTATCCAAAAAGATCGGAGTCAATAAGTGTTTTGGGAACGGACAGAAAGTCCGTAATGATGATTATAGTTAAAGTTAACTCAAAGTCAGAGTTAGTTGAGAACAGAAAGGGAAAATCAGCGCTATACGGTGTAATTTGTTGTTGTGACGACAGGTTATTGTCAAGAGCTGTAATATGTGGTCATACAGTTTAAATCCGAGAAGCATTAAGTTTACTGTTGTAAAAGTAGTTACAAGTAGTGAAGGAACTTGTAATAACTGTCTATTTGTTGACGTGATTAATTATTTTTTGAAGTCTAGTTACGAAATATTTGATTTTCTTGCAAGCAATTTGTGATTTCCAAATTTTTGTTGGTGGGGGTTACTTGACAAACGCGAAAGTACTTTGGGGGTTCCGCAATGACAAAAAGATTGAAAAGCATTGTTGTACAGTGATGAACAAAAGTTTAAGACCACTTGAAATTATTACGAGTTTCTAAGCACAAGGTAGTATGACACTTTATTTACATTTAGCAAATTGTTTTATTTCGCACCTAATCAATCATAAACACATGGAAAACAGTACGATACAGTCTAAACAATCATATACAAAAAAATGTTCCGATTCTCAATATTTTGTGTGGCCTCCTCTGTTTTTGATCACAGCTTTGATTCTTCTTGGCATACTTTCAGTCAAACTTTGGCAGTACTCTTTGGATATTTCTTTTACCCAGACTTCCTTTGTCGCTTTTGCCAACTCTGTGCCACTTAATGGCTGCTTTTCCGTCACTTTATTTTTCATGTTGGTCCACAAATTCTCTATGGGATTTAAATCCGGACTGTTTCCTGGCCACTCGAAAAAGTCGATGTTGTTGCTATCCAGAAAATTTTTTGCAACTTTGGAACGGTGGCAAGGGGCGCCATCCTGTATAAATATTTGACAATTGTGAACTTGCAGATGAAGTTTTAGCTTCTCTGAGAGCATTTGCACGTATTTTGGCCCATTCATAGTGGTTCCTGGAGGCAGGAAACTGAGAGCAGCGACGCCATTTCTGGACATAGCCCCCCAAACCATCTGACTAGGAGGGTGTTTCACTGTTGGTATGGTGCATCTCTCATCAAAACGTTTTCCAGTTAGTCTACGGACGTGCCTCTTTCAAACCACAAACTGTTGAAAGGTTGATTCGTCGGAAAAAAGCACTTTTCCCCATTGCTCGGCGGTCCAATGTTGATGATTATAAGCAAACTGTAGACACTTGGCTTTCATAGCCGCAGTCAGCCTTGGTTTTTTGGCCGGTTTGTATGACTTTATATTAAATTCTTTGGATAAACGCCTGGAAACGGTCATATGACTAATTTGACGACCTGTGCGCAACGATTGGCTCTAATATTTTTCGTTGAACTCGTCGGTGACCTCACAACGATCCTCTTCATTCCTCTCACAACGATCCTGTCCTTTTCTTATTGGTATAGGAGCCATCCTGTTGATACTTCGCAATCGCTTGATGCACTGCTGTCTTGCTGCACCCCATTTGAGCAGATATTTGCTTTTCAGATAGATTTTGGCCGAGTAAGGCAACTGTCTGAGCGGTCTGAACCTCGCTTAGAGACTTTTTCTTGCCCATTTTAGGCACCCAAAAAATCAGTAAATAGCAAAAAAATCAACCAGGAAATGTGGACAGAAGTAAGAATTGGCGCGAAATGGAACACAACAAAGAAAACAAACTTATGATGTAACAATAAAATATGGCTGATGCAATCACATGCTAAATGTTGAAAATCGTCACTTGTGCATTGTGGTCTTAAACTTTTGTTCATGACTATACATTCAACACAAGTTCCAATATCTAAGAAAAACAAACACAGAGTAGTTCGGAACAATAAGCTCAAGCGAAGTAGGTAAAGCAATAGCAATAAATGAAGGCTTTTGTCTTCTCAAAATGATGAAGTGTAAGAGAAGACAGGCTACAGACCCACAAAAGTTAAAAAAATTGTCAAGGGTCGTTTTCTCGTTTTTTGTTAGTGGAAGCGGAAGCGGTGGAAGCAGAAGCAATAGGTGCGGAAGCGGTTGAAAAATAACCGCTTCCACGTCCATGGTAAAAATATGCATTATTCGCGAAAATTTTTAAAATATACATTTACAAATATGCATTTGTAAAAACATAAAATAATTGTAAAAATTTGCATTTTTTTCGAACTTATATTATTTACTAGCCGGCTTTGCCGGCGTCCCCCGGTAGGGGCCCTTCATCAGTAATGTTGGGGTTTATTATTTCGGTTTAACCGGCTACGCCTGCATCACCCATCGGGTTCTTATGTGAGCAGTAGCGAAAAGTTAATGATATTTATGCACTTTTACAATTCTTGTGCACAAAATTGTGATCATCACATTCTCTTAATCATGACTAGCAATGCTCACAAAGAATCTTGCCACAAATTATTGTTAATACTTGTGAGGGAGAAGGGATTTTACATAATCAAAACTGATTATAGCGGCGAAATGGTGGTTGCTTTCACAATTATAAACTTAAACTATTTAATGGTAAGCCTATTTTTCGATGTGGTGCTGCCTCTTTTCCTATTTATATTTGTGGTAATAAGTTTCTAAATTGGCTGTGATATTTGTCTTGTTTTCGGCATAGCGATAAAAGCGGCTATTGTTCTCTCTATATTCAGTTTTCAAATGGTTATGGTTATGGTCTTATGTTGATTTTTTTTAATTTGGGATTTTATTACAATGCTGTAGAGTATAGACATAAATACCCTAACAGGCAGCATATCAGCATAAGAAAAAATCTTTGACGCTGTTTTTGTTTGATTTCTCTTAAAACGTTTTCAAGTTATCGCTGGCTACGCATTATGTAGCATGTTCTTTTTCTCCCTGCTTGACGTGCCCTGTGGAGTTTAAATAGTCCTTGGTTTACCCCAAATGTTTGGTTTGATTCCGATATTATAAAGCAAAATACCAATAATATCCTTCCTGTGGTGCGATTTGGCACAGTGACGTTGTTAATTTTGATTACCCTTTAAACTTTCTCAAATCCCTGCTGGCTACGCATTATAATTCATATTCGTTTTTCCTTGCTTAGGTATGCTCATAAAAGTTGAATAAGTCCTTGCTTTTCACAATTTTCAGATTTGATTCCGGTAGCTCTATAAAGCTATTATCAAGCAAAACAGAAAACATGTTTCTCCTAAGTATGGTGCGGTTTTACCCCAGTAGGGCATAATATTACCTGTGCCAATTCAAAACGTATCAATTAGTGCAGCTGCGTCAGCTCAACCGTACAAACATTTATGAGAGCAACAACGAAATGTTTTAGTAAACATAAGCCATAGTTCCTGTATATGTAATGGTGATTATGTTGGTCTATTAATCAAGACTGGAAGTATTCAAAAACAATGAGCGATAACACAAACTGCCATTCGTAATTTTTAAACGTGTAAAGGGGGACGGGGGAGGTAAAACATAGTCAAAGGTGATGGCGTCGCCCAAATGGTGGTCGTTTTGACGGATTTCCGACATTTTACCACCTGACATTTAATCACGGACATTTAATCACTATACACCCAATAACATAGACTTTATAACACGACGATATTGCAAGTGAACTAAAATCGATCACCCTGACCCTAACCATAACGTCATTAAGTGTCTCGTCCTAACCCTAAACCCTAACCCTATCGTGATTAACTGTCGAGTAATTAAATCCTGGTGATGAAATGTCTGTACACCGTTTTGACAATAAACACTGAGGTATGTAGTGGTAGATCTATTTGACGATTTGGTGGGCCCGCTTTCGTATCAATATTTGTGACATTAAAAGTTTTGCCTGCATCATTTGCTTTAATTCGGCAATAACATGAAACAGGGCCATGGGTTTCTTTCAAGTCGTATAACCTAGTCCTATTACAATAGACGCCTATTAAGCGCTTTTCAAACAAAAACATTCAGTGTTGCCAATTAATGCTATTATTGTTTAATTTTGATCTTTTGTTATATTTGGGATTTTATTACATTTAACTTTGCCCCTAGTCCAGATCTCCTGACTTCTAAATGAAGATTAGTGTTTTGTACCGATATTCTTGCAATTACAAATATTAGTAATGGGCTTGACCATTTATATTTGCTATCAAAATGATCAAGGGCGGATTAAGAGATGGCGGGGCCCGGGGTAGATAAGAGTGCGGGGCCTTTAAATTATGGAACGCGAAACAACTAACTTATATTTGGGTCGCGCTCGAAATAGTTTGGGAGTTACTGATTTAGCAGATCTTAATGATAAAACACATAATAAGCTTTTTACATTCCGGGAGTAAGGTGTGCCTGAGGTAATCCTTGTTATTTAAAATGGGTGAAGTATAAATGAGTTAATTCAACTGTACAGTATTTATTTTAAACTAAAAATTGATTTTTTTGCGTTATTTGTGTTTTTGTTTGATAGAAATTTACATTAAAAAACAAATTTTTGTTTTGAATATTGTTTATTTAGATCAAAGAGGTTGAATCTAAGAGGCTATCGATGCACTTAGCAAACTGCAGACAGTGACACTGTTTTGACCTATCAGGTCTCTACAGTGCAGTTGGTGACCAATAAGAAGCTAGAGGCTTAACAAAGCATAGCTTAGAATTTGTTATTTTGTCTTTAGAATTTGCAGGTTGAATCTAATTTGTTATTTTGATTTATTAAAAAAAAGTAAATTTTATTAATTTTGTTTAAAATTTCCTTTGAAATTTATTAAAAAAAATTAAATATAGAATAAAACTTTCGCACTGTTTCATTAACGGGGCAAATATAAACAGCCCAGAAAATATAATAAACAACACAGAGAGTGCAGCACAAAAAGAGCTAAGGCAACTGGTGTTTTTGGCATTTCGCTGCTGCAAATTTATCAATAATATCCTCAAAGCTCATAGATTTTGTGAAACTCTTTTCGATGGCCATAATACGAAAATCACAGACGTGATCCTGCGTCAGAGATGAGCGCAGGAAGTTTTTCACTCTTTTCAATGCCGAAAAAGAAGGTTCACTTTCCGTTTTTGCAACAGTCAAGGTCAGATATATACCGAGAATAATAGCCACATTTGGAAAAGTTTGAATTTAGCAGTTCTTTTTCAAATATGACAGCTGTGCTTGCGAAGTATTTGTCTTCGAACCTAAATGAAGAGATGAACGTAAATGAAAAGCGAAGTGCACAATTTCTGAGGGAAAGTTGCTATCCAAATTGTTTGCATATACTTTTAACAACTTACTTGCAGCATTTTCTACATCACTGATAGCCCAAGTGTTCAGATTCAGCAAAAAACTCTGTTGCAATATGCAGTACACAGATTTTCGTGTTCTTACTTCTGCAATTAAAGTATCAATGATTGGAAGGTAAGTTCCAATACGAAAGGATTCTCGAGCATCTTCCAAAGCTCTAGTGCATCCAATGTCCTCTCCTTCATAATCAAAAATCTTCTTCGTTTTTCGGTTTCGTGTGTTTAAAGACACATAGTTTTTATGTATACCGGTTGTGAGTTTCAAACCATCCTTTTCAATTGTATTAAATTCATCCCGTAAATACTGGCAAAAACTCTCGATTTCATTGTAAAGTGCTACGCAACTTTCTGAAGACATGTCAGCACGCTGTAGACTCTGCTTGAACTGTGATCTTTGAAGGATTTTGCGCTACAAAACATATAATATGGCTGTTTCTAAGGCATCTATACTCTTTTTTAAATGCGATGAATCTGATTTGGTTGTCATTTAATTTATTGTCGTCAAACGTAAAATGTTGTAACAGTTGTCTCAACTCAACAAAATTTTTCTTGAGGGCTGTAACGACTGTCAAATCTTAGAACAGTTATAAGTAAGATTTCTTATAACTGCTCTAACATTTAACAGTCGTTCGCAGTCATTAATTTGAATGCTATTAGACCCAGGGATGTATTGGAGGGGGATCGCCATCCACTTACTTTTTTAGAAAACGCTTGACTTAAGGCACATTTTATTATTCAAAATTTTTTTATTTTATTGTTTCTAAAATATGTTTTCAAACATACTTTTTTTTTAAATAAATTTGTTGTAATTAGTATATCCTTTGTTGTGAACAGTTAAATTATATGTTGTCTATGTTTCCCGCCTTGCGCTGTAGCGAAGTTTACCGTTGCGCATGTCTCTCAAACCATAAGGTTTAAAATCAGTTCCAACCGTCCACCCGTCCACCTACTTTATTATTTGGCAATACACCACTGATTATACCAGTCTCTATTGTGACGTCACAGTTACTTTGTGACTGAAAGTGTGTTTTTAATTTTTTTGTACAAATAATAACTGTAGGCTTTCCGGTATGTAAATATTTTGATTCTTCAGTTCAAGTTTGCTGGTAATGTAGGTTATAAGGCTATAAATTTATTTCAATTCAATTCAATAGTTAATAGCGCTAATCCGGCCCTGAAAATGATAGTGAATAATTTTGCTGCCTGCTGCTGTTTTCACTACCTGGTGGCAAGCACTGTGATGTCATTTAACAATATGACTTCACAATGCATTTTAAGCCATTAATTATTAGGATCGCTACTTACCACTTCTTCATTACTGTTAGCAAATTAATATGAACTAACGTCTTTGACTGCGTGCATGTTCCTTGGCCCTGGCATAAACGCCGTCATGCAAAGAGCAAACTAACCCGAAATGAAGCACTCATAATTCGGTTATAGCAGTAGCGGGAGCCCCCATTAATAATGTCGAGATTAAGAATATGAAATCAGCTGGCTGCGCCAGCCTCGCCCCATTGCAAAGGAAATTGCTTCAACATTTAGATCATATGTAGCTCGACACTTATATTTTGTTGTAAACGATAACAAAGGACCGTCTTTACCCTATCGTCATTTTCTTGGGTGATCACCAAGTGTTTTGCTTTAAGAAGGCTACACATTAAAATTTGTAGACTTCATTTGTCAATGAATCTTTTGAATAATTTGATTGATAATGCCAAAGATCCATGCTATCAAAAAAGAACAAACAAAATGTACCAAAGAACTTAGTTTTTTTTAAAATTGCAATATTGAGAACTGCAAGCAATAAAATCATGGTGTTTCCAACCGGTAGATTACATTTCATAAACATTTAGAGACTTCAGTTTTTGAAGGATCTGTTTGAAAACGTCAACAGCCAATACAAAAGAACCGTGCTTGTGAGGAAAAGTAGTCAAAATGTACCAAAGAACTAATTTTGCTTAACAATTGCAAGTCTGTAAGGTCAAGTAGGATAATTGTTCTACTAAACATGAAGCATGATATATGGCAACCAAGTTTTGATCAGCCATTATAAACTTAGCCTCAAATAGATGGAGTCACATATTGCTGGAAGGTAAATTTCCAAAGGTTTTAAGGAACAGTAACTGCAAGTACTTTATTATAACGTTTTTGTATTTAAGTCACTGTTTTTACTGAGCTCACAAATTTTGAGAGGGTAAAAAGTTACACAACAGGTCCTAAAGTTTAATTTTTTCAGTATAAAAACTAATGTTGATTGTACATATTATACACTATCGGACTCGCCTTGAAATAAGCTTTACTTTTTTGAAAAAAGTTTGAAAATCAGTTGAGAAATGAGGTCACAAATCAGTTTTCAATAAACTGATTTTACAAAAAAGTTAAAATCTTTGAAAACATCTTCATGTTATGATCTGCGGTAGCGAACATTTGTGTTAATCGTAGGAGACATATAGAAAGGTTCCATATGACGTCACACATTTCGCGCCAAAAAAAGTGGCCGACCAAATGCTCTAATTTATGCTGGAAAAGTATAGGGCGAACACCAACTATTGGGATTATTTTGAAAACTAATGAGAAATTAATTAAAAATTGGAATAAATTATTGATAGTTGACTACTAGGAAACAAATAAATTTAATCAAAAGCAATTTGATTGAAATTAGGTCTTTCAGTTGACTAGTCTAAACTTAGTACTTTGTGCCAATTAAAAAAAATTACCCCTGAGAGAAGTGCGATCTAAATAACATTTGCTCCTCAGTTTAAAATAACTCAATACCAATTAGATACTCGTCGGCACATTACCAAAAACAACCATTATCTGATTTTTACTACCGGTACCGTAATCTTGCTTGTTGTGACCTTGGGCAAGGCACTTAAGGGAATGCCTCCATCTTTATGTGGCAAACAGGTGGTGGGGCCAAGCAGTCTACCCATTGCGGTGGCCCAGTCTGACGAAAGACATGCAAACAAAGCATGAATTCATACGCATGAATAAATAATTCGGTACTGTAAGTTTTTTAATTACCTTTGGTCTTGCAGCCTAGGCCAGAGGTGGGCAAACTTTTTTTAACGAGGGCCACATTGTTCTGTCTGTAATCAGCGAAGGGCCAGCTTCTACAAATTATGCTTTTATTATATAAAATATAATATATATTAATTATGTTTCAATTACAATCTATTAATAGACATGTATATATGGATTTTAAATCTGAAATAAAAAAAATTAAAATTATAAAACAATGTGTTGTATTCAATGTTTAAATAATAAGACGTTCAAAAGTACAAGTATAAATGTTTATTAACATAATGTCTCTATCATTGCAGCACATTACACATATTTAGTGAGACATATGTAGCTGGTCACAGTTTTTAACAATCTTTTTAAATCTTGGCACAAAATTACTGCTTGATGTTCTTAAAATTGCATGTACATTTGAGTCAGTTAGCAAAGACCTGTTTTTAGATTTATTGATTGTTAAGCATGAGAATGTTTGCTCGCAAATGTATGTTGAGCCAAATAATGATAACATTGTTGCAGCAAAATGTTTGAAATTTCTAAATTTTTCATCAGAAAGAGAACCGCAAAATTCTGCAAGTGACACTGTTCTAAATCTTTCTCGCAATGTGCCATCAGCTTGCAAGTTAATTAGTTCCAGCTGAACGTTTACAGGAACTGAATCAACTTCAGCTGTGAATGGAGTTGTCAGTAAATCAAATTTTGGCTCCATGTCTCTGAAGACTGTGAATCTTCTTTCAAATTCTTGTCTCAGAGCATTGCACTGAGCCATGTACTTTTGAATACAGTTTTCTGGTACTTCTTCCTTTCCAAGCAGTGGGAAGTGACAAAATGATTTAGCTTCCATTTGTCTACAAAACAGAGACAATTTAGTGTGGAATATTTTAACATGCATGTATAACTCATGGGCCAAAAGTCCTTTTCCTTGCAGTTTCACATTTAGCTCATTTAACATTTCCAAAATATCAACGGCAAACATAAAGTCATATTTCCACTCCTTAGATTCCATCTTTGAGACAAAATCACATGCAACCCCTTTAATGTCAAAAAACAAAAGTATCTCACTTTTCAGATTCCACACCCTTTTCAATACTTTGCCGATGCTTAACCAGCGAACCTTGTTGTGATACAATACATCAATGTGTTCTGCTTCAACATCTTCAAGTAGAGCTTGGAATTGACTATGGGAGAGTCCTCTTGCCCTAATCATGTTTACAGCATGTACAACTGGATCAACTACATGTTTGAGCTGTAATGTAGATTTACATAAACTTTCCTGATGAATGATACAATGGAAAGATAACAGTGAGTGATCAGGGTGACTTTCCTTTATTCTGGTATCAATCAATTTTACAAGGCCTTTATTTTTCCCAGTTAAGGCTGGAGCTCCATCAGTTGTTATGCTCACCAACTTGTTCCACAACAGTCCGTTCCTTTCAATACAGTTTGTCACTGCATGGAATAAATCCTCACCAGTTGTTGTGTCTTTAAGTGATTCAACACTTAACAGCTCCTCAAATATATTGAAATTTCGATCTACTCCACGAATAAACACCAGTAACTGAGCCGTGTCCTTTACATCAGTACTTTCATCTAATGCTAAAGAATAGCACAAAAATCTATTGCTCGCTTCTTGCGGTTGCAGCAATAGATCCTCACTTAAATCAGTCAAACGGCGCACAACAGTTCTCCTTGATAATGCCACACTCTCAAACTTGGATTTGGTTTCTGGGCACAAAATATTAACAACGTCAAGCATGCATTCCTTTATAAATTCACCATCTGAAAATGGCTTGTTGTGCTTAATGATGTTGTATGACAGAACAAAACTGGCCTCTGTTGCAGCCTCACGTGCTGATGATTGCTTTACAAAAACATTCTGCTGTCTATTCAACCTTTCAGTCATATCAGTAGCTCTTTTTTTCCGATCATTTTCGGACAAATCATGGCCAAAGTTAGGATGCTTAGTCTGGTGATGTCTTCTTAAATTATATTCTTTGAAAACCGCCACCGTTTCCTGACACAGCAAGCATACTGCTTTATTAGAAACGGATGTAAACATATACTTCCACGACCACTCATCCTTAAATATTCGACAGTCATGTTCAGTTGTACGTTTTTTAGCAGCACTCATGTTTGGGCTTATTATAGCGGTAATAACTAGTAGGCCTAAATAAGTAAAATGTAAAAAAGAAAAAGGATAGAATCGTTAGGGCTAGGCCTAAGCACACTAAGATAACTATGCGCTCGACTATCATCGTGTGCTAATTGAGTAGAAGCGACTTGTAAATAAGACAGTGATACTCGATCAGCGGATAAAATCTAAAAGTGTGCTTTGTGTACGAGGGCGGGCCGCGGGCCACAGAAAACGTTCGGCGGGCCACATTTGGCCCGCGGGCCATAGTTTGCCCACCTCTGGCCTAGGCAATAGCCCGAAAAATTGTTGAGGATTAGTTATGGTAAAAAAATTACATCTAATATATCAATACTCAAGTCTGCAAGCACTATTGACAAAAAATTTCAAAAAATTACTGATTTTAGTCATCAATATTTAATCCAACATATGATCATCGTTACAGGAGTCTGCCCTGTTATTTAGACTACAGTACAATTTAAATTTACAACTTTTCAGTATGCTTATGAAACTCTATATACTCTATAAGTTGCACATTACAATTCACTTAAACTTAGCTTTCTCAAACACGCTGATTAATCGAATATGAAACCCCAACATAAGCTGGCTACAAATAAATCTGCATGTTCAGCCCATAAAATTAGCCCAACTATTGGCAATAGAAAGTAAATCTTAGCACCTCTTACCTTACTTTGACTTTAGAGTCATTCCATAACATCAGTAAAACAATATATTCAACGTTCATTTAACAACTGTCACGTTTAACCATTTGATTTGCAAAAAAACGATATCACTCCTATTAAATTCAAAACAAAAATACTGAATGTGGTCAGTCACTTTTCTCCGTAGCGCGATTTGATGACGTTTGATCACGTGCGTGCAATCTTTTTATTGTGACATTCTAGAGCAGGGGTGGCCAACCTTTTTGATTCCATGCGCCAATATTTTTCGCCAGTAATTGAGATGCGCCAATATTTTTCGCCATTAAATCAAATGCGCCACACATACATTGATTTCCTTTTGGTCCTCTAAAGCGTGTGATAATATATAGATTTATCATGTGGTATATCTGGCGATCACTGCAGCAAAGCTGCCTCAGAATGACATATATTTGTGTGGTATAGACTGTATATGACCAAATATATCACATTCAGAGGCAACTTTTCCGATGTTGGAAAGAAGATGACCTTTTTTTTTGGAGATCACCCCTGAAATGGCGAGAAAACTGAGGTTATCGCCAGATGCAGCCAGGGTCCAATTAAGAAGTACACCTGGGCGTCATATTGTGACAACTTTAGTATCAATATTTAAACTTCATTCATTTTCGTGTTAAAGATGCAATGCGCCACCTCTAACCATGGAATGCGCCACGTTTGGCGCATGCGCCATAGGTTGGCCACCCTTGTTCTAGAGCTAGTTTCAAGCGTGCCAAGAAAAAAAAAGAAAAAAATGTTTAGAGGGCTTAAAATGCTTAAACAAAGATTTGTTCGTCGCAGAGACAAATAAGCAATAATTGTTGTAAAGTTGTTTTTATCGAAATCACCTCATTGACATCTCCAAAAAAAAACGTTTAATCGCGTTTGTGAGATTAGTACTTTGAGAAAAAACAATTAGCAGATTGTGCAATGAATCGTTAATTGTGACGTCATTTTAAATCCCAAACAAATAAAAGTTTCTGAATGTGGTAAGTCGAAAGCTGGTTTTCGTTTGAGCAAAAAGCGGTTGTTCTCTGTCAAGTAATGCGAATTCTAAAAAGGTATTTTTGATATGACATCATTATGACCTAATGAACACCCTTATGACACTCACCACGGGGTGGTGATAAATCGTGGCAAGTTTTATGCTTGTGCCTTCAGCAGTTTTAGAGGAGTTAAAAGAGACAGACAGGTAAACACACAGACAGAGTGGCGCTGTATAGTAAAGATCTAAAGCTTACCAAAGTAATAGCTAGTTTGCAGAAAATAAAATCAATCTAAAATATTTTATTCTCCGGTCTATGGAAAACTACGGCGGTTATTTTATGAGAAGATTTAATTTTCACCCGCTTCGGAATTATCATTAGGCTTTCCGCTGGTACAATGTGTTTTTACTAGAAGTTTTCAACAAATTGTAGCAAAGTACATTTTCAGGCAGCACATATATATATGCAAAACCCGTCCACGTTTCAAACTAATAACCTGATACTTACGAGCCAGCGCTTTATCGCACTCAGCTGGACTGCTAACAAAGCAATTCAAGTGTAATCGTAATATAAAATATTTGCATAACGCGTTTCACTGCGAGCTAATTCTAAAAAAATTTATAGTCTACTTTTTATTGCACAACCTTTGTTTGATTACTTTGCTTGCCTGAAATTTTGAAAAAAATTGGGCGCAATTGGCCAAGTGCGAACCGAGAAATCGATTGTTCAGATTATAGGCTCTAATCAAGAGCCGCCTGAACGGTTGTTAAATTAGCTGCACCAATTGACAGCCGCTCCAATGTGATTGACCGGTCTTCAACTTCGTTTAGCCGGCATCAGTCTACGCCAATTAGTAAGATCTGTTTTTCATTTTATCCTTTCTGACAAACGCACTTGCGAGATATTTTAAAACCAAAAAGTCGCTCCTTTCGAATACGCTGAGGTGGTGCGCAAGAATCCGTTTTTGTCCCTGTTCTTTTCTCTCTTTTCATCAATGATCTTCCTGCATCTCTGCTTTCTTCCATGAGCTGTTCTCTTTATGCTGACGACCTGGCCATCGGGTCCACCTTTTCCTCGACAACTACCGCTACAGAGACCATGCAAGAGGCCCTGATACGGCTGGAGCGCTGGTGTCTTCCTCTCAACCCTGACAAATGTGAAGCATCTTCTTTCTCAATTGATGTCCACCAAACCAATCTTCAGCCTCACTTCAACCTGCTCAACTTCTCCCCCACTTCAACCCTACTCCCACTATTTCTGTGCCGCTCAGGAATGCGCTGACTTCTTTTGGCACAGAAACCTTTAGCGGTATTTATCCTATCCAACTTCACTGCAGCCTCACATTACAACACCATTACATTATCACAATCTTATTCAAATAGAATAATACGGTAGCATGCAATACAAATAACAGGTTGTAAGCAGTTAAAACTATCCAAAAATTTAGTTAAAGCTCGCAATCACATAGAGGAAAGACTAACTGATGCATCAACTGTACAACTAAATACCTAATTCAGTTTAACCCTGCTGTGGTACCATGAAAAAAGTTACGTTAACAGTACCTTGGGGTCAATATGACCCCATTACTAAAAATGTCAAAATTATGTCAAATAAACATCAAAAACAAAATTAAGTTGTTATCAAACACTTTTTATTGTTTCAACAATCAAATTGAGTGCACAATACATGAATGTTTTACTCCTGGCATTGATTACAGATCATCTTGCTGTGTTCTTCGCAGATGTTGTTGTGACATCTACTGCATGCGAATCTGTACTTTTTGTCCTTTGATCTTGGACAAAGGAAGCATCTCTTGCGTCCTGATCTACGACACTGGTTGATGTTTTGGACAGATGTACGTTCTTCTGGTAAAATCCCGCAAGTGGTACCATAAGTGGTACCATGGGGTATATATTTATACCATTAACCTAAGTGGTAACATGGGGTCAATATTACCCCACTCAAATTAAATCTAAAATTTACTATAGAAAAAAAGGTCAAATTAAAAGTTGTACAAATGGAAATAGTTAACAAGAACCTGTGAAAAAAATACAATGACAGAGTAATGCTTATAATCTTACCGTTTGGAATAATTAGTCTATCGAATAAGCCTGGGGTCATATTGACCCCATGGTACCACAGCAGGGTTAAATAGACTAATTAAACCAAATTACCCAATTACAAAATAAACAACTAGAGCTTGTTGATAATTGTACCGCACTAAATCCGGGTTACTGATATAAACAAAAGTAATGTTGCCAATTAATTCCCAATTATAGCTAAACAGCAAAGGCGGATCACGAACAAGAACTACATGAAATGCAGTTATATACAACAAAAGTTAAGCAAAGTGAGAAATAAGCGAATGAAAGTGACAAACGACAATACTGGCAGTGGCAATGGTGTAAGCGAACGGCAAAAATGGAGGGGTGTGCATTTCTGCTTTTATGCAAATTAATCACAAAAACGCAATGGTAATCTTCTTGATCGGCCTCTTCTCGTAGCACCTCTAGGCCGATTTATTGTCGGTGACGTCGAAACACCCACCTTTCTTGAATTAATCTTCGACCGCGCTCTTTTCCTTCCTAAACACGTATTTTTGCGCTGAAGGCCAAGCTATTTCCTCGCTTTAAGGCCTTACGCTGTATCACTGCTTTCTACAAGAAGGGTGTCAAACTCATTTAGTGCTGTGGACCAAATTTACATACCTGATAACAGATTACAAAGCTCTAGTTTTACGTTTGTTTAGTGTTCAGAATTATTGAATTCACCTAAAGAACAATTGTCGTTTCAATGCTCATTTGATTCAAATTTTATCTAAAACTAAATTGTCAGGAAAACCTTTTGAAGATTTTGGTAATACAAAATCCGATCTATTGCAAAAATTTCAGGTAATGTTCTGAAATTTGAAGTTATTTGTCATGTCAAATGCAATTAAAATAAGTTGATTTGTTCTGTAAAAAGAAAACAGTGTGTTTGTGTTCTGAGTGGTCCTAAACAGGGCGAAGACTAATGAAAGTGTTTATCGAATCAAATTATTACCACCTGAGGTACAACAAATGTCTTTCGCTAAATGCGTCAATAACAGCAAATTGATGACACGCTTTCTTTAATTGTTATAACTGACCCAGAAATTTTGGTGTATTTACTACTTCTGCAGTACAAAACTGATATAACTTCTTATGACTGACGCAGATATTTGCGTTTACAGTAGTTATTGCTTTTGCTTTACAAAACTGAAGTAACTTCAACCACTGTTACATAAGAAATGCTTGCAGTTTTAAAAACAATGTAACCAGAGAAAGGGTTACCACTTGTCGAATTAGACCGTATTATAGATCAATTTGCCGGTTTCATCAGCGTCGCCCAGCAGGGCTGGGGAGCCATTGTAAAAAAGTACTAGCTCCGACTCCAGCTCCGGATCCCCAGGCCAAGACACTTTCGTGTTTAAATCACTATCTCTATAAACTCTTAACGTCACCCTTCAAAAGTTTTCCATAAGCTGAACAAAAAACAATTGAAGTCATATTCTTGCAGACTTTTTTTATACTTTTACAGTCTGACAAAGAACAATAACAAATAATCACAAATCGTCATTTCGAAAATGTAAAACAATTTAAACAAGAACAAATAAAACAAGAAATATTTTATGAAATGTAATGTGTTGCTATAGTAAAATGACATAATAAAAGAAGTTCAATGCAAATAATTTGATCTCAGAAACAAAATCGCTTCAATCAAATCCTCCTTCATTGATGCTTGGAGGACAGATCTAATAAGATGCAGAGCGGAAAACAATCGTTCCACATTAACTTGGGTAGGTGGCAGAGCAGTAATAGTGTAAGCAACCTTCTGAACAATTTGTGGATAATGCTCTATAGCTTGGAGAACAGTCAGTTTAGATGATCGGTTAATCTTTTCCATTTTTACTAATACCTTTTCAAAACTTTCTCTAAAAGTAGCATCGTAATTTGGTTCATCTAAAGTTTCTTTTTCAAGCTGCTGCCTCTTAGCGTGCGTTTCCAATTTCTTTTCAAAATACAACTTATCATCAGAGAGAGAAGCTGTTGATGATGTTTCACTCACAGATAATAGAAATGGAGTGTTTTCACTCGTTTTATTAATCTTAGAGAAATTCTGCATATTAATGGCTATATTAACCAATGTACGTCTGTCTCTTTCTAGTTACTTTTTGTTTAAGGTTATACTGTATTTAGGATCAACATAAATAGCTGACAAAAGCACATCATTGTTCATAAGTTTTGCCTCTCTGTGTTGCATAGATGCTCTGATTGCATCAGCTAACTTGATACCAATATGCGAAAGCTTGAAAATTAGTGTCTTCCATTCTTTGTAGAAAGAACCTGGTGTTAAATGTGCAGATTGCATTTGTTTTGTTGCGAGAAAAAGATGCCACAGCAATTCTAGTTGTTAGACTTCATTTCATTGATAATCTGTCTACGTGAGATCAGGGTGTAACAAATCCAGTAAAGCGTCCTTTAATTCCGATAATTGCTGAATCATAGGGTAGCTACTACCCCGTCTTGTTGCTTGATCAATGATTGCACCTTTTTTTTAATTTCCGATTCAAAATGGTATCAATATTTGGTGTTCTCGCACTTATAGCAACGTGGCAAACTTTACTGACAAGTCTGTTCACATGTTTTTTCTTGAGGCCATCACGAATAGCAAACTGCAGTGTATGCAGCGCACATCGCATATGAGTCGTTGTCGAAAAATCCACCATTCTTGATAAAGCACTATCAAACACTTCATCCAAACCACTGCCATTCTCGTTAGCTTCTACTTCTGCTAAAACATCCATTTCGTTGAATTTTTCCACTGATCTTGCCATAATTGAAGCATTGTCGGTGACAATTGCCAAAACCTGCTGTTTTTTAGATCGAATTCTTTGAGAACTGTTTCAAGTGTGTGCTGAAGAAATTCACTGCTATGTTGTGCTTGAGTATCACGTATTGCAAGTGTTTTAATGTCTAGCACGGGGGTTCTTAACCGGGAGTACGAAGCACCAAAGCAGGTGGTACGAGATGAGACGTCAGAATATTGGCTATTTTAACACTAGAATTACCAAGAGCGTCAATTGATGTTTTTTTATTTTTAAAGCTTTGTTACTTGAAGCATATACCGTATTTTTTGTTGAAACGTTTTGACTTTTATTTTTTTGTAGATGCACACAATCTGTTAAAGTTTCAGAAAGTTTTTGTCATCCGTTACAGAAATAAACTTACACCTACCTACAATTACCAAGCGCGTCAATTGACGCTTCATGCTATCTAATGCTGAGAAGTTAAACGACGCTGCTGTTGTGAGATTATTTTGACGAATTACCCTCAATAACCTTTTGTTTTGTTTGACAAGGCTTTTACGATCTTATTGTGAAATAATGGCATCATGTAGATTATATTCACAAACTGTAGCTCTTTGTTAGTGTATAGAAGCTATGTACTGTAGATTTGCACCGCCTGTACAGTACTGCAGAAGGAGAGATGTAGTTGGTTCAAATAGAAGTAGATTTATGTTTTATTGAATTTTAGTTGATCATCATAGCTTTTCAATAGCATTTGGGAGAAAATTATTTGATAGCTTATATTGCTTTGTTTTTCAAAGAAAAAATGTCGTGTAGACTTACCGCTACTCAAACTTTAGAATTGCTGCGAGATATTTTGTCAGATTGTTCGGACGGAAACAGTCTGATGATGATATGAATGATGTAGAAAATGAGGTAGTACAAGTAACCTTATCAGATGAGGAATCCTTTAATTCAGATAATGACGATGAATTAGATTCTGCAGCCGCTGTTTCTCCAAATAACGTGAACACTGAAGCTGAGGAAGAAGATGATGAGCAGATCGTTCGGGGTAAAGATGGATCATGTTGGCAGGCTTAAGCGCCAAATCAAGCTGTTAGTGGGCACTTGCAGCAGCAAAATATAATGAGAATTCGACCTGGTCCTACTGCGTATGCTTTCTCTCGCATCATTTCTGACAGTCCTTTCTCATCGTTCCGGATTCTTTTCAACGAGCCAATGCTGAGAAACATCCAAAAATGTACTATTGCTGAAGCTCAGCGAGTTACGGGTGATCCTAACTGGAGGATATCTTTGGATGAGTTGGAGAAGTTTCTTCGTCTTATCATTGCCCGAGGAGTTATTTGTGGTCGAACATCACCCATTCTCAGTATGTGGAAAAGATTGTGGGGATGTGCCTTGTTTAGCAAAACTATGTCTCGTCACAGATTTCTTGAGATTATGAAATACCTACGATTCGACTTGAAGTCTAAAAGAAGACGAAATCTAGAAAAGGATAAATTTTGTTTAGCTTCATCTTTGTTGAACCCTTTTATTGAAAATTGTCAGAAGGCATTCAGTCCTAATGCTAATATTACCGTTGATGAGCAGCTACTGCCTTGTAAGGCACGGTGCAAGTTTACACTATACAAGGCCAACAAAGCGGATAAATTTGGGATAAATTTCTGGATGGCCGTTGATGTTGAAACAAAATATTTATTCAACGATTTCCCATATATAGGGAAAGATGAGAGCAGGAGTGATGATGTGAGCGTGCCTACTGACGTAGTGATGAAACTTATGATGCCCTTGTTCAAGAATGGCCACAACGTGACCAGTGACAATTACTTCACATCCTTAGATCTTTGTTTGCGGCTGGCAAAACAAGGCTGGAGCCTTGTCGGTATAATCCGATCGAACCGAAAGGAAATACCAAGCAATCTGCAAGAAACTTGCAGCCTACATGACACCATTATTGTCAAGTTAGCAGATGCTGCTGTTGCTACAGTTATTATAACTAAGTATCAGTGCAAGAAGTCAAAACCCGTAAACATACTAAGTTCATTGCACTCAAATGTTGCCATTTCGTCGGAGAATAACCCTAAAAAGAAACCCGAAACAGTACTTTTTTACAATGAAATTAAGATGGGAATTGATATTCTTGACCAAATGTCAGGATGCTACTCTGTGAAAACTGGAAGCAGACGCTGACCAATCCATGTGTTTTATAATGTAATAAACACGGCAGTGATAAATAGCGGGATTATTTACAAGCACGTTTGCAATTCCAGCATAAGCCGCAGAATGTTCATACAGAGCGTTAGCGAAGAACTGACGGTGGGCACTCCAAACAAAGGCTACAAACTGAAAGCAATGCAGCTGTTGCAGAGTGTGCTCCATCGCCTAAAAAACGCAAAACTTGTTGTGGCAAAGACTGCAGAAACAGAACAACAGATATTTGCGTAATTTGCAAAAAAACTGTATGTGGTAAATGTCAGACTAAACAATGTAAAACTTGCACCTCATAAAAACGTATATTTCCCGCTTGTTTGCTTGTCTTTTAACTCTTGTCTCTTTTTGTTTTTGCTTGGTTCTTCAACAAAATAACACAGTTTGTGATTTTTCATCTCAATTAAAAGGCTGACTTTAGTGTTTTACTCACAAACGACGCGTGGGTCATTTGACCCGTTTGGTAATTCTAGGTAGCTGCCAATCCTGGTAATGCTAGTGTTAAACTATTAGCTAAAAAATTATTTTCAATGTTATTTAAGATAAAACACTTTCCAAAGCCTTTTTTAACATCTGCATTTCTGAATGATTTTTTGTCATACGAAAGAGTTACTCTGACGTAGTAAATAGCTTCTTGTTTGTTCCAACAAAATTGGTTTTGCGCTGAATAGGTTTTGTTGTAAACAATATTACGGTTCATAAATATACACCGGTAACATGCTACATCGTGTTTTATTTCATTGTTAGATTGTATATTTGGCGGTAATTTTGTTGGTGTTTGTTCGATAGGTCTAGGGGTACAAAAACATTTCACAAAATTTTAAGGGGCACAAGTGCCAAAAAGATTAAGAAAATTGGTCTAGCATGTTTTTCGAATTGATGAACTGCACATTTATGGCAAGATAATTAACCCTGTGTCTTGTGCAGCCAATTATTTTAAAGAAGACAAATTTGTCACTTCTAGCTCTTTTCTCAAAGCACTTTTTCGATCTATTGCTGCTGTTATAACCATCTTTCTAATTTTATGCGTTTCCAAGGACAGTCCCAGTTTTCCTGCTAGTTCTCATTCAATTCTAGAAATCTTTTTAAGGAAAAAAAACGTTAATACTCGCAGAATCCCATTTTCTACTACTATTTCAATGATATATTGTTTAAAGTTATTGTGGTCATTGATATAGTAACTTTTTCATTTGGAAAAACTTTGCCATCGTCTCTCTTGAGTTTCTACTATTTTTTTCATACTGACTTTTAGGCCCTGGGCTGTTATTTTGTCTGTCCAGGCCATATACTTCCTTGGAAACATCTGGATGATTTCGTTCTAGAGATCTTTTCAAGTTGGAGGTTTTTTCACTTATTTTGACATTGCAAAAATACAAAATGCTAAAAGAGAGCGTTTAGATCTATGTCAATTATACATAAAGAGCAAACTGTCCTTATTCACTTCACTCATAATTTCAGAATTTTTTCCTTTCTATGTTGCTATTTGTCAGTTCACGTAGCAAAATCTCTTGTAACCATACTGCCAGTTTTATTGTATTAAGCTAACCCATATGCATGCTGTCACAATCATTCACATTAACAGGTCAACTAGGCGAAAATTAAATTCTTTAAAGCGAATGCCAGTAGACCCTTTACTTTTTACTATACGAGCTATTTTGCATTTTACAAATTAGCTGTATTGAATACAGCTGCATGTCATCATTTCATCATTATATGTTTTCAAATCGAACCTAGTTTTTATTAAAATATGCCATGATCAACCCTGGAGCAGCAGCTAATAAAATTTTTGTTGCTCCGGCTCCTGAGAGATATTTAAAAAGACTCCACCTCCGGCTCCAGAGAACATGCTTGGCTCCACAGCTCCAGGCTCCCCAGCATGGCACCCATCAGTAACGTCAAGATTAAGTATTTCGGTTCAACTGGCTTCACCGGCTTCACCATCGGACTCTTGTGTGAACAGTAACAAACACTTAATGATATTTGTGCACTTCCACGATTCCTCTACACGTAATGATAATCATCTTATTCTCTTAATCACGTCTGGTAATGCTCATAAACAAAGAATATTGCCACACACTCTCATAATATTTTAAAAAGTGTGAGCAACGGGGATTGAAGCACAACCAAAAGTGATGGTGGCAGTCAAATAATGGATGCTTTCACAATCACAGAAATGCACCATTTAGTGGTAAGCCTATTTTGTGATTTGGTGTGCGGCCCCTTTTCCTATTTATATTTGTCGAATTAAGTTCTGTGGCTGCGCCATTTGCCTTGTTTGATGAGCATTAAATTGGTAATAATTGGGACATCGCCCTAATCAGTGGTGAAAGTAAGCCGGAACGGTCCGGTACGCCGTTCCGGTAAAAGATTTGCTGCCGGAACGCTGTACCGGTAAAAAAACGAAAGTTATCAAGTTCAATTTATGGCATTACTTACTCTTATCTTGAAACTGTGTTGACACAATACATTTTAACACAATAGGTTTTATTTTATCACAATTACAAAGTTACTTAAAATTTTCAAGTCATAGGCCCATCGCAATAAGTACAGTAACTTGAACCAAGCACTAGTTTTCAGAGTCGGAGAATTGCAAATTGCAAACGTTTTGTTTCACAAACGTTATTAAATCTAAATTAACCGTCAAGTCGCGATAAAAAGTTAAACTATTATTGAGCATCTTTTTAATCTACTCTGAAAAATGTTTTGGACAGTAGCAAATAGATTGGTGTCAGAAGAAAGGTTCTTAAAAGTGATACAAAATTTCGAAAGATAGTTTTTTATAGACAATGTTATGCGGAAAAGAAAACAGTGAGCTAGAATTAAATATTAATAAGAATCCAAATCCCTTGCAGAAAAAATGGTAAGCCAGCTTGTCGAGGTTAGAGCAAAGAATTTTAAAATGAATAAAACTTTTTTGCCATTTTGAAGACAAAAATAAGATAGATTTTAAGCCTCATGTCCAAAGAAATACCGTATTCTAGTAGTGTTCCAGTAGCAAAGTACAGTGAGAATGGATTGATTCAACTATTACTTGTTTGCCTGTTTCATGGTGAAAATTTTACTGAACTCGAGTTCACAATGTCCCACCTGGACTCATAGCTTGTGGACTCGGACTCGTAAATTTCAGTTTTAATGAACTCGGACTCGGATTTGGACTCGTGACCTAAGGGCTCCACTCGGCTTCGGACTCGTGAAAATCGTAGTGTTCCCAACACTGCTGGTTTCAATGCATACGCACTACGAAATATGAGTTTCATTGCATACGCACTAAGTACTCAGACCAGCTCAGACTCGACTAAAATAGAAAGCAGTGTTGTGGAGACAACAGTTTAGTAGTGAGTCTTCTACTTACAGAGGTTGTTTTAAATTTTTATGGATTCCTGTTAAACGAATATCAAATAACCGATAAAACATAGCGAGTATTATACAGGGTGGGCCATAAGTTTCCATACATATTGTATTTTTTTTGTTTTCCAGATATATAGTGTATTTGTTTTTGTTATAATACATACATAGTGTATTTTTTTTTGTTTTCCACATACCCTAGAAGATGCGTTTGACGAAAGAGCAACGAATTGAAATTATACTGATGGCTGGGTCGGGAAGCAGTCGCATGGTTGCACTGAACTTCAACAGAAAACATGGAACGAACATCACACATGACACTGTGGCTAAACTTATTAGCAAGTTTAAGAAAACTGGAAATGTTGCAGATCAACCAAGAAGTGGTCCAAGACGTACGGCCACCGATGAAAACACAACAACTACGATACTTACAGCGCTTGTACAGAGTCCCAGAAAAAGCACGCGACGGTTTTCTGCAGAAAGTG
The DNA here is from genome assembly GCA_963675345.1 of Trididemnum clinides. NCBI lineage: Eukaryota > Metazoa > Chordata > Ascidiacea > Aplousobranchia > Didemnidae > Trididemnum > Trididemnum clinides. The sequence continues at coordinate 45,215,079 of OY776286.1, read as the reverse complement.
GTGTCAGCAGATCGAGTATCAGGCGCATTTTAAAAGCAAACAAATGGCATCCATACAAATTGCATATGGCACACCATTTGAGTGAAGATGACCCGGATAGACGCATGGAGTTCTGTGAATGAGCATTAAGTAATGTGAACGAGGATCCAAACTTTTCTACTAAGATTTTGTTTACTGATGAAGCAAATTTTTACGTCAATGGAGAGGTTAATCGGTAAAATCTACGTTATTGGAGTAATGAGAATCCTAAATGGCTGAGTCCGACGAAGATGCAAGGTGCCGGCAGATTGATGGTGTGGGCCGGGATATGGGGAGAAAGAATTATTGGACCACTTTTTGTCAGTGAAAATCTTAATGCAGGAAAATATCTTAATATGTTGCAAGAAGAAATTCTCCCTTCCCTGCTAAACGAGGAAGGTGACTACCCAGTTTACTTCCACCAAGATGGAGCTCCACCTCATTATGGTATTCAAGTGCGTCAGTTTTTCGATCAGCAGTTTCCGGATGCTTGGATTGGTCGGCGTGGTCCTGTAGAGTGGCCTCCAAGATCTCCAGATCTCTCCCCTCTTGATTTCTATCTTTGGGGGCATTTGAAGTTTATGGTGTATCAGGTAAAGATACAAGACATAAATCACCTAAAAGAGCGAATCACCGACGCCATTAGAAGCATACCTTCAAATGTGCTGATGCGTGTTCATCAACAGTGGGAAACACCGGTTAATATGTGCTTTGAAAACAATGGGAATCATATAGAGCACATTATATAAATAAAAATGGTTTTTCAACATAAAATGTTTATTTTGCCTATGTATGGAAACTTATGGCCCACCCTGTATTTTAAAAGCTTGATTTTTAGGAATATTTCCAGCCTAAAGACTATACCTTTATAAAATGCAAAGAAAAATTAATCATTATTGAAAGAGAAAAGAAACCAGTGATGAGACTTTGAGTTCAGTAGCAACTAAAGTTCAAAGAACGGAGAGCAATGTTAGTATGCCTACCCAAAGTGGTGCAATCAGCGATCCTCTACCTGTGCATCAAGATCAAGTTGAGGAAAAATGTTCCACTGCTTATCCGTTAATTTGGACTGAACAACAGTATGAGGAATTTAAGCAAAAAAACAGTTGGATGTACGCTAGTGATGGTAAAGTAGGATGTACTCCGTGTCATGAAGTCAATAATTTGGGACTAAGAGCATCTCGTACTGTTAATATTTCCTCTCAATGGGCAGATGGCAATGTCACTTTTTATGGTAGCACAAGAACGGTTCAACTTTCATCACTTCGAAAAAAGATCTGTGAGCACAGAAACTCAAAAGCGCACCAAGATGCTATTAATATTCTAGAGACGGCAAAGAAAGATGTACTCCTTAATTTAAATGCACAGAGTGAGCAAACTGCGTTTCAATCCACAGCGCGAGTGTTCAGGACAGCTTATTATGTGGCAAAAAATAGCAAACCTTTTACAGACTTTGAAAAATTGATTAACCTTCAGCAAGCCAATTCTATAGACATGGGACGTGTCTTACACAGTAAAATTGTAGCTGTTGACATAATTGAACATATATCTTCACATATGAAGAAAAAACTTTTAACCAAAATTATAGAGAGCAGAAGTAAGACAAATGTTCTAGCGAATGAATCAACTCGCGTGGGTGACAAATCAACTTTAATCGTGTTTCTAAGAGCTAGTATTGATGGCAAAGCGGCGCCTATTAATTTTCCGCTAGATTTAGTAGAATTGGAAAGTCTGTGCGCTTCTCATATTGCTGACAAAATTGTGGACTGTTTGTTCAAAAACGACTACTCCATCGAGTTACTCCAAGAAGTAATCATCGGATTTTGCAGTGATGGAGCTAGCGTGATGCTGGGGACAAAGTCAGGAGTCGGAAAGTTGCTCAAAGACAAATTTCCTGATATAATATTGTGGCATTGTCTTAATCACAGACTTGAGCTTGCAGTAGGAAATGCACTAGAAATTATCGGTGGTACAAATGACTTTCAGTCATTTCTTGAACATTTATATTCGCTGTACAGCCAGTCACCAAAGAACAAGCGTGAACTTGACCAATGTTCCCATGATTTGCAAACGACCCTCAAAAGAATCGGCAAGGTGTTTACTATTCGCTGGGTCCCTTCATCCTTCAGGGCAGTATCAGCAGTCTGGCATTCTTTCCCAGCATTGGCGCAACATTTTGAAAAAGCTTCAAATGACAAAACGAGGCAAAGCACAGAAAAGGCCAGATTTCGAGGCATACTGTCCAAATTTTGCACAATGAATTTTGTTAAAAATTTAGCGCTGATGGTGGATGTCTTGAACGAATTAACAAATTTATCAGAAACACTACAAAGCCGAAATACCACGCTGCCAAAAGCCCACACTTTACTCACTGCGTATACAAAACGTATAGAAAGCCTTATTGCTTCCCCTGGGGAACATTCCATCATGGCTGAACAAGCAGAAAAAGCAATGTCATTTCAACAAGTAGAACTGAGAGAAGGAAGAAGCCCAGTAATAAATCAGGCTCAATTTATTGCGGCTGTAGCTGACAACATGAAAGAAAGGCTCTTTACGACTGCATGAAGCAGAGCACAGCCTAGCGTTCATGCAACTCGAAGAGAGAACTACAAAACCCTTTTTGGTCAAATTGATGCGTTAGATCCAGAAAAGATTGATCATGAAAATCCTCGTTTTGGAGAAGATGAAGTGAAAAGTCTATGTGGCACCGTTCGTCTCAACAAGCAACAAACTCATCTTGCGTATATTGAATTTAAGGCAAGTGGAGGAAGAAGCATTCCTGACCAACTAAATAAGTTGATGGTGGCCGTTGACACCCTTTTACCAAGTAAGGCCGACTGTGAGCGCGGGTTCAGCGCTATGAACAACATCATCACTGATAGCAGAAATGCAATCACTACGAACAATGCCGAGAAGCAACTCTTTGTCAGTACTGTGGGGCCACCGTGCGAGAAATGGAATCCAGAGCCATACGTAAGAACTTGGCTTGGAAAGGGAAGAAGAGCAGCTCATGCAACAAGCGGCATGGCTCGACAACAAAACTTGAAAAAGGCTAACTACTATGAACCTTTATGGAAAGTTTTTAAATAATTGAGTGTTTGATTTGGATTATGTGGTTATGTGCTTGGTTGAAAATGTATCGTTATGTTTGTGGTTGCAAACTTTCAATAGTGAACTAAAAGTGACTTAGGTTTTGGGGATCTTTTGTAATTATCCCCCAAAATAGGCTATTTCAAATCGTGTCAATATAGTTCTCTGGCAAACTTTTACTCTCCAATTTGCAGGCAACAGTACTACAGGACATTGTTTCGAGTCTCAGATTAGCGATTCATTCTAATCCAGCAACAATTAGTTATTTCGGATTATCTAATATTTTATAGTTCGTTAAAATTTAAAGTGTTAGGTATAATTAAGGCGTTTAGGGTTTCGTGTCTGGATCAGTGGATGTCTAAGACCCATTTGCCTTTTTTGATCAGCAACCACAAAAAAATTATTTTACTTCCACCACTGTTATGAGCTTCTGGTATGCATAGTACCGGTAAGAAAAATTTTCTACTTTCACCACTGGCCCTAATGCCCTAATCCGGATTGTAGCAGGATTGCTCTCAAATTTGAGAGGCCGTAGAAAGTCTCTATCATTTTATTAATTTTGTCCGTTCCTTTAAATAAGTGTACGAAAATATAGAGAAAGTTGGGAATGGGCGCCGTAATGGTTTGTGTTTTACGATAACACAAATCAGTTATTTGATGGTATGCATATTTTACGACTTAGTGAACCCTCGTCGTGAAAATAATGAACAGTAAAGAAACAAAGTCATTAGCATAAACGATGTCTCTAGTCCTGATCTTCGTGTTGCTTGCTGTGCAACACACTTCCAATAAAATTGAAATAAAGGCAATTAAATATTAGAACAGCTAGTTACTGCTTTTTAATAATTGCATGTCTATTTGTACGACCTAAAGCCTCTGGCAAAGCGCATGTTACTTGATCCTGGCATAAACTCAGGCATGCAAATAGCAAACTAACCTGAAATGAAGCACTTACAGTTAAGTTATTACAATAGCAGAGTCCCCATCAGCAATGTCGAGGTTATGAATTTCAAATCAGTCGGCTGCACCGGCTTTACATAAGTGTAAAGGAAATTGCTTCAACATTTCACTATATGTATAACACGCTGTATATATAACACGCTGAAATTTTACATAAAACATTCTTTAAACCTATAGTATACTCGATGGTCATGCGACAAACTGCTCTTGCACAAATGTGACACAAACATAACTGATATTAAACAAGAACGGTTGAACTCACAGCAATTTCGCTCATCATCTCCGTTGCTACAATGGGGGTCTCCGTCACACCGCCTACTCCACGAAATGCACTGGCCGGTATTACACCGAAACCGTCCTTTAGGACAAGTGTGTGATGCTGAATGATATAATATCATAAATAATCAATGGTTTTGTGGGTATTTGCTTATTTTTATAGAATAAATGTAATTCAAATGGCCTTGGTCATTGAATTTACATGCATTTAAAATCATGCTGTAATGCAAACTTTGCTAAGTTTTGTAAAAATATATTTAGCGTTTATAGGCAGACTGACGACTTGATCTCTCGGGCACACTAATTGTCTGCCACGTATACAGAGGTCGATGAATTTCGTTTGAGTGCCTTTCCCAAAGACACGCTGGACAGCAAATGAAATTTACGATTATTTTTCTACAGTTCCGTATGCGCTGAGCGCCAAAAAAAATAGTTGTCGGTGTTTACTTTGTGAAAGTATTTGTTATGGTTTAGCGATCATCAATTGATTATTGCGTTTTACCCTTTCGCTCACGCCAGATCATCGTATGATGATCTTCATCAAAGATTTAAGAAAATCAGTTTAGTTAAAAATTGATTTGTGATCTTATTTCCTAACGTGTTCATTATTTTCAAAATTATAGCTTACTAGCCGGTTTCGTCGGCGTCGTCCAGCATGGCACCCATCAGTAACGTCAAGATTAAGTATTTCGGTTCAACTGGCTTCACCGGCTTCACCATCGTACTCTTGTGTGAACAGTAACAAACACTTAATGATATTTGTGCACCTCCACGATTCCTCTACACGTAATGATGATCATCTTATTCTCTTAATCAAGTCTGGTAATGCTCATAAACAAAGAATATTGCCACACACTCTCATAATATTTTAAAAAGTGTGAGCAACGGGGATTGAAGCACAACCAAAAGTGATGGTGGCAGTCAAATAATGGATGCTTTCACAATCACAGAAATGCACCATTTAGTGGTAAGCCTATTTTGTGATTTGGTGTGCGGCCCCTTTTCCTATTTATATTTGTGGAATTAAGTTCTGTGGCTGTGCCATTTGCCTTGTTTGATGAGCATTAAATTGATACTAACTGAGACATCGCCCTAATGCCCTAATCCGGATTGTAGTAGGATTGCTCTCAAATTTGAGAGGCCGTAGAAAGTCTCTATCATTTTATTAATTTTGTCCGTTCCTTTAAATAAGTGTACGAAAATATAGAGAAAGTTGGGAATGGGCGCCGTAATGGTTTGTGTTTTACGATAACACAAATCAGTTATTTGATGGTATGCATATTTTACGACTTAGTGAACCCTCGTCGTGAAAATAATGAACAGTAAAGAAACAAAGAAATCATTAACATAAACGATGTCTCTAGTCCTGATCTTCGTGTTGCTTGCTGTGCAACACACTTCCAATAAAATTGAAATAAAGGCAATTAAATATTAGAACAGCTAGTTACTGCTTTTTAATAATTGCATGTCTATTTGTACGACCTAAAGCCTCTGGCAAAGCGCACGTTACTTGGTCCTGGCATAAACTCAGGCATGCAAATAGCAAACTAACCTGAAATGAAGCACTACGGTTAAGTTATTACAATAGCAGAGTTCCCATCAGCAATGTCGAGGTTATGAATTTCAAATTAGTCGGCTGCACCGGCTTTACATAAGTGCAAAGGAAATTGCTTCAACAGTTAGGTGATATGTTACTGAAGAATATCATTTTGTTGCAAAAGATTTGCCGTAAACACACAAAGAAGGCACTCCACTTCGCCCAATACTGTCCATGACAGGTTCGTCCCATCATGAACTTGGCAAGTGGTTGGCTGGCCTATTACAACCTGTGTTGGAGCGATTTTCGTCTTATTGCATATCATATTCGTTTACGTGTACTAAGACCGTGCAAGATCTTAACATCGATCCTAATGTCTTCATGTGTTCTTTTGATGTGTCCAGCTCGTTCACTAACGTTCCCCTTGATGAAACCATCAAAATCTGTTCGGAAGTCCTCTATGACCAGTCTGATTCCCAACCAGTCATTCCAAAAGTCGTGTTTGTTGAATCGATGTAGAGCGCTACATCCTCAGTTGAGTTTAGCTTCATTAACATTAAGTACAAGCAAACAGACGGAGTAGCTATGGGATCATCACTTGGTCCGGCTTTGGTTAACATCTTTGTTGGATATTATGAAGAAAAGTTATTTTCTCAAACGCAGAAGTTTCCAACATACTTCAGATATGTTGACGACACGTTTGTCATCTCCAATCACGAAGTCGAAGCAGATGAATTTCTGACCAAGCTCAACTGCCTTGATCCATCCCTCAAATTCATCTTCGAAAAAGAGAAAGAGAAATGTCTACCGTTTCTTGATGTTTACGTCGAAAGAACAGATCTTGGCTTTAAAATCAGTGTAAATCAGAAACCCACTTTTACCGGCCAGTTTTTGCGTTGGAAGTCCTTTAGTCCTCTCAAACGTAAAATAAGTCTAACATCTACATTGGTGCATCGAGCCTAAAGATTTGCACCAAGCGTAGGCTCAATGGAGAAATAGAACGAATTAAGAAAATATTAGTGAACAATGGCTATCCAAAAACGTCATCAACGCTTAGATCGCCAAGAAAATTGCTCAGTTTTCCATCCTAAAGCGATTCGGCCGAAAAAAGCGTTCTGTGTACTTGAAGGCTCCTTGGATAGGTGAGCCCTCCACCAACTTGGAAAAAGAAGTCAAAACCACCGTGGAAAGCTGCTATGATTCCATCAGCAACCGCTTACTCTTTGCGTGGAAGCGCGTGCTGCCTGTGGCCCAAAAGAATATTCTACTTACCACTCAGGAAAGTTTTGTCATATATGAATATAAGTGCAACTGTTGTAGTCGGTACGTAAAGCGAACATCTCTACGGCTACAGGATCGCATCAAACAACATGTTTCGCAATGGTTAAGACAGCAATTGACCGGTCCACGCCGATCTCAACCACATAGATCGTGCAAACGAAACGACACCAAACCGGATTGTGACACTGCCATTGGTCAGCATCTTTTAGATAATGATCAGTGTGCATTAATTATGATAATAAGCGGTTTTCAATCCCCGCCGCAGCATGTATCTCTTTCCATCCTAATTTTTTATAGGCTGGTTATATGAAAACCCGGCGCCCGGTGTTATGCAGACAAAAAGAATTTGTTTACACTTTCAAAATAGCCCAAATTAAAAAAATTTCCTAAACTTCAAAATGTTCTGCGAGAAATCTGCTAAAATTGAAAATTCTTCAACATTGAGGGCTGCAGCGGCAATGGTTTGGGGAGTAGGATCAGGGGGACGCCACCGCCGTCAATGTTGAAGAATTTTGGCGACCTCTGGCCTATGGTGTTGTACTTAGTACCAGCCTACATTTCAACTTTTATAATTTTTAATTCTTTGTTTGTTTACTTCACTTTGCATTTTTTGCTGCCTTTTAAGAGGACACCGACCACATGGCCAAGTTTTTTTGTAAGTTTTCAACTTTGCTCTTTTCAATCAAGGAACGTGAAGAGTAACCTATACGCATTTCGATTTTCAATCAAAAACGCTAAAATGTTCATCATCGAGTAAATTGTGTTTTGGTCAAATGGTTAACGCATTAGACATGAGCGCAGGATATTGCAGGTTCGAAACCTTCGCTTCCCAGGCAAAAATGTTTCTCGGATCTTTATCGGCCCAGCAATGCTTACAGCAAATCATCACTGGCAATTTGTCTGGTTCTCGGTTTTACACCAATCGTAAACTCATAAAGGTTTTGCCGAGGAATATCAGCAAAAATCTTTTATCGGTTTTTGATTACTCTGTTGGTAATATGTCTAGCATACGACAAAGTGCCAATATTTTAGGCCAGACTTCTAATTGCAGTATTTACCCAAGAAAAACAAACAAACCGATATCTTGAGTCAGTTTATTAGTGTAATACTGCTAATTATTTTGGTATTATAATCATTATTTAAATATCTGTACCCCATTTAATTCCTCTCCATTCAAGAAAAAAATCAATTACTTTCCAAAAGTCAAAAACATTCTGCGTTCATATCACCTTTCAAATCGCTTGTCTGTTTGTATAATATATTTTTATTTCTATCATTTAACCACAAGTAGGGCAAATTTTCTGCAATATTTTCCCACACAATTCAACTTTGATAACAACATAATGTAGGATGCAAGGAATTGCTTGACAGATTAAACCGCATTATACGCAGAGAAATTGTACAATTTCTAACACTTGTTTAATAGCGATAGCGTAATCTTTTGAAGCATTAGCATTTGTACTTTTATTTAACAGTGTTTAGCTGTTTGGGCTAGTGGTTGCAGCGTTGGACTTTAAACCACAGGTTTGCATCCAGAGCAGTCCCGGCTGGCATTTAGAACAGACAAACATGTCAGCAGGCCGGAGTTCCACTCTGAATTGACTGATTTTCCCAAAGGCATAACGATGCCACAAAAGTGGGATTTAACTTACAACATTTTTGGTCGAGATCAGTGCCGTTACTGAGACATTGCAAGGTCAGAATAACTAATTTTTTTCAAAAATTTTTTCTCGTTTTTAAGCTTAGATTTTTTTTAATGATTGTGTTGTTAAAATTATTCTAATGGTTTGTCTTATCACTGGCTTATTTTTGTAATGTTATTTTGAATAAATCGCGCTAAAGCCGGATGGTGGTAGCTGGTATGAGAGATCAGTGGCTTCTAGACTAGTCTTGGTAGGCCAAAGCCTGAATTTCTCAATTAGCACTGCGATCAGATATAGCAGAATAAAAATTCCTTTGCCGCGAATGTATTTGTTTGCAATAAACTTGGTGGTCCGAACTCCTATCCTATTCGATCATGTTTTATTATTCGCTGCTTTTGTACATTTGTTTTCGATCCCCATTTCTCATTACATTGGGCTACATGCTTGTTACGAAATAATGTACTTGAATCTAGTCTTGAAATAATTCAATTTGACTTAATTGGTCTCATAGTTGCCAAATTGCCTTTTTTAGGATTATTGTGCTATCGCTCGGAATTTTGTATATTTCAAGTTGGCAACTCTGACTTGTAATTTAGTGCTGTTAGTAGTGTGATTAGCCTAGATTGGCCACAGACTGCTATCGGCTTAGTTATTCGGAATAAGCGTTTTACGGTGTATTTTCTGCAATAAAAACTGCTAAAAGATACCTATTTGCTGTTCCTTGGACAAGTTATTAGTGCAGCCCTACGCGTCGCAGCTAATTTCAAGACTAAGTTGATGGGTAAAGGCTTCAATAGTTTTACCACTTTTTTCTGATCAGCTGATGGTGGTTTCAGCTTTCCATTAAGTCAGCTCCCCACTTGGATGAAATTACAATTATTGATGATAAATTTGTTTAAAATCAATTGTCAATATTAACAACAAATTATTCATTGAATTTCAATCGCAAAAAAATGCCAACAAGATGGCGTCTGTGATTTATATAAGCATTGTGACGTAATGTCCAACGATCAGGATGTTCCGCCAATCGCCATGTAGTTTTTACAACGATTTGACTTCAAAAAGCGTAGTCTCTTGAGAATGTGACGCAAAGACTTCATAAGCAATTTCTTACAAAATTGATTGATATTGTGGTAAATTAAGTGATCTCGTGTTGTTTTGTTAGGAGTTTAAGTAAATACAGCTTCAAATTAGACCCCTACAGCGAACCGAACAATTAGCCCCTACTGAGAAGTAGTAGACGTTACAACCGGGCTTCCTACGGACTGTTTCTAAAAGCGTTCCTTTGTTGTATTGTCTTTCTTTAATCTTTGCCCTGTGGTTAAATAAGGCCACATGTTTGACTCATATATATAGCAGGTGCATCTGCTCGTATATATAGTGACCACGTGTATTTTCGCTATTCTTGTCAAAACGTCAACGTGTCGAAACGAGTAGTAAATTTTCGTTTCGATCTGAGTATGCTTCGGATTTCTGTTTGGGCCTGAGTGTTGGTCCCGTGCTTAATTGTTATTAAGGCTGTGTGGTAGCCTTTATCGCCGATTTCTGTTTGGGCCTGAGTGTTGGTCTCGTGCTTAATTGTTATTAAGGCTGTGTGGTAGCCTTTATCGCCGTGAATTTTCGTTTTGCGCACGCTGGGAGGAGCTGCGCGTATTTGTAAATAAAACACTGCAAAAAAGCTTCAGCCGCTTCTTATTTTTGTTTGACGAAGCAGAAAGGATTCGTAGAGCTAATATTATTAGTTCTACAAAGCAACTCTATTGGTTTAGTGCTAATCAACGACGGTACGCTTGGCGCGGGAATCAAAGAGTTGAAACCTGGTGCTGCCGCACCACAGGACTCATGAGAAAAAACTATATTTCTTTATTATGACCACTTATGAGAATAAGGCTATCCACAATGCTTTTCGCAGGCAAAACTGGGGTGGTAGAAAGATGATGCAATATCACGAAGAATTTCGAACCAATCAGAGAAAAGGAGCGTATAAAAATGAAATATCAATGAATCTAAACAAAATTAGGCAACTGCACTAAATTAATATCATGTCTTTACAAATCACAATCACTATGAAAAATTTTGTGTTGGTCGAGTTTTTATAATGAAACTTCTAATATAGTTCATAAAAAGTGAATGGTAAATCATAATTATAGCAAATGGCCTCCTGAAATCAAATTGATACCTCTTGAACAAATGGTTGAAAATGCTGCTGAGCCACAGCCATATTAGCGATTGTATGGGTACAACATTCTTTCTCAAGCAGGTTGGTATTTATGTAAATAGAAAAGTTCTAACATTAATCAAAAGTTCTTACATTTATGATAAAGAGCGCTACATCCTCAATTGAGTTTAGCTTTAAATTTAGTATAAAAAATCTATGATAGGATTAGCCTGGAGATTCCACAAGGATGAAACAAGATGTTAGCCTGTATTGTTTGCTGATGCAATGAAATAGAGCTTCAAATTTCTTCATCGCTACCTTAAGTTTTTAAAGGTGTTGATGTGTAGTATGTTACACATTCACTACAAGTAAAGATATTTTTAATTTCTGCTATAACATTTTTAACTTTTAAAACAGTTAGCTGTGTGCTGGGTAAATTATGTAATGTGTCCAAGGTTATACTTAGCTTATTTTTTCTTTACGTAATGAGATACTTTGATTTTGCAGCAAACACCTGTAGCTCTTCGTTTCATAACTTCCCTGTTTTGTTAATTGATAAGATTTTTCGATTCTTTGTGTGTAGTACGTGACCAAAAAATAATTACATGTATTCTCGTTCAGCATTTTAATTTTTCAGTGGTGATTGAGAACCGCATTTATTGCACGTGCCTTTACATATATGACTGCTTTTGCTTTGAAATATCATGTTTTTATAGGATCTTATGAGCGTTGCTTACAAAAAGCGTTTGAACGAACTGAGATTTTAAGTAGTGATACAGAGAAATCGGCTTTGTCACAAGATGAAGGAACTGTCTGTATTTCTCATCAACAAAAAAGTTCTACGCCTGTTAGAAAAGAACAACGGCGCTCAACTGCGGTACTTTGTTTATAGGATTAGATGTTCATACAATATTTGTGTTCCACAATATCAGTAGTCAGTTTCTTTTGTTCATTAGCATGTACTTTTCAGCAACAACTTAGCAGTAATCTAGTTATTTCATCCTATAGTTATTCCACGATTTTTTAAATCTTTCAGATTTAAGATTTAGTCAAGATTTAAAATTAGTTGCAGTTGGATTAGTCTTGATACTCGCAACTTGACTACCACTGCAAAAGGTACCATGTACTCGTATATATTTTATTAGGAAGTGTCTATTTTGACGTCGACGGCGTTTTACCCTTGGAAACCATTTTCCATGTCATCATTCATGTGTGTTTACATCGCCATAATAGCCAGAATTCTGCAAGTGACCATGTGGCACGGTGATGTGTTGTTGTTTACCCAACACCTTCTGAGGGATGGGAGCATCCCGGAAGACCATGGAGCCCCAGAAGCTGTGTAACTCTTCAGGGCCTGGACCAAAGGTTGTAAAGAGACAGAGAGTCGCCAAGGAGCGAGCGGCGCAAAGAGTCCGTAGCTGGACAGTGCACAATGAGATGAGAGGTGTCCTGGGACGAGTGTCCACAGGCGCTGCAGGAAGGATTCTCAATTCTGTCAATTTTCGAGAGATAAGAATCTAAAAGAAAGCTGTGTCCATTGCAGCGTAGACGAGAGAGGACACAGCGAGCGTGACGAGGGAGCACAAGTTCCTCGGTGGAAATCGTGGGAACCTGTGTGTCGTAGAATTTAGATGAGACAGTACGTCTCCAGTCCGACAAAAGAGAAGAGTGAAAACGAGAGATAAGAGGAAAGAGACTACAAGGGATTGCAGAGAGTGCAAATATCGCTCCCCGTCTGGCCAGCTCATCAGCCACGTCGTTCCCCGTGAGAAACGAATGTCCGGGGACCCATTGTAGCCTGATAGAGCAGGAGAGAGAAGACAGTTCCTGCCAGATCTGCCACAGAGTTTGAGATAAGAGGAAAGATGGAGGAGAGAACAGGATGGCGAGGACAGAACGAGAGTCAGATAATAGGAGTAGAGAAGAGAAATGGCAGACTTGTTGGTGCTGCTGAGACAAGCATAGCGCGAATGGCACAGGCTTCAGCAGAAAAACTTGAACATACTGGGCCTGCCGAAAAGGATAGAGTGGCCTCAGTGCCACAAAATGAGCAGTTGGCAAGTACGCCAGAGCTGCCTTTGCCAAAAGGAAAAGGAACAGAGCCGTCTGTCCAAAGCACCAGATCATGAGAGTAAAGAAAGTCAAGGTGGGTGAGAGCCACACCTTGTCGAGTTAGAGAGGGATTAGAGCGAGAGCATGGGAAGGAAAGGAAGGACTCCACGGTGAAGAAAGGTAGATTTCAAGAAGGAAAGAAAGGGCAGGCAAGAAGAGCCTTCCTAGGAGATGTAGAAGGAAGCATGAGCGGGTGAGTGGACACAAAAGCTCTCCAGGACGATCTGCAGAGTCTTGGTTTCACTTTTAGTCTAGCCAAACCTGAAATAGGAAAGGAGGTTGGGAGACGAAGAGCCCGCTTATAAGATGAAAGAGTGAAATGATTTAGGGTGACTCGTAGGGGAGGTAGAGAAGCCTCGGAGAGTAGAAGAGAGATAGGGGAGGACGGGTGGCAGCCGGTGATGGCGCGACTAGCCGCTTTGTGGAGGCGTTCCAATTTGGTAATATTGGTAGCGCTTAGGAAAGGAAACCATCCGGGTGAAGCATATGTGAGGAAGGGGCTGAAGTAAAGCTTTATACAGAACAGAGAGGGACTCCATCGAGGGGCCCCATGAGGAAGCAGAGATACAGCGTAAAGCCTTGACACGTGGGAAGAACTTGGCCTTCAGCGAAGATACATGCTTAGAAATGGAAAGAGTGCGGTCGAAGATGACCCCAAGAAAAGTGGGAGTGGGATTGAAACGGAGGCGGGAGCCAATTAAGAGGATGTTGGGTTGGAGGTTAGCTTGGTGGGGATCCACTGAGAAGAAGGAGGCCTCACATTTGCTCGGATTGAAAGGAAGACACCAGTACTCAGACCAGCGCTCCAATCGAAACAGAGCTCCTGGTGTGGCCTCCACCGCAGTGGGGACCGAGGGGGAGGAGGACCAAATGGCTACATTGTCAGCGTAAAGAGAGCAGCTGACGGAAGAAGGCAGAGAAGCCAGAAGATCATTGATGAAGAGAAAGAAAAGAACAGGGCCAAGAACGGATCCTTGCGGAACACCTCGACGGACTCGAAAGGAACGGCTTTTGTGATTTTGATAAACCACACAAGCGCGCCTATTGGAAAGGAAAGATTGAGTCCAACGAGCAAAGCAAGGAGGGAGGCCAGCCGAAATGAGTTTGTGGAAAAAAGTGGGATGCCACACAGAGTCAAAAGCTTTCGAGAAATCGATAGTAGACAGGATCGTCCGAGGCCCCGGCCTGTGTTTGTTAAACCCATCCGAAATGGACTGAGCAAGGTACAGAATTTGACCTAGTGTAGACTGTCCAGGGCGGAAACCGGCCTGGCGGGGAGAAAGAATGGAATTAGATTCCAGAAAGAAGAGTAGACGGGATAGAATGATGCGTTCAAGAGCTTTGATACACAGGAGGTGAGAGAGATAAGCCGGAAGGAAGCAGAACAGTCGAGAGGCTTTTCCATCTTGGATGAGAATAATAGAAGATGTCTTCCAGATGGAAGGAAAGGAATGCGAAGACCAGGAGAGATTGAAGATGTGAAGAAGAAAAGCTATGCTTGAGCGAGGAAGGTGCTTTAGCATGGGATAGGCAACTTTGTCTGAGCCAGTGGCGGTGGAGGAGGTTGGAGGCAGCCGCAAGAAATTCATTGGGAGAGAAAGGAGAGCAAAAGAACGAGTGAGACTCCTCCAAGCACGTGGCTCGGCGGAGCTCATAGAGGGAGCTGTGGCTCTGCTACACAGAGTCTTTGGATGAGAAACGGAAAAGTGGGATCTCAGGTAAGCGGCATAGACTGAAGCCGATTCCCTGGGAGAAGAACAGTTGGGGAAGTTAGGAGACGAGAAAGACGAGGAAAGAGAGCCAGCGATAGAGCGAAGAAGAGAGTAAGCAGATTTAGGGTTAGATTTAGGTGAAAGAAAAAAACAAGTCGTCTGCCATGTCTCAGCCTTGGCCTTGGCGATGACAGATGAGGCGCGTCAAGAAGCGGAGATGTAAGCCTGGCGGTCTTCATCACTTCTTTAAGCGGCAGCAAAAGCCTTGCGTCTTTCATTAACCGCACTTTCCACCTCAGCAGACCACCAGGCCTTAGGAGGGCGTTTTATGCGGCCGAAGGGAATGGAAGATTTGGCCGCAATTAGTGCCAGAGAGGTAAAGAGGGCAGCAGCACAAAAAAGAGAAAGAGACGAGTATTCCTCTGTAGAAGGACAGTGAGAGTCAAAGTACAAGGCAAAGCCATTTCAGCGAGCTTTCTGAAAGTTGAAGGACGGGGGACGCTCGTTGGGTCGACAGGCCGGAGAGAGAGGGACATATGGAAGAATTGGTAGATGGTTAGATCCCAGGTCCTGAAGCACCTCCCAGGAGCAAGAAAGGGTGAGAGAAGAGGGAGCAAAGGAGATGTCAGGAGAAGAGCGACTGCCAGAGGAGCGATAGAGAAGAGTAGGTGTGTCAGGGTCACTGAGGGGAGAAGGTCAGAAGAGATGACCCAGTTGAATACTTTCTTCACACATGGGGTCAGAAGTACCTCTAGAGTCCCAAAGGGGATGATGGCAATTGAAGTCCCCCATAATGAAGAGATTTCTGGAGGAGGAATGAATGGAGGGAGAAAAGGAGTCTGTTCTGCCATCCGTTGGGGAGGAGCAAATAGGGGGGCGTACACATTAAGAAAAGAAAGCGAGGAGGAGTTGTTAAGAAAGATGTTGACCCCTACATAATCAGAGTAGGGATCAAGGGAAGAAACAAAGGAGGTAGAAAGTTCAGAAAAAGATAGGCCCCGAAAATGACAACGCTGTCGCTAGCGTGCGTGGTATAACGAGAGAGAATGCCAGACCGAGAGTGGGTGCGATCAGAACGCAGAGCAGAGAATCCAGGAATCCGGAAAAAGGAAGATGAGTTAAGATTGGATTCCTGGATGCAGATAAGGTCGACAGGATGGGACGAAAGAAAGTGGAGTATTTCAGTGCTCCTGGCTCGAAGAACTCCAGCATTCCATTGAAGAACCCTGTGAGAATCAGGGGGGGGGAAGAGCAGGAGGCGCAGAAGGACATCCAAAAGCAAGAGACGGTGGTGGGGGGCAGAGGGAGAAGATATATAATGGGCAGATGGGGGATAAGAGGTTTGAAGACGAGAGAAGGGCGGTAGTGCAGCATTAGCAGAGGGAGGTCATATTGCACAGTGGAGGTATACATGTCGGAGGAGTCCGAGAAGGGAGTCTTAGTGTTACAGCAGGGGGGCAGCTCCAAGAGTGAGAGCTGTCAAGAGCTCTGAATTTGGAAAAGGAAAGTTGCAAGAACCTTAGATGGGCCCATTTGGAGCAAGCGCAGCATTGCGCTGACTTGCCCTGCCAGGTCACGTTTCCAGCTCACATAGAGCAAGGAAAGATGGGTCAGGGCTGAGATGAACGTTACTGCTCATCAAGAGAAGAAGGAGTATGAGGAGACGAAGAAGGGCTAGAGTGGGGTAGGAGAAATGAAAAGGAGAAAACAAGCGACCAATTTTAAGGAAGCTGTGTGCTGCCCTTCTATGGTCGTTCAGGGGGCAGCATAGCGAAAAAATGAAGGGGAGTGCCCGGGGTAACTGGGACCCTCAGGAAGGCCAACAGCCATTTCGACCCAACCCAAACGGGGTCGTAGAACGCACCACCACGTTGAGGCGGCTGTTGATTGGTTGATTAGTTCACCTGCCTTGAAAAGCAATGGTTACGGGTTGGAATCTTGGCTAGCAGTGTACACTGGACGAAGAAGCTCGGTATGTGAAAGTATGGAATAGTGTCCAAATTAGGGGAGTGCACCTGGGGGTGCAAATTTTTCTACATTGGTTATTAAAATTGACCAATCAGAAACAACCAAAAGTGACATGTTCAACACGTCATTAAGATTGACCAATTACAAATAACTCATGGCAAAATGCTGTAGACATTAAAATAGCCACTATCATTTTATTATAATAACTACATAAAAGGTACAGCCAGTTGTAGGGCATCGTTAGCACAGTAACCAACATCTCCAATAAAAATTATCTAACAGGTTATAGAATCTAGCGGCCTGCCTCCTCAGTTTGGTTTATCACAAAACAACTATGAGTAGCCCAATGAACGAGGGCTAAATTTGGCCATATAAGGGCCTTTGTCGCCTTTGCAACGCATATTGATGTTACTTAGTATATCAAAAGATGTCAGTCAGTTTATATTGCTTGATTAACTCTTTTGATTGTAAAAAGTAGGATATTCATTCCCAAAGCTTTTCGTCTGACACTTTAGAAGAGAATCCGTCAGAAACAGAGTGATAAAAATGAAGTGAGTCACTTATATAGAGACACAGTTGACGAAAAAGGAAAAAGCTCCATCGGGATTAGTAAAAAAGGAGCGACCATTAGAAGGAGAGGAAACTAATGCGTGATTTTTAGGCCGTACGCGAATTCTTTTTGTTTACATAAATTTGGTTTAGATGTTTTGATGTAAGTGGCTTCAAAGGTGGAGAGATGAAAAGAAGAACGGCCGCGGGCAAGAATGGAAAATTTGTTATCATTGTATTCACATGCGCAAATAGAATTTTGTAAGAGATGTTGTCCTATAGCAGAGAAAGGAGTTTCAGCTTTAAGGCTTCTGATTGGCTTGCCAGAGCGGGCCGATGTGCTTTGGTCTTGAGAAGTACGTCCCTGAAGAATGGTTTTAGGCCTCTGTTGCAGCTTTTGAGAAGTACGACCCACGTGCCGACTATCAGTGGCCCAGAAATTGATAAGCAATGTTGCTTTGATGTGAAGCGGGTAGTGAATTTTTTTGGGTTGCAAGCAGAAGTTGTCTGGTTTTGTAGACAATGCGTGGTTTAACTGCAAAGTAACGTTTGACGGCTTGATGACTGTTTTGATTTACATTTCGTACCTCATCGAAACATTGCCCAGCCATGGCAAGTGAAGATAAACTGGGCATTTCTTCGGACCTAATTGTGTTGGTCTGCGAAACTGATTCATTTTCTTGGTTATAACAGTGTTCATTACAGTTTTAGAGCAACCGTTCGTCAAAATTGTATGAATGTTGGAAAGTTCATTTTGAAGAGTAGATTCCAAACAGATGACTAGATCTCTGTGGACAAGAGTCGAAAACAAATTGGTCTTCCGTTTCATGGAAAAAAAGAGTTCCAGCGAATGTATTGGCCAGTAAAAGTCGGCTTTCTGTAGATGTTACAAATTTGTGATCGTTCCTTTTCACCACGACATCAAGAAAGGGCAAAGTCCGATTGCATTCCTTTTCAAAAGTGAAATGAAGCGATGGATGGAGAGAATTTAGATGGGAGAAAAACTTATTACATTTGTCTTCTTCATTAAAAGCTGCAAAGATATCATCGACGTATCGATAATACATAGAAGGTTTGTTGACTCTTTTGAAAAGCAAAGTTTCGTAGTATCTGACAAAAATGTTGGCAAGAGATGGGCCAAGCTGGGAATCGATAGCAACGCCATCTATCTGTCGGTGCATTATATTATTGAAACTGAATTCAACGGAGGAAGTAGCTGTTTGCATCAGCTCAACGAAAACTGCACAAGGAAAAGTAGGTGGAGTAAGCTTGCCCTTATACAGAGCATCAGCGCAGATTTCAATAATTTCTGCGAGTGGAACATTAGTAAAAAGGCTACAGACGTCATAGGAGCAGAGAAAGACAGATGGAGGAAAGTTAAAAGTTTTGACATTGTCAGCAAAAGTAGAGGAATTGGAAATACAGTGGGTAGAATAAAGTGAAAGAACAGGATCAATAACTGACGTAAGCCTTTGCGCGAATTGATGCTGTGCTGAACCAGTCATAGACAAAATGGGACGTATATGGTACATCTTGCTTGCGAATTTTCGGCAAACCATACATTCGGGGCCGTTGAGAACCAGTTGGTCGAATCTTGTTGTGAATCTTGGATGGAAGAAGGCCTTCTTTCTCGAGTTGAAGTAACCGTCTTTGAATATGAGCTTCAATCTTACCAGTGTAGACAGTTTCAATAGAAGGGCCAAGATTTTTGAATTTAGAGCCGTCTTGTAAAATAAAATGCATGTTTTAAATGCAATCAATTTTATTCATTATAACAACCCCAGAACCCTTGTCAGGTTTAGTGACATGGATATAATCATTGCATCTGAGGGATCTGCTTGCCTGGATGCACTCTTAAAATAAGAAAGTCGCAAATGCAGCTGGGTTACCACAGTAAATATACATGTCACCAAACCTGACAAGGGTTCTGCGATTGTCATAATGAATAAAAGCGATTACATTTCAAAAATGCATTTTATTTTACAAGACAGCTCTGAATTTGAAAATTTTGCCCTTCTTCCAAAACTGACAACACTGCGAAGCTACGAGATGGAATATCCTACTTTCTGCAATTTTCAAATTCTGTACCACAAATCAACTCTTTATATTGTCTTGTTCAAAAGGAACAAGACCACCTGAAGAGCTATCTGGTGTTAGGTAGGTATTACGATGCATATGTAAACCTAAGGATTGACTTTTCAGAAACCCCAAGTTCCATCCTTATCAGTGTGAATCAAGCCGTCAAGAGTATATTGTGGAAAAATTGGAACAAATTGGCGAACAATTGAGTGAATTGAAACGATATGTGGCATCCATTAAATACTCTCTTGAAGAAATTTGTCAAAGTCCAGTACAAAAGAATTATCTTTCTGGCAATTTAATTCTTCAAAGTTACCCTTACCCTTACTCTTGTCCATCCCGTCATCAACAATAGAAGAACTTATTGAGCGACTAAAAAACTTATCGTAAGTTGTATTATATTCTATTTTGATTGCATTGTGTAGATGTAAAAATATAATTTATCTTGAAAGCAGATTTCTTGACCGTTTCTAAGGATTATTGTACTTAGTTTAGCATTGAAATTGCAGACATCAGCGGCGTTTCCAGAAATATGAGAAGGGGAGTTCCAACGTATTTAAAAAAATAGAAATATTAACAAAAATGCATCTAATACGTTTTTCTGGCCATTGACGGCCAAACTAAACTTTGAAAATGGACTCTTTCATGTTTGAAATGTGTTTAATTTTCCGCTTACAAAAAGTTATGTTTACTTTTCATGTAGATGAAAAAAATTATCTTTATGAATGCTTTAGTCACACAAGCAGCGCATAGAGTGTAAAACTCACAACTATGACATCACGAGGAGTTGGGATGCAATTGTTTTTGTAGGCATGTTTGAAGGAAATAATTTCATCACTTTAGGAACGAAATAGCTAAGCAGCACACTGCAGTGCCAATCCCTTTGCTCTACAAACCCACTACAAAAAATAGTCACATAAATGTCGCTACTAAGATCAGGAGGGTTTCAGACTTCTTGGACCCCATGTGTCCTTGTCTGATTATGTATATTCACTGCTTTAGCAAAATCACTTTTTTTTCCCTACACATCTTAAAAATTACTTTTCAAAACAACTGATGTGTATTCTAGGTGTTAAGCGTTTGTTTTGTTTGAAACAGTTGCTCCTCATGTACGTGATGAAAATCTCCAAACAACATTGCATAATTTTATCCGATTGTGGATGACCAAAGAACTTGCTTTAACTTTTTCGTGGAAAGGGATAAACAGAGAAAGAACAAAACACTCTTTTCAAGATCATGCTTTATTTGACGTCCTCCTCAGTAAGTATACTTGCCCTACTTATAATTTTAAACATTTTTTGTCACGTACAATTTTATATTAATCCCAAACTGCTTTTCGATGATGTGACGTCGATTTTACGTCATTTTTCCAATGATTCACTGGCTCAGACTTGCTGATTCATATGTCTACCACTACACTCTCGCTTTGGAACCAAATTTTTTGTTGGAGCAATGTAGCACTTCAAATTCCGGATGCCCTTCCTGATCAATATCAATGGTACTTTTATTGAATTTGAATTCCAGATCTTTTGTTCTGAAATTCATGACAATACCGCTACTCCACGGCGGCTACTGTCTTTACTGCAGGGATGTCAAACATACAGCGCGCAGGCGGGATCCAGCCCTTTGCAAGACTTAATCCAGCACGCGCAAGGCGATCTCAAAAAAAGTCTTCACTTGAAATTCGGAGATGATTGGTGAATGAAACAGAAAAGTAGTATGACTCAACAATCGATATCCAAAAAATTGGTCTTCACTTGTAATTTGGTAAAAACTGAAAATCATCTGGGCCGCGTAAGATCTGACTACATGAATATCACCCACAGCAGCAAATAAGTTTGACACCCCTGCTTTACTGTAAGTGTGTGTGCTTACTCCTCTTCCGTGGGACGGAGGCACGTCATAAAATGTTAATTCAGCTTCACACCGTAGGGCCATCCAAGGTCAGGTTAGCAAAAAGGGGCAGTCCATTTCTAACCAGTCATACATAAAGACTGGTTGTCCCAAATCCGAGAAGGCAGACTGCAATTGATGGCTACCCGTTAATCACCTCTTACGGCATGCCGGGTGAGCAGCTTCACTATTCCAACTCAGTAAGCACAAAAGTGAGCATTTTATGCAGGCAAGATGTACACACATTGTTTGCTCATCACGTGTCTTTTACGTAAAGATGGAAGCGTCCCGTTAAATGCCTTGCCCAAAGACACAACAAGCGAACTTGCCGGCTTGTTTTCCACACTATCCTTTTCGTGCTGTACGCCAAGCAGGAAAGCCATGTATACCATTTTTTAAAGTCGTTAGGTAAGACTTGACAGGGGAAATGAATCCCAAGTCTACCGACTGCAATGCGAAAGATCGAACCCCTACACCATCGCGCCAGTAACCGCTTTTATCAGCTTGTATTTATACTGCGTGCAAAAGCTATCAAGTTTTTATATTGGTCTACTAATGAGTGAACTGATTTATTAGGCAAATAATTTTTGATCGGAAAGAAAAGAGGAAAATATTAAACTTTTTGTTGATGATGGGGCCTTGTTAATAGTGCTATTATAAAATTGGAATAGATTCGTTTGTTGGCCTAGCTTGACTTAATTAGCCACAGAGTGAATTAATCACAGATATTGTTAGAATTGGTGAAAATATAAAAAAGTTTCAAATCATAAACTAATTGAATCTAAAATATTAGTTTCAACTGCGTATTAAAATTTGAGTTTTCTAATTAAATTACCAAAATATAGATGTCAAAACTTTAGAGATGGAACATTGTCATATCGATTTCTCTTCTAAAGCCATGGTTACATGGCAGCTCTTACAAACTGTGAGAGAAACATTCAATAACAGATTTTTATATTTTGGCAGGTGTGCTCAAAAAAACCCAGCATGCTAATGCTGATATGACGGTTATTGGAAAACATATGCGTGATTGGAAAACAAACCCGCTAGCGCGTGATTGCCTATAGGCTAAACGTAGGCGTATTATTGCTTTTCGTTGGCGCTTTGTCGTGTAGTAATGTTGGCAAAACAATGAACCTGTTGCATTTAGACAGTACGCCAATAAAAACGTAAATACTTCGGCGGTTCGTTGGCAAACAAGCAATCACTTTTATCGGCAATCACTGCGCCAACAAGAAGTATAATGGGCCAGGAAAAAAAATTTTGTTTGAGTTAGTTGCTGTTTTATTTGTTATCTTGAGTATTAATGCTTTTTGCTCTTTATCTTTTTTGTTTATGAGGTTTGGGATTAGATTAGAGTATTAGTACGAGAGGTAGGTGTAAAGTTATTACAATGGCTAAGTGGTTTAATCACACTAGACCAGCGTTTTAAATTTGGAAACGATTTTTATTCTATAAACACAACTTTCAATAAATTGGTAGTTTGTGCAAGAATTGAGTCATCATGATTGTATGTATTTTGGTGATTGCAAGTAACGCAATGTTTAACACCTCATTTAAAAATAGTACAGTAACTTGGAAATCTTTATTAGGTATAGTGCTCCGTGAATGAGGCTTTGTCGATGTTGGAAGACGATATCTCTCATTACTCGCAAGCTGATATTTGTTTTCTTCCCCCTGTTTTCACGCTCTCGGATAACGATAGCCCTAAAATATGAATAAGCTCTCTGGCAAGCAGCTGTTTGCTCCATCAGAGGTTGTGATTCGTACGGAGCAGGATTTTAAATCCAGCGATGATGAAGCCGAGCTGCAAAATGATCACAAAAAATGTGTTTTCCTCCAAAAAAGCAGCCAAAAGAACACTTCCAAGCCAAGAAGTTGAAAATCTAAAGATATATCTTCAAAATAGCGTTAAAGCATTTCGAAGAGCTTCAAAATATATGTTTACACTGCAATTATGAAACGTTTATTAAGAAAGATGTAATCAAGATTTTTATCAAAACGATCGCATGCTTTTGCTCAGATAAGCGAGATTTACATTTGCTCATGTGGCCGATGTCCTTTTGGAAGGCAAACCCAAAATACGTTAAAAATCAAAATACATTTTTGTCCTACTTAAATGTGATAGCTATACAAGTTTATGGCCAAAATATTGCGCATAAAAAGCAATGGGAACTTGGAGCGGCGATTAAAAGATAAATCACGGCTTTTTGGCTTGCAGCTTGGCGCACACAAGATGATGTGAAAAAATGACTGCAGTTATATATGCTTGTAATCTTGTGCCCTTAAACTGCAACTACTATTACATATTGTTTACCCACAAAGCAATTATTGCAAAAATATGCATTTGTTACAGAATCGGTTGCGGAAAAAAAATTTTGGATTTCCGTGGCTGAACTAAACTGGCGCCCTTTTGTTCTCGCACGTCTTATATTTTCTGTTTGGCGTTTGGCAGCTTGAGATTGGAATGCGACTCTCGGGCGTTTTTTGCCTAAAAAGCGGGCGAAATTTGCATTCTAATTAGCTGGCCTCTCGTTCCAAACAGTAAAGTAAATAGTAACGTTTTGCATTTGAGAAGTTAGTTGCTTAACCCATTTGTGCCTGGCGTCCTATATGTAGGACGCCTACTTAATTTAGGATTGCTCTTCGTATATTATATTTTTGAATATAGCTGAAGTTGGACTACATTTATGAGCAAATTTGACACATATGACAGTAGTATTTTTTAAAATTGCTTTATCAGGTGAGACGTGACGCCATTTTGAAATCGTCTGATTTTGCTTTTTTGAAAATGTTGAGAGTGCATATAGAGTTGAGCCAATAACTACGCATTTCCAAAGAAGTTCTGAAAAAATTGTCAAGTGTATTTATTTATTAGTAATTCTTCTGTTTTATGGTGAATCTTAAAATTTTTCTAAACTTATAGTTTCCGAGAAATTTTATTTGAAACATTGGCGTCCTACATATTAGGTCGCTAGGCACACGTGATAGCAAAATGTGCGCCGCTGCGAGTATGTTCAAGTAGAGTTTGCAAGTCGCTATTCTCACGCACTAGAAACCATAATCTCCAGCAGCGATCCCACGCTATTGTATTTACTAAAACAATCAAATAGATAATTAAATTTTTAAATAGATAAATAAGACTTGCAAATACGTGCTTTCAAGTCTTCTAATCAAATCCTTTCATCTGATTCTGCTATTGAACTCCTTTTTCTTTTAAATCCCACCTGCGCTCAGCATCAAAAAGTTTATCAGTATTGCCAAAGATAACACCGCTTTTCATCTTTCCGCCATAGAAGCCATCAATCTAACCCTGATCATTAACGCCTACTCGCTAATCAGCTCTTCTATATAATATAAATCTCTTTATATCAAATCCGGTCTTCTTGTTTTCATTTATAGTTTACGTTTTTCGCAATGAGTGTTAGAAATTTGTGACAAAACTTGTTTGATCAGAAAAACTTTAGTCAGAAAAGCCGTAGACAAAGGCAGAATTTTGTTTATAAAAAATAAGTTATGGTGCGTGATTGTTTTCGATATTTCGAGTACAAATGTAGGTGACCAAAAGGTAACACTGTACATATTTTTTCTAGATGAAATCTTTACGTTTTTATGGTAATTGTAGAAATAAAACCCCTACATCATTGAGTAGAATATTAGATTTAGCAGAGGAAAATGCTTTGCCCTACCGCAATGAAGATGACCAATTTTCGGTAACTGTACTTCCACCAACAAATGCCACAGGTTATATTACAGACGAAGACTCAGGAGATGAAGATGGAGCAGGAACGATTAACAATTTACCAGGAAGCATGCTTTTAGCTCCAGCTCTAATTGATGATAGCAGTTGTAAAAATGTCGAAATATTGATGAGCCAGAGGGGCCACCAAACAAACGAAAGAAGCAAACTGACAAGCCAAAACGAGACTGGGTCAAAACAGATTTGAAAAGTGAGTTGCCAGAGTGGACGTCAGATGATGCCAAAATTGAAGAATTACGAAACAAAAACTTGACCCCCAAAGGATATTTTGAACTATTTTTTGATGATGAAGTTTTGAATTTAATCGTAGATGAGACCAATCGGTATGCTTCCCAAAAAAATCGAAACTTGACTGTTGATAAGCATGAAATAAAATGTTTTATTGGCACGTTATTTTTATCTGGATACCTTGCTCCAGCAAGACGAAGACTTTACTGGGAAAATGCTAGCGACACGCACCACGACCTTGTTACCAATGCTATGAGAAGAGACAAATTTGAGGCAATTTTTACCAACTTTCATTTAGCTGATAACAACTGCTTAGATGAAGAGGATAAATTTGCAAAACTCAGACCACTAATAAAACTTTTGAATCAAAAGTTCCAACGTCACTCACCAAACGAAAAATTTTACAATTTTGACGAATCAATGTGTGAATATTACGGGCGCCATGGATGTAAGCAGTTTTTGAGAGGTAAACCGATACGTTTTGGTTTTAAAATTTGGTGTGGAACTACGCCGCTGGGATACTTGATTTGGTTTGATCTGTATCAAGGAAAATCAGCATCATCTCGACCGCAAGATAACGGATTAGGGCTTGGAGGAAATCTTGTCAGCCATTTTGCAGATGTTCTAACCGGATGTGGTAGAAAGTTTTTCCACCTATGCTATGATAACTTTTTCAATAGTGTGAAACTTGTTACCATGCTAAAAGACAAATTAGTAAAAGCAACTGGTACAATTCGTGAAAACAGGACTGAAAAATGTCCACTGACCTCAAACGATGCTTTGAAAAAGCAAGGACGTGGAAAGTTTGATTTCAAAACTGACACCAAAAACGACGTCCTCGTTTGCAAATGGAATGACAATAGTGTGGTAAATTTATGCTCAAATGCTGCTGGGATCCATCCCATATCTAAAGCCTCTCGATATTCTCCTTCTGAAAAGAAGGGGGTGCAAATTGACCAACCTTTTTTGATCAAGCTCTACAACGAACATATGGGGGGGTGTCGATAGAATGGATCAAAATGTTTCAAAGTATCGAATTGGTTTGAGAGGTAAAAAGTGGTACTGGTGTCTGATTTCATATATGCTCGATGTTTCCATCAACAACGCCTGGCAATTACAGAAAATTTGCAACAATGAAAATCCAATGGATATGCTTCAATTTCGACGATATAATGTTAGAACGTATTTGTCTCAATATGGCAAGCCGCCTGAAAAAGGAATGCGGGGAAAACCTCAAGATGTTTTATCGGATATTCGTTATGATGGATATAAGCATTGGGTAATACCGCAAAATGGACAAACAAAATGCCGCCACTGTCACATGAAAACTACAACTAGATGTGAAAAATGCGATGTTGGCCTGCACGTAAAATGCTTCAAAGATTATCATAGTCTGTAATGTCTTTTCTGTGATTTTCGTACATAGAGAACTGTTTTGAGAACTCTAAAATGCTCTTACCAATTTCATGTTTAGTAAAAACTTTGTTGTGCTTATTTGGTTACTCATCGAAATCAAGACTTCAATAAAATACGCTGATGGTTGTAACATTATAGCTTCGAGCGAAACAGACAAAGTAAGCAATAAAACCTGATTACACAACACGTACGCGTTACGCTCAGTCGCTCACGCATCTTCCACTTTGCTAACGGATTTGCCTAGCGTCCTACATGTGGGACGGCTTTTATCTCAAAAAGTACGCAAAAAGTTTTAAAAAAATCAATCGGAAAAAATTTTATACATGTTCACTAAGCAATCTTCAAGTTTTTATAAAAATATCTTAAGTATTTCAACCTTCGGCACAAATGGGTTAATTTGGTTGCTGCACGAAGTTACTTTGTTTTTCTGCATTCCGTTGTTTTTGAAGAAGCCCTAGGTGAAATTTTGCTCTTTCTTTTTATCAATTTGGAATTTAATTTAACTGCGTTTTTGGATTTAAATTTTCTTTTACTGAGTTCCTGGAATAAAGAAGTTTTTAGTTAGTTGTTGTGTGTGAAGAAGGAGCAAAGGCCTTGGGGTTCCTCCCGGGCACTTGTGCGCAAATCTTCATGTTTGAGGATTTGTAACAGCATTATTTGAGAAAATTTTAAAATATACATTTACAAATATGCATTTGTAAAACATAAAGTATTCGTAAAAGTTTGCATTTTTTCGAAGTTATATTTTTATTTAAAGCTTACCAAAATAATATCTAGTTTGCAGAAAATAAAATCAATGGAACATATTTTATCCTCCGCTATGGAACGCTATTACTGTGTTTCCCCGATAATAAGACAGGGCTTATATTAATTTTTACTCCAAAATATGGCACTAGGGCTTATTTTCGGGGGATGTATTATTTTGATATATCAAAAAATGAAGTTACAAAGTAAAAATTACGAGATTTTAAATAAACAGAAATAGTTTTTGTATCGTCATTATTTTTGCTTGCCAAAAAAATATTTTTTGAAAAGGATGGCATACACCGCATTAAAGCAGTTTGAATAAATATAAAAAAAGAATGTTTGACTCTTTCGTCTTTCTGCCGCTCTCAACTAGGGCTTGTTTTAAGGGTAGGGCTTACATTAAAATCATCCTCAAAAATCACGCTAGGTCTTATTTTGCGGGTAGGTCTTATTATCGGGGAAACACGGTACGGTTATTTTGATAGAAGGTTGATCTTCCACCCGCGCCAGAATTATTAGTAGGTTTCCTGCTGGCACAATGTATTTTTACTACAAGTTTTAAAAAGTTGCTACAAAGTACATTTTCTGACAGTACATATATGCAAGGTTCATCCAAGTATCAAACTAATAACCTGATACTTACGAGCCAGCGCTTTATCGCACTTAGCTGGACTGCTAAAAAAGCAATTCAAGTGTAATCGTAATATAAACTATTTGCGTAACGTATTTCACTGCGAGCTATTTCTAAAAAATTTATAGTCTACTTGTTATTGCGCAACCTACTACTCATAGTACTTCATCTTACTAAATATATACTGTAAGTTGAAAACTTTGACAAATAAAACAAAAAAATTGATCTTGAATAGGTATTAACGTTAATCAAAAGATTGCTTTGTTTGCCTGAAATTTTGAAAAAAATTGGGTGCCATTGGCCAAATGCGAACCGAGACATCGATTGTTGAGATTATAGGCTCCAATTAACAGCCGCGTGAACGGTTGTTAAATTAGCTGCACCAATTGACAGCCGCTCCAATGTGATTAACCGGTCCTCAAATCCGTTTAGAGTTTGTTGAAATGGTTGTTGGTCTGTTAGAGGGTCGCATTTACCCTGGAATTCCCCTTATCCAATCATTTTTGCCCTACTAACTTCTGAAGGGCAGCACTCTGTCTTTAAAATCAGTACCCTGTTTCTTCTTCTCTTCTACTGGCGCTCTCTTTCCGGTATTTTTATTCTCATTTTCCTTCCTTTCTGACGAGCGGCAAGGTTCAACCTAATTCTTGCCTCATCTTTTCCAGGTCAGTTTGCGCTAAAAATATTACCTGAACAGATAGATTAATTGCAATTCTAAAGCTACTTCAAATGGCTCCATATAAGGTGCTCACTACTCTTCTGCTCCAAGTTCAATACTGTAGACAACTGTCACTTCTGGAGTTGTTCTCTTTGCTGCATCTGTGCTTTTCCTGGTGGTCCTCAACCTTCCAACACTGTGACTTTCTTTTGGCGCCCCCAAGCACGTACATCTCCACTTTTTAATTTAGGCCATCTGCCCCCCAATCTGTCAATGCAGCCCTCTTGCCACACCCCCGCCTACAATCGTTCTACCCTTCCTTCGCCCACTCCATAACTCCTCTTTCTGCTCTTTCCCACCCTCCTATGTTTCTGGTTGTTCTTAGATTCCTCATGCTTACTTTTTCTTCACTGACTCGCTCAGGGTTCTTCCATAAAATGACCGAGATCTTCAAGCCAGAAGCGCTAAATTTTTTCATTTTATCTCCCTCCATCCTGTACCTTATCTGCATCCAGAAATCCAGCCTCAACTTGTCTTACTCTAACCGGATCTCTGGTTGTCTAGGTCTTTTTAAAAGTTTAGACTGATAATAGAGAAGAAACATGCTTTTGATGGAAAATAGTCAAAATGTACCAAAGAACAAATGTATTATAAAAATTGCTAGTTATTTAGGTCTAGTAAGAAAATACTTATGTCTAGTTCTCGGTTCTAATCAGAGCTATCAGTTTCATCTCAATTCTACATTTATTAGCAATTTTTTAGCCAATTTTAACTCAATTACGTACATCTATTCATACGAATGGGATTCACTTTAAATACTTTTAAATATGAGAAAACATATCTAGTCAACCGAAAATAACCGTTTTATTAAGGCTGTTCAACTAACTTGAGCAAACTCAAAGGTAACGAAAAATGGCAGACCGATCAGAAAGTGATTGCAAGACACTGAGAACAATGGCAATCATGAGCGGCGACAATAGGCTCCTTGAAAAATGATAATAAAATGTCAGTTATGGGTCCGTGTGATTCAGTAGATCATGGGCTGCGCAGCTTAAAAAAGCAAATGGGTAACACAAACCGACGTAAGTTTTCTACAAGCTGTATACGGACTATTTTGGCCCAAAACAATGAAGACAACCATAATTTCTTTGAAGACAAACATTTTCAAAACGCTCAATCCATTGGTTTTGGTTATTTTAATCCGTGACGTTCCCCTCAACTATTAGACTGAACAATGTTTGGTATAAATGATTGTTTTAAAGCCTCCAGCGTTCCGCACCAAATTAATTTTCGGATCGTTTGTTGTGCAACGCTGCTCTAAGATGATTCGTGAGCTAATCAAGTAACTGAGAATAAGTTAATGATACTGGCGCTGATACAGTACAAGCAGCATTATTTTGTAAATGGAAACAGACTTCCGTCCATTTGATGAAATAAATGTGTACAAGTTCTATGGATTACACAGTGCAACAAATTGTGTCAAATACAACTCCATTATGTCATTTCAGTTCAGACTGTTTCGTGTTAAGCTCTCATGAGCAGTGATTGCTTGTGCTACTCGCGTTGCTACCAATGTTCTTAGCGGTTGAAACTTGCAGGCCTAAGTACGTGAGTGAATAGTTCATCAGTTCAATTTGTATTATGTTTACACTAGCTGCTTTTGCCGGCGTTCCTCCATCAGTAATGCCGGGGTTTAGTATTTCGGTTCAACCGACGGCTCCGGCTTAACCCATCGGGTTCTTGTGTGAGCAGTACCGAAAAGTTAATGATATCTATGCATTTGCACAATTTTTGTGCACGAAATTGTGATTATCATATTTTCTTAATCATGACTAGCAATGCTCACAAAGAATCTTGCTACAAATTATTGTTGATACTTGTGAGGGAGCAGTGATTAAAATATTATCAAAAGTATTGTAACAGCGAAATGGTGGTTGCTTTCATATTTATAGAAATAAACTATTTAATGGTAAGTCTATTTTGCGATGTGGTGCTGCCTCTTTCCCATTTTAATCAGTGGCATTAAGTTCCTAATTTGGTTGCAGTATTGATCTTGTTTCCGGCATAGCGACAAAAGCGGCTATTGTTCTCTCTATATTCAATTTTACAAATTGTTGTGGTTATGGTTTTTTGTTGATTTTTTCTTAAACTTGGGATTTTATTACAATGCTGTAGAGTATAGACATAAATACCTTAACAGGCAGTATATCAGCATAAGAAAAAATCTTTGCTTTAAAGTATGTACGACGGCGTAACCCGAAGAGTCATCGTCAGTAACGTTGGGATTGAGAGTGTCGGTTCAGCCGGCCAAACCGACTTCACCCATCAGGCTCTTGTATAAAGAGTTACCAAACGTTTATGTGTTTTCTACACATTAGATTTTCACGACTTTTTGTGCTCCTTTTCCTAATAAGACTATCCCATTTCAAGATCCTGGCTATACCTTAGGCCTATGTGCTCTATCCATTGCTGACAGGAACCCAAGGGAGCCTTGCATTTCGCATAGTTTGTAAATAGGAATAACATTTCTGATATTAAGCTATTCTGAAGCAAAATAGCAAAAGTGTCTATCGTGTGGTACAATTTGATACAGTCACGCTGTATTCCGTTAAACTTTCTCAAGTGCTCGCTAGCTTCTCATTAAGTAGCATGTTCTTTTTCTCCATGCTTGACGTGCCCTGGGGTTAAAGAGATCTTGGTTTTTTCCAAATGTTTAATTTGATCCAGGTAGCTCTATAAAGCTATAAAGCTATTACAAAGCAAAATACCAATAATATCTTCCGTGTGGTGCGATTTGACACAGTGAGGTTGTTAATTTTGATTTCGCCTTAACTTTTTCAAGTTCTTGCTGGCGGCGCATTATGATTCATATTCGTTTTTCCTTGCTTAGATATGCTCATAGAAGTTAAATGAGTCCTTGCTTTTCCCAAATTTTCAGGTTTGATTGAGGTAGCTCTATAAAACTATTATCAAGCAAAATAGAAAACATGTATCTCCTAAGTACAGTGCGATTTTATTCCGGCAGGTATACTGTCACCTGTGCCAATTCAAAACGTATCAGTGCAGCTCCGTCAGCTCCATTGTACAAATATTTGTTAGAGCCACAACGAAATGTTTTAGTAAACATAAGCCATAGTTCCTGTACATGTAATGGCGATCATATTGGTCTATTAATCAAGACTGGAAGTATTCAAAAAGAAAGAATGATGACACAAACTACTATTCGTAATCTTTGAAAGTGCAGAGGATGTGAAATAGTCAAAAATGATGGCGTCGCCCAAATGGTGGTTTTTTTGACTCATAAAGAAATGAGGTATTTAGTGGTAGGCCTATTTGACGATTTGGTGGGCCCGCTTTCGTATCAATATTTGTGACATTAAAAGTTTTGCCTGCGCTATTTGCTTTAATTCGGCCATAACATGAAAAAGAGCCATGGGTTTCCTTCAAGTCATACAACCTATTGCAATAGATGCCTATTAAGCTCATTTCAAACAAAAACATTCCCTCTTAATCCAGTGTTACCAATTGATACTACTATTGTTTAATTTTGATCTTTTCTTAAACTTGGGATTCCATTACATTTAACTTTGATCCTAATATAGACCTCCTGACTTCTAAATAAAGGTTAGTGTTTTGTAGCGATATCCTTGCAATTACAAATATTAGTAATGGGCTTGACCATTTATGTTTGCTATCATAATGATAATGAATAATTTTGCTGCCTGCTGCTGTTTTCACTACATAGCGGCAAGCATTGTGATATCATTTAAGATTATAACCAAACAATCCGTTTTAAGCCATTAATTATTAGGATCGCTACTTACCACTTCTTCATTACTGTTAGCAAATTAATATGAACTAACGTCTTTGACTGCGTGCATGTTCCTTGGCCCTGGCATAAACGCCGTCATGCAAAGAGCAAACTAACCCGAAATGAAGCACTCATAATTCAGTTGTAGCAATAGCGGGAGCCCCCATTAATTATGTCAAAATGAAAGGAGATCAAATCATCTGGCTGGGCCAGCCTCGCCCAATTGCAAAGGAAATTGCTTCAACATTTAGATCATATGTAGCTCGACACTTATATTCTGTTGCAAGCGATAACAAAGGACCATCTTTACCCTATCGTCTTTTTCTTGGGTGATCACCAAGTGTTTTGCTTTAAGAAGGCTACACATTAAAATTTGTAGACTTCATTTGTCGATGAATCTTTTGAATAATTCGATTGATAATGCCAAAGATCCATGCTATCAAAAAAGAATAGACAAAATGTACCAAAGAACTTAGTTTTTTTTTAGAAATTGCAATATTGAGAATTGCAGGCACTAAAATTAAAGTGTTTCCAACCGGTAAACAACATATCATAAACATTTAGAAACTTCAGTTATCACTGGATCTGTTAGAAACGTCGACAGACAATGCAAAAGAACCATGCTTATCAGGTAAGTAGTCAAAATGTACCAAAGAACTAACTTCGTTTAACAATTGCAGGTTTGTTTGGTCAAATAGAACAATCGTTCAACCAAAAACGTAACATGATATATGGCAACCAATTGTTGACCAGCCATTATAAACTAATCCTTAGCCTTAAGCAATTGGAGTCACATATTGCTGAAAAGGAAATTTTCTAGGCTTTCAAAAAACAGTTATTGTTAGTACCTTACAACAACGTTTTTGTTTCAAAGTCACTTGTTTTTATTGAGTTTACCACTTCTTAGGAGGGTAGAAAGTTACACCACCGATCTTAAAATTTAATTTTTTTAGTATGAAGATTAATATTAACTAATATTAAGTGCACATTTTATGAACTATTGCAATTGCTCTGAAATAAGCTTTACTTTTTTGAAAAAAGTTTGAAAATCAGTTGAGAAATGAGGTCACAAATTAGTTTTTTAATAAACTGATTTTGCAAAAAGAGTGCAATCTTTGAAAACATGTTCATAGTATGATCTTCGGTAGCGAAGATTTGTGTTAATCGTAGGAGACATAATATGACATCATAGGGCCAGTTTTATGCGTGCAAGTAAACTAGAGAAGAAAAAAGCTTATAGGGCTTAAAGTGCTTAAATAAAGAATTGTTCCTAGCATTGTTAAATAAGCAATAATTGTTGAAAAGTTGTTTTTATTGTAAGCACCTCATTAGTAGGTCCAAAAAAAACGTTTAATCGCGTTTCTGCAATCAGTACTTTTTAAGAAAGAACAACAAACAGATTGTGCAATAAAGCGTTGATGTCATTTTAGACGCCAAACAAATAAAAGTTTCTGTAATGTGGTAAGTCGGAAGTTGGTTTTCGTTTGAGCAAAAAGTGGTTGTCCTCTGTCATGTAATGCAAATTTTAAAAAATTATTTTATTATTATGACGTCATGATGATGTCACAAACACTTATATGACACTCACCAATTTTGTGATCAATCGTGCCAAGTATGATACTTGTACCTCTAGCAGTTTTAGAGGAGTTAAAACAGACAGACACACAATCAGACAAACAGGATTGCGCTTTATATATTATACAGGGTGGGCCATAAATAACGCACCAAAGCATATAAAACAATTCAGATAATAATAACAAACGTTTTGGGCCATAAATAAATTAAATTAAATTTAACAGTTATAGTAACTGATATTGAAATTAAATTTAACAGATACCCAAAGAAAAGATATTTACATTATTTCACATCACAATTTATTTTAAATCTTTGGTGCGTTATTTACGGCCCACCCTGATTATATTGTGTTATTGTAAGTACAGAATACTATTTTACTTCTTAACCCTTAGATGCAGGAATGGGTCTGGGAGGCCCAGCAAAATTTTTGTTTTGAATTTATGTCGACTCTATTAAACATATTGCTCAGGCGTTCCAGGTATTCTTCTACAACTTATTCGAGATGGCTTTCGTGGATTAATGCAGAAAAAATTCTTTGCTGGTAGGGGGGCACCCATTTCATTAGACTATGCTGAATTTTTGGGTACCAGTTTAACTTGGACTTTCAGTTTTGTGCTTTGCCTCGATCGCTTTCCAATATTATACCGATATTATTCCGATGTATTTTGGAGTATATCTCTTTTTTTACTTATTTTTATTATTTGTTTTCGCAACCTGATTTTAACAAAAAATCTCTACTGCTTCTTTTGGCCACGCTTTTAAATATGCTCATGATTTTGCTTAAGTTGGGAATGTAGCTAAAAAGTTAAACTCACGTCACATCGTTAGTAAGCTTTGTGTTATAGGATCGCTCGTATACGATCCTATAGCCTCTCCACGGCAACCAACAAAACAAACCGCTAGCACTAGCGGTTTGTTTTCTTGGTTGCTAGCTCTAGTCTTATGAAAAAAATAGTAGAGAGAAAATGTGTAGAGACTGTCTCAGAGATATCTGTAACCAAATTAAAAGGTTCCCACTATCGCCTTTCGAAAAAAGATCGTAAAAATGCCATAGTATGCAAGAAATGTAACAAAAACGTGTGTAAGGAACATAGATCTGTCATTTGCAACAATTGTCCGTAAAATGCTGAGTCGTTTGTTAACTTGTGCTTGTAATTTTAGTGTGTGCTTGTCTCCAGAGTGAGTTTTGAATTGGATCTTTATGCTGATTTTGTACATAAAGTTATGCAGTGGAACCAAAATACATAAAACACACTTCTACAATACGGTACTTTATGTGTAAATGCTCCATTATAAACCAACAAACACAACCTCAAATGAAAACGTATATACTACTTTTACAGAGGTGGGCCTCAGAGGCCCGGTTTCTGCATTGGTGTGGATTTAAAGGTTTCTGCATCTAAGGGTTAAACAAACCCTTTGATTATTTATGTAATAGTGATTTTACAACATGCTGTATATAGAATATGCTGAAATTTTATATAAAACATTCTTTAAACCTATAGTATACTCGGTGGTCATGCGACAAACTTCTCTTGCATAAATGTGACACAAACATAATTAATATTAAACAAAACCAGTTGAACTCACAGCAATTTCGCTCATCATCTCCGTCGCTACAATGGCGGTCTCCATCGCACCGCAAATGCCACGAAATGCACTGGCTGGTATTACACCGAAACTGTCCTTCAAGACAAGTTGCTGAAAGATATAATACCATGAATAGTCAATGGTATTGTGCGTACTTGCCTGCTCTTATAGAATAAATGTAATTCAAATGGCCTTGGTCATTGAATTTACACGCATTTAAAATCATGCTGTAATGCAAACTTTGCTAAGTTTTGTAAAAATATATTTAGCGTTTATAGACAGACTGAGCCAGCGCGACGACTCAATCTCTCGGGCGCACTAATTGTCTGCCACGTACACATACATCGATGAATTTCGTTTGAGTGCCTTTCCCGAAGGCACACTGGCACAGTAAATGAAATATACGATTATTTTTGTACAGTTCCGTATGCACTAAGCGTTTACTTTGTGAAAGTATTTGTTATGGTCTAGCAATAATTATTTCATGATTGTTGTGTTTCACCCTTTCGCTCCCCCAGATCATTGTGTGATAACCGCCGCGATGGCGTAGTGGTTAGAGCATCCTCTTTGCAATCGATAAACCTTGGGTACATTTCCTGAGTCGAGTCATACCAAAAGACATTAAAAAATGGTATTTTTTGCTTCCTTCCTTGGCACTCAGCCAAATAAGGATAGTGTGGAGAACAAGCAGGCAAGCTTGCTTGTTGTGTCCTTGGGTAAGACACATAACGGGATGCTTCCATCTTAATATGGCAGACAGGTGGTGGGGCCAAGCAGTCTATTCGTCGTGGTGGTCCCAGTTGAACTGAAGATTTGCACACCGAGTGTGAGCGCTAATGATAACGTTAATACATCTTCCTGCATAATACTCACAACAAATAGCTCAAATGACGAAAAAGAAGATCGTATGATGATCTTCATTAAAGATTTAAGAAAATTAGTTTACTCAAAATTTGATTTGTGATCTTATTTCTTAACGGACTTTAACATTTTTACAATTATAGCTCACTGGCCAGTTTCGCCAGCGTCGCCTGACAGAGCACTCATTAGTAACGTTGCGATCATCTGGCTGCACCGACTTCACCATCGGGCTCTTGTGTGAACAGTAACAAACACTTAATGATCTTTGTGCACTTCCACAATTCCTCTACACGTAATCCTAATCATCATATTCTCTCAAACAAGATTGGTAATTCTAACAAATAGAGAATGCTACGCAAACCCTAACAAAAATTTTATCATGGTGTCGGTCAAATAATGGATGCTTTCACAATCACAGAAATGCACCATTTAGTGGTAAGCCTATTTTGTGATTTGGTGTGCGGCCTCTTTTCTTATTTATATTTGTGAAACTAAGTTCTGTGGCTGTGCCATTTGCCTTGTTTGATGAGCATTAAATTGATACTAACTGGGACATCGCCCTAATGCCCTAATCCGGATTGTAGTAGGATTGCTCTCAAATTTGAAAGGTCGTAGAAAGTCTCTATCATTTCATCAATTTTGTCTGTTCCTTTAAATAAGTGTACAAAAATATAGAGAAAGTTGGGAATGGGCGCCGTAATGGTTTGTGTTTTACGATAACACAAATCAGTTATTTGATGCTATGCACATTTTACGATTTAGTGATCCCCCGTCGTGAAAATAATGAACAGTAAAGAAACAAAGAAATCATTAACATAAACGATGTCTCTAGTCCTGATCTTCGTGTTGCTTGCAGTGCAGCACACCTTCAAGAAAATTGGAATAAAGAAAATTAGTATTAGAACAGCTATTTATTACTTTTTAATAATTGCATGTCTATTGGTACGACCTAAAGCCTCTGGCTAGGCGCATGTTACTTGGTCCTGGCATAAACTCAGGCATGCAAATAGCAAACTAACCTGAAATGAAGCATTTACGGTTAACTTATTACAATAGCAGGGCCACCATCAGCAATGTCGAGATTAAGAATTTCAAATCAGTCGGCTGCGCCGGCTTTACATAATTGCAAAGGAAATTGCTTCAACATTTAGATGACATGTAGCTGAAGAATATCATTTTGTTGCAAAAGATTAAACAGGTCCATCATTATTCTGCACCTTTATATAGGGTGTTACCAATGTTTTGCTTGGAGGAGGATATTTAATAAATTTTTGGAGATTTTACTTTCAAATGAACCGTTTTGAAAATTTCGATTAGAACACAATGTAGGACAGAACTTGGTTTTTCTAGAAATTGCACAATTGTGTTAAACCCTCGCAGCAAAATTGTGTGTGTTTTTGATCCGTGGGTTACATTTTAAAGTCTTAGAGATTTCATTTTGAAATATATCTTTTTAAAAACTTAGTTATATAGTAGCGAAGGAACATGCTTTCGATAGAAAATGGTCAAAGTGTACCAAATATCAAATTTATTATAGTACTTGCTAGTTACTTAGGTCTAGTAGGAAAAGTTTTTACTAAAAATGAAAATTTATTTAGAGCAACCAATTTCTAACCAGCTATTATAAACTAATTGTTAGTCTTTATTAATTAGAGTGACATATTGTTGGAAAGCAAATTTCGTCGGCTTTCAACGACACTAAAATGTTAGTACAGTACCTCACCAAAAACTTTAGATATTAAACTTACTTTTTTTTACTCATATTACCAGCTTAAAGGGGTAAATGTTACACCACAGGTGCTGGAGTTTAATTGGTTAGCATGAAAAAAAAAGATGGCAAAGCTACAAATCACATTTTGTCGGAATTGCTTGGAAAAAGTCTTCAATTTGATAAAAACGTTTGAAATTCAGTTGATAAATGAAGACACAAATCAGTTTTTTAATAATTTTATTTTGTAGAAATGTCGCATCGTTACACGATGTATGCCACCACAAATCGAGCTTGAAGGAAGCAGAAAAAAACAAGAAACATGTTTAGAAGGCCTAAAATATATAAAAAAAATCAGTTATTGCATTGACAATTGATCTTGAGTTGTTTTGGAGTTGTTTTTATCACAATCCCTTTGGTAATATGTCACAAAAAGCCGTTAGATCGCGTTTCAATGATAAGCACTTCTTGCGTAAACTAATTAATTAAGTAGTCACATACAAAAAATAAGCAAGCACCAGACCGGTTTCTCCATTACAAAAACTTTGCAGTAATGTGTATCCAACCAGCAGGAAACCGAACCTTCAAGATGTAGGCCTTTCATCTATGGTAAGTACCACTCGATCCCTTGGCTAAAGAAATGAAATTTGTTGAAGTTGGTAACTTGGATACTGGCTTTCGTTAATGCCGAAAACTGCTTTCCTCGCACAAAAAACGCAAATTAAAAAAAGTCATCCTTAAATGTGACGTCATCATGACATCAAAATGCCAAATCTCCCTTATGACACTAGACCCGGGATTGTGATCAATCGTTCCAAGTTTGATTATAAATAAAGAAAACAGTTGAAATTGGAAAACAGTAATCAAACCCTAGCAGGATAGTCAATCCAAGCGACTTTACTCCATATCAGTAAATGTTGAAAAAGGGTCTGCTATTAATAAACAGTAATAAAGTCAGCTTAGACATTTATTTGCCATAAGAAAAATTAATTTCGCTAACGCATCCTCAGTTTCTGCAAAAATAATAAAAATCGCACAAAAAAACGTTAAATATTTTCAAATAAATTAATGGTAACCAGAGAAAAGGCTTTACTAAGATAATAAAATCCTAAAAACTCAACAAAAAGCAAAAATATTTATCTGCATGGAGTCTACAATAATAATAAACAGCTATCAAAACTACAGACCATAAAACTAGCTCCCATCATTAACACACCTTCCATTGACTCACATTACAGACAAAACCAGATATTGCCGATTGATTTTGTAACGTTTGTAGATCAACCGCCCAAACATTTTTTATCTATTTACGAAAACATATGGCTGGACAAATTAAATGCCACTATTAACATAAATAAAATACTCTTGCCCTCAATTAAGTGATTTTGTAACTATTTTTTTGTTTTTGAAATACTGTTTTAGTTTTATTTCCTCTGAGATCTCAGTGTGTCATCTATCATTTACGTCACTGCTTCTATAGGTTATGACCCTTTACTCATTATTATGATATACTGCCCTTTGTTTATTTAGTAATTAGACGTCTCTTTTATCTCACATCAATTTCTGTATAACTTAACCTATCATATTAGTTTGAATGTATTTTGAAAGGAGTCGAAGCTAGTTTTATGGTCTGTAGTTTTGATAGCTGTTTATTATTATTGTAGACCCCATGCAGATAAATATTTTTGCTTTTTGTTAAGTTTTTAGGATTTTATCTTAGTAAAGCCTTTTCTTTGGTTACCATTAATTTGTTTGAAAATATTTAACGTTTTTTTGTGCGATTTTTATTATTTTTGCAGAAACTGAGGATGCGTTAGCGAAATTAATTTTTCTTATGACAAACAAATGTCTAAGCTGACTTTATTACTGTTTATTAATAGCAGACCCTTTTTCAACATAAATTAAGAAAACAAATTTTACAGTTAATCGGGTATTTATGACGTCATGTGAAATTTGTTGAAGTTGGTAACTTGGATACTGGCTTTTGTTTATGCCAAAAACCGCTTTCCTCAGACAAGAAACGCAAATATGAAAAATATTATTTTTGAATATGACGTCATCATGACGTCAAAACTTCAAAACTTTCTTATGACACTCCACCCTGATTGGTGATCAATCGTGCTAAGTTTCATCATCCTAGGTCCAATAGTTTTGAAAGAGTTAAAACACCAACACACACACAAACAAAACTGAACTTCAAATTATAGATTTCAAAGCGAGTCCGATGATATCTGATTTATATAAGTGGTATCCGGCTCTAGTTGCGTCGCTGATCGGGCTACGCTATGTAACACACTAGTTATTACCCGTGCGATGGGCTAGTTGTCGGAATCGGTAGCTATGCTCGGAGTGGAATAGGCGAAGTGGCTGACTTCTTGGCGGCCGTGCATTATACAGGGTGCGCCAAAAAGACCTGACACATTTGAAAATTTAATAGAAATCAAACGCGTTGACGAAAATAATTGATGTTTACATTTTTGGAAAGCGTATAGCATGCCATTTTGTGCGGTGTCCAAAAAACAATCTACAATGCATTTGTGACGTCATAATGGTTGATTTTTAAATTAATGTAATTTTTTAAATTGTGCTTTATTTGCTAAAATGAAGTGGTTGGGCTCACACCGTTCTTTCGTTGTGGAAACTTTTTTTACGAACAGTGGATCAATAACTGCAACTCAAAGATTATTTCGTACGCACTTCAAGCTTGGAAGACACGATCCAGTGCCAAGTCGAAACACAATTTTGTTGTGGATAAAGAACTTTATAAAAAATGGATCTGCACAAAAATGACCATCGACCGGCCACCTCGGACTTCTACAACTCACGGCAAGCACCTAACTGATTTAATTTTTAAAACCTAATAAAATGCATCGTTGTCATTTTGTTATTTTACGCTTTTATTTAAAAATGTTGTAGTGTTTGGTTTTTAATGTTATTTTGGTTTTTATATTGCATTAATATAATTGTTATTTTGCATTTAAAAAGCACTTTGCTTACAAAATGCCATAATTTTTGACATCAACTATTATTACGTCACAAAATGTAGTGTTCATGTTTCGCGTATTCCACACAAAATGGCATGCTGTACGCTTTGCAAAAATGTGAACATTTCCTGTTTTCGTCAACAGGCTTGATTTTTATTAAACTTTCAAATGTGTCAGGTCTTTTTGGCGCACCCTGTATAAGCCGCGGTGCAGTCATTTGGGACCCACCGAAATTACTTAAGCGCCCTTTTAACGTTACGCGTGCCTTGCATTCTTAATAGTTCGCGTTGGTGCGACGCCCCTGTGGGATTCGAACCCGCGTCTTTGGATCTGGCCTCCTCGCGCGCCGAGTTTTGCTGCCATGCACCGCGTGCTGCCAGCTATGCTTTAAAGCACCACATTTAGTTTGAAACCTTTGGAAGACCTTTTTATGCATAATCACTGCCTGTGTGATCAACTTCGCTTAAGGATATCAGTATTAGTCAATAGTCGAGCGGTTAGAACTACGTCAAAACGAACCTCGCTCAATAGTAAACGGCACGTAAGTCTTGTGTTTTATGTTAGTTTGTTTTATAATAGTCAAAGTTAATGCTATTGGGGGGACCTCTCGACCCTTGGCAAGCCCTGCTGATGAGTCCAAAAGGACGAAACGCGTCCAGGGATGGCTTTGTAAATTTGAATATATCTCTCAATAGCATTGCTTCCTTTGGAAGCCTGGCGCCTTTAGGACTCGCTTTGTTGTTTTGTTTCTCGCTTATAAGACGCTCTCTATCGATCGTAACCACTTGGAACCAGCAATATAATATTCATTTTGCATATATGTGTTAACTATTTGTTACTATATCGAAAAATTACACTCTATTATCTGAAGTCGCAGATTTTACCCTCTCTCCTCTCAAAATGTGGTAACCCAATTAAAAGCAGGTAAATTTCATACATAAACATTATGATAACTTGCCAACGGTTAAGAGTTCTTTATGATGACTGATAAATAATTGGTCGGCCCTACATCTCTTTTCATGTTATGTTGACAAAATTTCCGACTACATCTCAGAAAACTGCAATTTATGGCAAAACTACAGTAAGTTCTTTGATGCCTTTTGATTATTTTTTCTCAAAAGCATAATTCTTTGGCATCACGAAACAATGATTTCCAAAAAGATTTATTGAAATAATGCGCACTCTAAAATTTTCGATGGTAAGCTAATTACAATCAAAAATTGGTCTGTCTCCCACAAAAAGTGAGGATAAAAACGGTCTTGTTTCATTTTTAGCACCAAAATAATTATTTTGAACTATATATAATGTGTATATAATGCTAGGCAGTTTCAGCAGCCGTTATTTCATAATTACCGATCAAAATCCTACAAAATATCATAGGCCTAAATTTTATTTAGCACCTGTCAAACACACTCTAAATTTGAATGCCGGGCTTAACGAAATTGCAATTATTATAAAAACTAAACACTTTCCAAGTTTTTGTTTATTTTTTTATGATCAAATGGTTTGTTGACTCGGTATGTATCAGCATTTCAAGGTGATACAAGTAAACTACAAATTTCTACAAATATGTAAATTTGGGTTACTGTAGTTTTATTTCCAACTACAAAATATTAATGTCAAACTACATATCATCTCGACTTTCAAGTAATATCCTTTTCCCAAAAGACGTAATGTTCAATAATTTGGCATAACAATGGACCAATCTTTTAGCAACATTCCTAAAAACGTTTCAAATTTACCAAAATGTATATTTTTTTAAAAACGAACGCCTGTAAAAATGTATAAACTGCTACACAAATCATTTGTTTTCGTTACAAAATATCCTACGCAATAAATTTGAAGGCTTGCTGGATTTTCAGTAACCACTAAAATGCTTTCCTTATCAATCAGTGTTAGATTGGCTTTGAGTTGATGTTGCAATTAAGCAAGACATGGAGAGCGGATACAAACAAATACTTTCATGCTGATATTATCAACATTTAAGTGACAAGTCTATCAATAATAAGCATAATCGAAATAATGTCGTACAATTCATTTTGTGTGCGGCAGTTCATGACTCATATGACGCTTTTTTATCCAATTTTCAACATCTTTTTCCATACGACATATGGTGACGTTCTCTTTATGAAAATATAGGATGATTTTTACATCGGAAAACTCATGTTAACACAAAAAAAATAATCATTTTTCAGGAGGCATGTGGCATGAGTTTTATTGAAACCTAACTAAAGGCGCGCGAATATTTGTAGAATCTGCCAAGAAGGAACGAGTTTTTGTTCAATCTGCTAAAGGGACATATCTCAAACGTTTAAAAATCATTGTTGTTGGTAGTTATAAGGTTTTTACGTTTCACATGTTCGATATACACTTTAACAATGAGATTTTCCAATTTTCAAAAACTAATCAACCCCACGAACCCCCACGAAAATGTTGCGCCTATGCTTGTGTGTGTTGTAACATTAACTATGTACAGCATCTTATTGATTGCTCGGGTTGTTATATAAAGTATGATTTGCACTTTTGACTGCAACCGCATTTTGTTTTTGGATCCTCAAATTGAGTTTATCAGAAAATTAGTTTGTGTCGTCTTGCAATCAATACTATTTGATTTGTCATATTCACAAATTCAAAACATCCTCATAGTTGCCAACTGTAAATGTGCAAAAAGTCCAAAACTGGATAAAAAAATCCCCAAAATGTCTATAGTTACGTAAAAAAGGCCAAGTCTCTGAAGCTTCTTGTCACTATATGTCTTTGAGTTTAGCCAAAACTAAGATCTTTTCGACGTCGAGAAAATTCTCGTTGATAAGATATTGATTTCTTAAGAAAAGGTAATCACTCTACGAGGCACACAAATTTTCAGATTTTGACGTTCCAATCG
This sequence comes from Trididemnum clinides, assembly GCA_963675345.1. NCBI lineage: Eukaryota > Metazoa > Chordata > Ascidiacea > Aplousobranchia > Didemnidae > Trididemnum > Trididemnum clinides. Next base: position 45,170,950 of record OY776286.1, on the reverse strand, counting down.
ATATAATATCTCAAGATTTAGCAGTGCGTTCTCTAAAAAGAAGGGGCCCACTTTTTCGAGAACAAGTGTTTTTGACGTTTGTTTGTAGACGATGGTTAAGGTTTTCATGTTTGTATTTTCAATATACATCTTGAGAAAGCCAGATTCAAGATCGTAAAAACCAACCATTTTCACACACTAACAGTAGCATAGAGTCGGGAAAAGGGGGTGGGAGGCGCTCTTCCTAAACGTTTTTTCTGGGTGACTGCATCCTCGTTAATCAAGTAAGCACATTTCCTTACCTGATATTCGCCGTCTCATATTCGCCTGTTTCATATCATTTCTGACATTACTATTCTCCATGTTGGCATTGGCCGAATTTTGCTTACATGCACTATTTACCTGTTATTTTAAAACGCCTATAAATAACTCTTGCAAACGGTGTAAAGTTTTACCTAGCACATTTCTTAGGTTGCTTATATTAGCTCATGTTGACTTTGCCAACTTATGTCTGGGATGCGAAATCGTTTGTTACGGCCGTCCGAGAAATTTGAAGAAATGCACAAATTGGAAAAGGAAGAAACATCAGTCTCCAACAAAATATAATCTTTGGCCTCCTTGTTGTTGAAACCTATTCTAAGCGTGCATTTTACTCGTGAGCAATAGTTCATGATGGTGGTTGCTCTTGAATGGAAGGCCCATTGTATTCAGGGTACTCCAGCGATGCAGGGCGGGTGGGATTGTGAGCTAGTGACCCGAGATAAGAGTGACAATATTTTGAAGTGTGTTGCAGGTAATGTGGCGGCTGGCCCCCACTTCAGCAAGAGCGTATAGCCGGCCACGATCCAAATGTGGTACAAGAGGTCGTGCTGTAAAAGAGCTGGGAATGTCATCAGACCCTATCGCTGCTGTTATGTCATCTGACGCTGGCATATTGTAAGCTCTGTCCCAGTGGCAGGGTAATAATCTAATAGCACCAGCGGCCCCTACTTTCGTTGGCTGTCGCCAAGACTACCTGCCAACAGCTGATATGTGTCTGCTGAATATTGTCCGGCTGTTTATGGACGGCCAATTCCTTGAACAAGTCGTTTCACCAACGAGTGCACTTCTCTGTGCTTGGTTGGCCACGGAAGTAGGAGGAGTAGGAAGAAGTGGACATCGCGGAGATGGAGAAGTTCTATAATTCCGCGACACATAATTGTCTTTGGAAGATTAGGCCGTTTATCGATTGTCTTTTTCAGGCCTTCAAGGCTATGTGCCAAAAGTTTTTTTGTATCACGACGGAAATTGCTGTAAATGTGAGGCTTATTGCTATCTGTGATCGTAATTCATGAAGTACACGTAATTTGTTATACTCAGCGTTGCCAAAACTTTCTATCTTTTGCCAATTATTATGCTAGTAATAGGTAAGATGTTTGTCGGCCTAAATCGCACTAACACCACATATACGAGTACATAGCTTTATTTCTGCAAACGCTGGTCCAAGGTTGCCGTCTTAAAAAAGGAGTGGGTAGGATCTATCCAGCTGCAGTATACACAGGATTAGAAAAATGGCTGTGGGGCTTCGCGCCCCGAACCCATATCTGTTTCTCATAAAATGTTGTTTGCGTCAATTTCGATAGCATGGCAAAACATGCAGTCAGTTAGTCTAATTAGGAACACACCGCATGAGTGGTGCAGCAGGTTAAAGTGTTGTTTAAGCGACTGTCACGATCGCAAGGTTGTTGGTTCAACTCCCACCAGCATCTTTGTTGCATCCTTATTTAAGAAGTGTTTCACGACGAAAATCTCTCTTCGTTAAATCCTAACGAGCAGCAAAAAGCGAAGGTAAGATACTAAATTCAACCAGAAAATTGACATATCATCGGCTACCCCTAAGCGAGTCTCAATGTATTCTATAAGAGCGTTTGCGTCGCACTCTCGTGATAGGAGAATAAAGACGGAAGAAATCGAACCAAATCAAATCAGAATTTTAAACTTTTCGCATTCAAACAGAATTGATGAAAATAAGAAAACAGAAAATAAAATAAAATAACCCACAACAATGTTAAAGAACGCATAACAAAAGGCACAATCAATTGAATTTAATCCTCTAAATGAGACTACGCCATGGATAGGTCTAAAAACTACAATAGTCAGTTCTATTAAAGGTCTTCATGATTGAATAGCGCAGTACTTCTGGATGGGTGACAAATCATCGTAGCTTTGTAAGGGTTACCTTGCCAGACTTATCGTCTGTAGACAGTCCATGACATCGCTACCATGCAGTCAGGGTGCGCAATGGTGACTATAAATAGCAAAGTGGTCCATTCACCGAAATGAACAATAATGCTGACACATTATTGATCGCTAGTTTGTTGTTTTGAGATGTCATGGTTATGTTTACTCAGGAAAATCCACGCTCAGCTTCAGAGAAGCTTATAACAATGATGTTTGCGGTGTTATCAATCAATGGTTGATTGATAGCACCGCAAACTGGATTTGAAAACATTTCTGGGATTGGAATAGTATTCCCAAAACTCAAATGTAACTCCATTAAGACCCAATAAAGACCAATAGCATATGCACTTCACAGTCTCCTTCCCTTCTTTTCATGGCGTTTCTACGTCTGGCCAAAATTCCGAATACAAGGCTTTGAATGATTTAATACACGATGCATCAGCAACATTTAACAATCGCGATGATATATTGTCAATAAGAGCTTGAATAAATCTTTTTCTTCAAAAGAAACATTTTGATTGCGAGATTAAAGATGCAAATCTACCCCAGAGGTTTTTGTTGTCCAGATGATAAAGCCACTTGATGCTGAAAAGAATACTTGTTTTCAGAAACAGCTGTTTTTATTTTACAAAGTGCGGTGATAGACCGTATAATGTGCTTATTAGCCTTTATCACTTTCATGTCGCGTATGTAGTTTTTAATAATTCAGACAGTTCAGCTAAGAAGGTTTTGACAAGAACCGAATCCTCGACAAATTGAACAGTTAGCATCTTTCGAATCATACCCATATACATTGCTCTGTCGTATATTTTTCAGAGACTTGCTCTCCGACCGTTGTTTAATATGTTGATAATGAGCTGCATAATTATGAACAGGAGTATTTATGGCTCGGGGAGAAGACGCAACCAAACGTACATCAAACACTTTTCTACTCTTCTTAATTTCGATTTCTAGCTCAGTGGCATTTGTTGTAATTCACGTGGAAGTTTTGCAGAATGTGAGTAGCAGCAATGTATTTTATGAAAAAGAACTTAAATATGATAAAAACTATCAACAGCTTTTGTAGAATTGCCCACAGCCAACTCAAGTCGATGATTCAAGCAATGCCATAGAAGCAAACTGGCAAATTTGGATTATAAACGAATACTAACACCACTAGATTTCCCAAGCATGACAGATGCTCCATCGCTGTAAAAAAAAAGGTTGCGTTGTAGAAAGGCATTGTAGCGCAACGGCAGGCATCCGACTGTATTCCAAGATAAAATGAGTGCACTTCATATGGCGACTAGTCACTTCTATCATGATAGCTACTTTCGTAGATTCTGTTCGGTTTACAAGTTAAGATTGCTGTGGGTGACTTTCTGTTTGTGGTTTGTAGTAGTTGAGGTTGCTACACAACTCCCCTCTTCAAGCACGCGCAGCTAGCAGAGACGTGCGTAACGACGGAGGAAGTTGCTGAGGTCGCAACATGCTTTCCCCGCCAACATTGAGAGAGTGAGGTTTGCCGGCCGAAGTAAGTGAGATTCCCGCCAAGACTACAATTGGAAGGCGATCTTGACGTTAGGGCTCGGCGAGTCGACGATGGCTTGTGCTGCTTGACTGAAGACGCTACCGTTCAAATTAAATTACATCGAAGAAGATGCAGCTTCATCACGTCGGGGTCACCATTGTAGCGCAACGGCAGGCATCCGGCTGTATTCCAAGATAAAATGAGTGCACTTCATATGGCGACTAGTCACTTCTATCATGATAGCTACTTTCGTAGATTCTGTTCGGTTTAAAACCTAATATTGCTGTGGGTGACTTTCTGTTTGTGGTTAGTAGTAGTTGAGGTTGCTACAGCATTATCAATGCAACTATTTTCCAAAATCTTCAACATAGTGTCGCAAATGACTTCAGCATCTTGATCGCTTAATTCCATTGACTGCAAGAATATGTTTTACAAAGAGTTTGCGTTATCGGCTATCGTCCTGAGATACAAAATCAAGCACAAGTTTTTTGAAACGAAGAGCGATTTATCAACGATTAGCGAAATTTTACTTTTATTTTGTTCAATATGCACTCAAACATCACTTTTTATTGTGTCTGAGATTACCTTGATCATGGACGTACATGCAATTCTGCCATGTAGGACAGCACCGAGTTCTATTCCATTGGTCTCCTGAAGAGTAATTAACGATTCATAGTGCGTGATGAGCCAATTTTCATTGGCGACATTTGTAGTTCACAATTCCATCGGAAGATTGCAAGCACTTTGATGTTGGTTTTTTGGACTTGTTTTAAATGTTGGAAACTTGATGACCCATTCAATCGCCTGCAGCACTCTTTAACGTTTGCTCCACCGCAATATGAGCTTGCGACTACCTGTGCATGTAATTTTTTATTTCCCATGGTTTTCAAGTTAGCTCTACTTCGCTCGTGACTACTTTTCTCTACTGTCAGCGCTATGTGGCTGGAGGCCCACTCTTTGCTCATGTGCAGTCCCTGTTTCATGTAATCTCCAAGGATGTCAACCTTGTTACAAACAGCACATTCAAGTTTTCCGTATTCAATCGTCAACCATTTATTGCTATCGAGGAAACTGTGTTTTTGTTCTCCACACCAGATTTCATCTACTGCTATGTAGTTTCTGTTTCGCTCTCGCCCACAGCGGACATCTTCAACAATCTCTGCGCTAGTATCTGGACATTGAGCTTCACTTGCATTAACTGTATTTCTATTGTCACTGCAGAGTACCGTATCTTTGCTTTTCTCAGTTTCCGGTATTAAATTAGGAATAGTTTCTTCCTGTCTTGGCCTAAAAGCAACAGAATTTCGCAATTGCTTGGGCACTTTTTTTAATGGAGGGCCTAAATGCTCCATGATTTAACACCAACCTACAAAATCAAAAAAAGATTTGAATCTATATCAACGGTCTATTAGTAAAACAAGTAGGGTAACCTAATCATTTTAGTGTTCTGTAAAATCAACTTATTACTCCAAAATGCAAAAATCCTCACTCTCTCTCTCTCTCTGCAGTTAACAGTTACGACTGGTCCGACATTGTTTGAGTTTACAGGTAACAACAAATTGACACCACTCACTGCTGAAATTTTTATTTATTGCTTTTCTTTTATCTTTTCACATCACTGCCTCTGCTCGTTGGTTGGTGAGATGCTTCAAGTACATGGGCAATGCCAAGGTCTCTGCAGATGCTAGCGGCGCACCTGAAACTTTGTAAATTGATAAAAACAGGTGCGGAGCTAAAGTTGATAAAATCATTTGTGGATTTTGGACACACACCTTTGTTAGAGCAGTGTTTTCCAAAGTTTTTAAAATCATGGAGCACTTGGCTCATAAGAAATATCTCACGGACCACCTCCTTACACTACCAACTATCAACATCACTCAAAATAGATAATCTTCGAAGAGAATCACGCTTACCACAATTGCTAAATTAAAGGCTACGATAACAACTCCCCTGTAGTTAGACTAGACCGAGAGTGTATAGAAGTGAATAACTACATTCACTCTGCGAATTATATCAATATCTTATTTTACAAATGCCAAAAAATGGCTCACAGAGCCAAAAGTGCATACATTAAGTTCCAACCTATTTGTGTGCATTTCATTATAGCACTGCAAACGTATACTTTTATTGGTTTGGTTGGGAGGTAGCAATAGACTTGATGACCGCATGGCTGTTTCGCCATCTTCTGATCTACTGATTTCCCACATCACACTAGTTTTCGCTGATGATTTGCTGCCGTTTGATTTTGCATTTTTGCTTAATTAATAAACTGAAGTGAAGTAGCAGCATCCGATTATTACCCACATGCCTAATTACCCATAAGCAGTAAGGGAATGAGTTAAAACTGAACTTCAGTTACTTTCGTTGCTACGCCAACTCAGTAATTTCGTTGATATTATAAAAAAATATATACGTTTTCACGCTTCTTTTTAGCACTAGACCCCTGTTCTTACTTTAAAGTACAACAAAAATATACAGTACCGAAGCTATGCATCAGGTTAAACAAGCGCCCTTATATGCTTGCAGCTTTACTACGTAGAAATAAGCTGCTCATAACCTACGGTAATTGTTTTTGAAGCTAGTCTAACACTTACGAAATCGAACTTTACTCGCGGCTGCCGCATTCCAAATAAATTTTGCTATTAGACGTATGTAGGGCAGCCAATCATTTAATAACAATCACCATTATGATGCAGCAAAAAGCAACCAAACTTGGGTTGGTCATTAGGATTAGAGAAGAGATAATTGTGGCAAGATTCAATTGGCGTATAGAGGACAGCAGCTAAACTCGTTTATTAAAAAATTGTTAATAAAATTCATTTTTACAGCTGATTCTTGGCTAAATTTTCGCTGACTACTTGGAGCTGTTTGTGGATCACTAGCGATCCGCGGACCACAGTTTGGGAAACGCTGTGTTAGAGTTTTATGTCATTGGTTGTAATAAATAGACTAAATAGATATTAAATTCCAAATGCATTGACAATGACAACCACATATTTATTTGAGCACAAATCGAGTGGACACACCAGCAGAACAGAAAAATGCTGGGCCTACCGGAGCTTATCATAGCAAAAAGTAGGTAGACTGGGCCTACCCTCGACGGCAACCCTGCGCTGGTTATTTTTATCAGCACTTTTTTCACTTACTGTTTGACAGTTTGCTAAGAATGAATTTTTTTTGGAGTAAAACAAAAACTTTCTTCACATTATTTGCTTGGAACAAAACTTTGCTTATGTTGTGGTTCGCTATTTGACATAGACAATTATTTTGTGATTTTATCAACCTAATAAGCATTTTTTTTTATTTGATCCATTATTCGTCTAATAAGAAGGCAATCGAAAATAATTTCAAACAATCACTTTAAGTCTTATAAGCAGTCAACATAAAATGTTGTTTACAGCCCATTACTGTTAAGAGACAGTTCGTTTCCTTGTGGTGTTAGTTAGCCCCAAACGGCTATCATCAGAGCTGCATAAACTCGTGTGTGACATCACAACGAACTAATCCTGTTGCAAAGTTGTGATCATCGCTCGACTCATCAAAGACCAATTTTTGGGTTTTGAAGTCCATGGTTTTAAAGTTCGAAGTTGTTTGAATTTTTCTGGTTTTGGATATTTTACTCTATGAACCCGGAATGATGTAATGACATTTGTGTGTGGGACTTTCCGATCATTGTGTCCATTACTATTTTTGTTGGTAAGGTATTGGGTGTGATGTTAGTTGGAAGTGATAATTTATAAAGTCCCTAACCTTAGATCTATGTGAGGGAGCTAACTGAAGATCTAATACTAAACCTAATTCTAACCCTAATCCTGAAATCGTTAAGGAATTAAATGCTAGGTTTTGCATGGAGCTGTCTGGGTTACAAGTGATCCGTAAAGAGTCATTGTTGTTGATACTGGTAAATTGCTAAAATTGAAAATTCTTCAACATCGACGGCCGCGACGGTAATGGTTTGGGGATAGGATCAGGGGGACGCCACCGCCGTCAATGTTGAAGAATTTTGGCGACCCCTGGCCTGTGGTTTTGCGCTTAGTACCAGCCTAAACTTCAGCTTTTATAATTTTTAATTCTTTGTTTGTTTACTTCACTTCGCATCTTTTACTGCCTTTTAAAAGGACACCGACTATATAGCCAAGTTTTTTTGTTAGTTTTCAACTTTGCTCTTTTTAATAAAGGGAACGTGTAAAGCAGCCTATATGCACTTCGGTTTTCAATTAAAAACGCTAAAATGTTCATTATCGAGTAAATTGTGCTATGGTCAAACGGCTAACGCAGGGGTCGGCAACCCCTGGCACGCGAGGGAATTTTTCATGGCAGGCCAAGTGATTTGACAAGCACGCGAAATCTACACTATAAGCATGCGGTGCGCACTCACAAGTCTACACTGCACAAAATCAACAGTCTTAAAATTAGTCAAGCATGCAGTTTACTAGACAATTTCTATGTTGGCGATGTCTGTTGTGACTCTGCCAGTCACACTCACAACTGGCGTGCCATGAGAGCAAAAAATTTGGCTCAAGACAATCCAGTTCATGCGAGTTCCCATTAGCACAAACAAATTAGAATAAACAAAGATGCGCTACGGCCCAAGAATAAATAAAATTGTGGTGTAGACACGCCTTAAATTTCTTGATATTAAGGGTAACATTAGTTGTAGCAATGCTCTTTGTACCTGCTGTTATTGCTAAACAGTTGCGTTAGTTATGTATAATTCTAATGGGGGCTGAATTTCTGGTTTCTTCTTCTTTCGTTTAAGGTGTTGTGTTCGATTATCAGCAAGGGATCAAATATCCGGGCACACATTGAGCAGCCAATCCGAGCAAATGTGAGGCCTCCTTCTTCTCAGTGGATCCCCACCAAGCCCACCTCCAGCCCAATTTCTTCTTACTCGGCTCCCGCCTCCGTTTCAATCCCACTCCCACTTTTTTTGGTGTCACCTTCGACAGCACTCTTTCCTTTTCTAAACATGTATCTTCGCTGAAGGCCAAGTTTTTCCCACGTGTCAAGGCCTTACGCTATATCTCTGCTTCCTCATGTGGCCCCTCGATGGAGTCCCTCTCTGTTCTGTATAAAGCTTTACTTCGGCCTCTTCTCTCATAACCCTCACCCGTATGGTTTCCTTTCTTAAACGTTACCAATATCACCAAATTGGAGCGCCTCCACAAAGCGGTTAGTCGCGCCATCACCGGCTGCCTCTCGCCCTCCCCTATTTCACTTCTACTCTCCGAGGCTTCTCTACCTCCCCTACGAGTCACTTTGACTCATTTCACTCTTTCATCTTATGAGCAGGCTCTTCGTCCCTCAACCTGCTTTCCCATTTCAGGTTTGGCCAGACTTGGAGTGAAACCAAGACTCTGCAGATCATCCTAGAAAGGTTTTGTTTAGTTTAGAATATAGGCAATTGCTTAGAAATAGTTTAGAATATAGGCTCTAACCAATTGTTTAGTTTATCAATTGTTTAGAATCTGAACGTTTGTTAAATTAGCTGCACCAATTAACAGCCGCTTCCATGTAATTGACCGGTCCTCAAACCCGTTTAAGGTCGTTCGAAATGGCTGTTGGCCTGTTAGAGGGTCCCATTTACCCTGGCATTCCCCTTATCGAATCAAATGACCGAGATCTTCAAGCCAGAAGCGCTGAGTTTCTTCACTTTATCTCACTTCATCCTGTACCTTATCTGTATTCAGGAATCCAGCCTCAACTCGTCTTACTCTAACCAGATCCTTTCGGTACTCTGCTTTGCAATCACTCCCGGTCTGGCACTTTTCTCCTGATAACCCGCATGTCAGCGGTGGTGTCATCATTTCAGCCAGGCAAGGAATATTCTTTTCTGAATTCTCTTCTTCCTATTTCTCTTTGCCTAAGCTCTAATCTGACTATGTAGGGGTCAACATCTTGTTAAATAACTTTACCTTGCTTCGTTTCCTTAACGCTTATGCTTTCCCTATTTGCTTTCTTTCGATGGGCAGCAGAACCAACTCCTCTTCTACCTCCGCTCTTTTGTTCTCCAGAAATCCCTTGATTCTGATGGATTTTAAGTGCCATAACCCGTCTGGAACTCAAAATGTTTTTCCAGCTCCCTGGGAAAGAAGTATACAATTGGATAATCTCCTCTGACCTCCTTCCCATCAACGATCGCTATATCAACACCCATCACTACATGGGTTGACTTCATCTTAACTTGACTTTTGCTTTGACGTTCACTGTCTTTCCGCAAAAAATACTTCTCTATTCATCTTTCCCTTGCTTCTGCTCCCTTTATTTCTCTGACCATGAATGCAGCCAAATCTCGCATTCCTTTCTGTCGCGCCAATTGTCAACCCTAAGCTTAATGGTTTCCGGAAGCGGTAAAAGAAAGATCCAAGGTCTTTGCTTCTGGTTATTGAATTAATAATGATCAACAGGCTTACATCTTTGCCTCTCCACACGTCTTGTTTATTATTTCCAAAGCCAAGGCAGGCAACATGCTGGTAATTTTTCCTAAATTAGTCTGTTTTCCCTCCGTTCTGTCGCTAGTTCTCCTTTCTCATCTTCCTCTTCTGCTAACTTTATCAACTGTTCTTCTCCCGAGAAGTCGGCATCGGTTTATGTCAATTAGAAAGATCTTACTTTCCTGTTTTTCAGCCAGAGGCTGTTTGTCCGAGCTTCAACCGAATACGTTCCCTGAGAAGTTTTATTTCTTTCTCTGCTCTTCTTTTTCTCCCATTGAACTTCTCGTGGATGCCGCAAACCGCTTCTCGTCCATTGCCACTGGCTTAGACAAAATCGCCAATTATATACTAAAGCTCATTCCTCGCTCTGGCATACACCCTTGTGCAAATTAATCTGAACACTCCTCAAATCAATTAAAAAATTCAGTATTTCTTTGAACAAAGCATTTTGTTTAGTCACAATGCATATTTTTCGCCACAAATCAGTTGTAATTGAGGTGATACTATTCCTTAAAGGTGACAAATGCATTTGGAAAGGTAAACCGTAAAATTATAAAAAGTTTAGATGATTTTTCAATGCACAAAAAGTGTAGAATTTTCTTTAATTTCACATAAATATTGACCTTTTTTACAGATTGTATATACTATTCTTTATCAGAAATAAAATATCTAGCTGAAACTGTTGCTTAGAGTGGGTGTATCACGGATATTACTCCAAGAAAACGAGCTAAGATCGTTACACTTCGTGAGCACACCTCAATCTCTTAAAGAAAAATTGCTGAAACTGTGGGCGTCAGTTTAGGGTCCGTCAGCAGCATCCTTAAACAAAAAAGAGAAACTGGAAATGTTGAGGTTCAACGAAAAGGAAGGTGTGGAAAGAAAAGAAAAACTATCAAACGCTATGATTTCACTCTTTTACGCAAAAGCAAATTGAATTCACAGAAAACCAGTGAAGGATTGAAGAGGGATATAGATGACAGCGGTGTTCATGTGTCTTCATCTACCGTTCGACGACGATTGCTGGAGAAAGGAAGGAAAGCGAGAAGATCAAAAAAGAAGCAACTGTTAACCGCCGCGATGAAACAGAAACGATTCAATTGGGCAAAAAAACACAAAGACTGGTCTGAAGGTGATTGGAGCCGTGTCCTCTTTTCAGACGAAAGTCATTTTTTTGTTCAGGGATTTAATCCTAAATTCATTCGCTGTTCTCCCAACGAGAAGCTGCGTGAAGAACATTTTGTGCAAACAGTAAAGCACCCAGACAAAAAGATGTTCTTGGGTTGCTTTTCTATTAATGGACCTGGATCGCTTGTGCCGGTCGAGGGTATGATGAACAGCAAAGCTTATTTGTCAATCATTGAAAGAAAAGTTTCCACCGAATTGTCTAAACTCCACCCACAGGCCATTTTTCAACTAGACTTTGCACCCTGCCACAAGGCTAAAATCATAACAAATTGCTTCAAAAAAATAAAAATAACAGTACTGGATTGGCCAGGGAACTCGCCAGACTTAAATCTCATAGAAAACTTGTGGTCGATTGTTAAAAATCGCCTGAGGAAGATGGATTGCACCACTAAAATCAAGCTAATTAAGGCTGTAATTCATGTTTGGTTCCATGATGAAGAAATCAAAAAAATTTGCAAAACCTTGGTTTTATCTATAAAAAAACGAGTGAAATCAGTGCCAGAGAATAAAGGTGGACATATTAACTATTGATTATTTCAGAAACAGCTTGTACTTTAGTTATTTTTAAAATAAAACAAAAACTTTCAAAAATTGACTCTTTTTTGCAAGTGTTCAGATCAATTTGCACAAGGGTGTAGATTTTCGTGTTCACGTTTTCAAACTTTTCTGGTCTTTACATTCCCTTCCTTCCTTCTGGAATACATCTTCTATTATTCCCATCCATAAAATGAAAAGGGCTTTTAAATCTCCTGCTTTCTTCCGGCCTAACTCTCTCACCTTCTGCATCTCAAAGCTTTTTGCGCGCATCATTTTATCTCGTGTATTCTTTTTCTCGATTCTAATTTCATTCTATCTCACTGCCTGGCCGGTTCCGCTCTAAACGGTTTGCCATCTCGATTACGTTCGGTTTCTGTCTTAATACATTTCGGATGAGTTGAGCAAACACAAAGTTGTGCTCTTGGACAATTTTCGCTACAATAGATAGATTTCTCGCAGGCTTTCGAGTCTTTCTGGCATCCTGCTCTTTTCCATAAACCTATTTCAGCTGGCCTCCTTGTTTTTTCATTCTTTTTTTTTCTGACAAACGCACCTGCGAGATTTTTTAAAATCAAAAAGTCGCTCCTTTTGAGTACGCTGAGGTGGTGCGTAAGATTCCGTTTTTGTCTCTGTTCTTTTCTCTCTTTTCATCAATGATCTTCCTGCGTCTCTGCTTTCTTCCGTGAGCTACTCTATTTGTGCTAACGACCTGGCCATCTGATCCACTTTTTCTTTGGTATCTACCGCTACGGAGGCTACGCAAGAGGCCTAATGCAGCTAGAGTGCTAGTGTCTTCCTCTCAACCCTGACAAATGTGAAACTTCTTTTTTCTTAATTGATGTCCACCAAACCAATCTTCAGCCTCACTTCAACCTGCTCAACTCCTGCCTACTCCCACCTTTCTTGGAGTAATTGTCAATCGCACTCTTTTCCTTTCTAAACACGTATTATTGCGCTGAAGGCCAAGCTATTTCCTCGCCTTAAGGCCTTATGCTGTATCACTGCTTTCTACAAGAAGGGTGTCAAACTCATTTAGTGCTGTGGACCAAATTTACATACCTGATAAAAGATTACAAAGCTCTAGTTTTACGTTTGTTTAGTGTTCAGAATTATTAAATCCGCCAAAAGAACAATTGTCGTTTCAATGCTCATTTATATAATTTAAATTTTATCTAAAACTAAATTGTAAGGAAAACTTTTTGAAGATTTTGGTGATACAAAATCCGATCTATTGTAAAAATTTCAGGTAATGTTCTGAAATTCGAAGTTATTTGTCCAGTCAAATGCAACCAAAATGAGTTGATTTGTTCTGTAAAAAAAAAAAGTTAACATGTTTGTGTTCTGAGTGTTTATCAACAGGCCGAAGACTAGTGAAAAGTGTTTAGCGTAATAAATTATTGACACCTGAGGTACAACAAACGTTAAGCTTGCAAGCATATGAGGTTGTTCTAAATTCTATTTGTTCTAGATTCCGGTGTGTCAAACTGGCGGTCCGCGGGATAAATCTGGCCTGCAACGTAATAATTTGTGGTCCGCGCAAGAATTTTGTGGCACAATGCGAATAACGGTTTTTCAAATAAATGTTTTCAAAAAATTTTTTTCCGAAAGAAAAAACTTTTTCAAGTTTAACTAAACCAAAATTGCGACAATCGCCATGATGAAGACATATATTTTCAAAAAAGCTCTTCAAGTAGCTATGAAGTAAAAAATACGAGAAAAACTTTATTAACCCATATATATGTGCCCGTAATCTCCACTTGGGGATCGTTTACATTTTGGTCTTGTTTTAACACCCAGAAATAAAATTGAAGGTGGTTTTTATGGTAGTATATAGAAGGACAAGTAATTTATATTGTGTGTTGAAAACTGCTCTAATGTCATTTCTAAATAGTTTATTTAACCCTATTAAGGCCGGGATTTTTTTTGCTTTCTATGTCCGGGGGGGGGGGGGGGTCGATTCGACCCGACACTTTGGCAGCTAATAACTTTTAAACCGCTTACAATAGCAATTCTGTATTTGCTCAGATAGATGCAGAATTTATTTTTCAATCCAATTATGTACTTTTGGTTATGATCAGATTAATAGCGTTTAAGTTATTGCAAATTAAATGCACCGCGCTAGTTTTTAGATTTTTGACTGAATTTAAAATAAAGAAACAGCCGGCGAATTTTCTTTTTTCGTAGTGTTTACTCTTCGACGTTGTGCTTTTGCGATCGCCTAAGCCCAATTTATCAATGTCAGCTTCCAGGTAAAAAGTTCAACAACTTATCATCAATTTGCCATTTTGCTTTTTACGAGAAAGTTACCAGCCGTGATGTTTGTATAACATTTCTTATGTTGGACTACTTGCCATATGCCTTATCTCCAGCTAGATTTTTGTGACTTGCATTGACTGTTTGTAAATGTGAAGCAGGGTGTGAAATAGCATTTTAACGACAAAAATTTCTTAGCTTTATGAAATTATTACTCTTCATTTAGACAAAAAATACAAGCTATGCTTGTTCATCACTGATAAATATTTTTATTGATCAAGACATAAATCCCATTTAAATTAAGGAATGCTCACAAATCATAGGACTCTTTTATTCTTTCCTCTCCCTTATGCAACGCAATAAGACGTTTTTGTAAGCCCCTCCCATCCTTGTGTGCAGACTTGACGATTAGAATTTTTTTGGCATTTTCAAATTAAATTAAACTTGGAATTAGAGCATTAATGCTTTTCTCAATTTAGGGTAGAATAAAATGAGAGCTTTTCTGATTATCACAAATTAAGTGGAATCGGAATTAAAATTAGAGCTTTCCAGTTTTTCTGAAATTAGTTTGAAATTTTAATTACCAAGCAAATTTTGATGCTATTTGAACATCTTCGCAAAACCACTTTGTATTTGCGACAATTCTAAGACTTTTTCAATTTTGCCATCAAATCATTGTGAAAACCTTTATTCTTTTTGGAGATCACCTAATTTCAATTTTGATTTTCGGCCAAACTTTTCGCAAATAATAAAAAAAGTTCTTGTCATTTTTCAGATTCGACTCTTTGTTCATGAACTTTTCTAGAATTAGATTAGAATTGAAATTAGGGATTTTTTAAATTACACTAGAATAAGAGACTTTTAGTTTTTTTTAAAATAAGAATTAGCGACTTTTTGCTGTAATTTACCGAATTAGCCAGCTAGAATTAATCAGTTGTGCAAGTCTGCGTATGTAAAGAGTTGCATAAAAAAGTACTCAAGCAAACTTAAGTTTTGGATTTGCAACAAAAACCTGTGACATCGAATGATTGTAAACTTTGATTTTTTTTAATAGCAAGTTTGTCCTACAACGATATGTCTATATAGCCACTTTTTTATCCCTCTCACCATAATAACACCAATACGGCAATTTTGTTTCCCTCTGGAGGCGTTATTTGATATTTATATGGCCCTTACAATTTTATATTCCACCGGGATTAATCATAATGTCACCAATTTGAACTTTATCATCGTAACTTGTGCTTTGAGGCGTTAGTGAATTTAGAGCAATTAATTAAAAAATCTCTTGTAATTAACAGAATACATTGCAAATGTGAAACGAAATAGGCTATTTCTGGATTAGCTAGTGTATTGCAGTCATGATGTTTCTGCATATAATTTATCGTTTAATATGAAAATACGGGAACACTACATTGAATATACGGATAATATCAACAATACATATATCACCGTCAAAAGCAGCAATACGCTTGTCTGCGTGTGTATTTGACGAATCATATGAAAAAAGTCCTCAAGCAAACTTAAGTTTTGGATTTGCTACAAAAAGCCTGTTACATCAAACAATTGTAAACTTTAATTCGTTTTATCATCAAGTTTGTGCTACAACAATAGGCCTACGTAGCCTATTTTTTATCCTCTCTCCCGTAATAACACCAATACGGCAGTTTTGTTTCCCTCTGGAGGCGTCATGTGATATTTATACGGTTCTTACAATTTTATAGTCACCGGAAGCTAAAGAGGCTGTGTTTTCAATGTCGTCGTTTTTTTCGTCAGATACTTCATTCAAAATTTTACTTAACACTTCTTCAGGTCATACATTGACATGGGCTATTTTTTACTACTTTTGTTTGCGACATTTATATGTCTGAAAGAAGAAAATTATTCGTTAAATATCATATAATCAGGGTTACCATCTACCTACACCAAAAAATAAGCACGCTGCTGTGCAATGACGTAATAGATTACCACTCCTAAAAATTTTGTATAAAAAAAATATTAGTATCACCTGGTATGAATTTTTCCTAGCGATTAACAAATTGAAAAAAATTTAAATACTAGAATTAACGGAAATTGATTATTTTTATACAAGCAAGATCTATTTATTGATTTAAAAGCCAAATCATAAATATTTTTCACCACTAAGAATTTGCTTAAGCAGTTTTTGATCTTTGGAAATGACTTCGCGCATCTCGGAGCAACTGAAGTCTAAATTTACTCGAACTTGTAACAGTGATTTGACAGTTTTTTTACTTAGACGATTTCTTTCCTTACTCCATTGCGATGGGACAAGAGAAAATACTCATTCCACGAATACGTTGCTGACCGGAATAGAGAAAACACTAGCAACTAATTTCTATAAAAGCGGTAGAGAATCATTTTCAGAAAAAAAGTTTCATCCACTTCGTCTCTGGGCTATCTTCATTGAATGTCTCATCAGGAATATTTTCAAGCATATCATTGAGAGACAAAACTTCGTCAAACAGCTATCTGCCATCGCTACCTCGGGATCGACCTACTTTGCCATTTCTTTTACTTCCTTATATGTAACTGACCAATTTCTCAGCAGTGTCCAGGCGACGTTGGCTGGATGCTTATCTGGTTGATACCATTTGTCAATGTATTCCAGAGTCACTTCATAAAATTCTTTGAAGCTTGATTTTAGCATCTCAGCACAGTCACTGTCAATTCCTTTTAATAATTCATCTGTTTTTGCTCCATAAAACTCTGAATTACGACGCTGAAAAATTGCCGTCTTGAATGATTTAAAGATGCCAGCCAGTTCCGGAAATAATGCACTAGTGCTCTGTAACAGTAATAGCGGCTTTTTGAAAACCGACAAAGCACTATGAAGAAACGGCACGATAACAAGCGACTCCTCAGACCTGAAAAAATTCTCAAGAATCCATGGTGGACACCGTAGAGAGAGAAAGTGTTGCGTTAGTGGTTCCCAAAGTTCTAACATCCTTTCAAGCACATTACCTGATGTAGTCCAACGTGTTGGCGTGTTAGTGAGAAGTGCAGTGTACTGAGCTTCAAGCTGTGCGCAAAATTGTTTAAGATTTTGTACTCTACTAGTTTGACTCTTGAAGTGACTGCAGATTTTTAAAACTATTGTTTCAATGTCTACACATGTGCATTCATATTTTGTAAGACATTGCTCTTGAAAATAAGCACAAATCTTAGAAATAAGCACGATATGGCAACCCTGCATATGATCATCACTATCTTATACACTGGCAGAATATTTAAATTTTAGTGGAAACGAGCAATTTGAACATTTCAAACATAGAACTAAAATGTAGTGTCTGCATTCCCAATGTCATAAGAAACTTTTGATTTCTTAACTATTCCTGTATTGAAGTAAAACAATTAGAAATTTAACTTATCGAACATAACATGAACGTAGTTTGGAGTAGGGGTGAGCAAACTACGAACCGCGGGCCGCATGTGGCCCGCCAGAGCATTTTGTGCTGCCCTCCAAACTTATACAAACTTCCATGAATTTGATTCAATAAGAAAGGGTTGGCCGCACTTGCCGTACTGAAGAGCCAAAAATGATAGAAGCCATCATTGAAAGAGCCGCTACGCAATTCTTAGTTTGAACTGACGCATTTTCCGTCCAAATAAAGAGTGATGATCTTTATTTTTGGACGCCATCATTATCAAAGCCCTGTAATACATCTTTACAAGAAGTTATTGCAAGATTTTAAGCTATTGCAAGCTCTTGCATTGCATACAGCTATTACAAGATTTTACGCATTGGCCCTCGGCGAATTCTTGAATGGTCGATGCGGCCCTCGGCTAACTCTTGAATGGTCAATGCTACCCTCCGACTAAAAAGTTTGCCCATCTCCGGTTTAAAAGAATGGAAATGACAAGACAATATTTAAGTCAGCATTCAATCTTATAATGCTGTGACAGTTGACGCAAGCTGTAGTTTGAACTTAAAACGTCAACTTCAATACAATTCTGCTTGGCTATGCAGCAGGCAACATAACGCTTTTGCCAGAGGCGTCTTTATAAAAGTGGATAAAAGAACACGGAAAAAAATCTTCATTTGCTTTTAGAAGTGTGTAGATGTAGAATACAAACACATTGCTTTTGTCTCGCGGTCAACAGAAAAAAATTTTGGTGTTGGTCACAAAATTCAGGAAATGTTCCACAGTTCCTTCTCCCCTTAAAAATATTTAATTTTGTGATTCACGATTGGCTTCTTGCGTTTTGAATTTGTATTTGCTGATAAAATTCGGTATGTAATTAATTACTAACAGCTAACTCGTAAAGCAACGGAAATCAAGTTTTATAAAACTCCTAAATTAAATTTTGCTAACTGTCGCCCCTGCGTCCCTTAGTCTACCACTGCATATTTTCCATCCAATAAAGATTGCAAGTGCGCTCGTTGCCCTCCCACCAACCAATCCCCAATTTTAACTGGTAACAACATTACAAATCATTATGAAAAGCGCAAACTATATTATCACGCCGCCAAATTTATTTTCTGGCTTTGCACTTGAAAACAATTTTTTTGCTTTGATGCATTTGTCAAGTATCAAAATTACAAAATATTTGCTTGCATTACTTTATGGGTAGGTTATGGCCTAGCGTCAAGAAGATATTATTTATTTAACTAAACGTTACAAAATAGCCGTGATCTGAAAACACTTTGATGTTTTTGGCTTGTCAAATTAAGAGTTGCTATTCACAGCGAAAAGGTTTTGAGAAGAAAGATTTCTGAGAAACCGTACAAGTTTTACAGTGAGTGCGTCACTTCAAACAAGCTCTGTGGTTTACGTAACTCGTCACGGTTTTGCGTGTGCGCTCTTTCTCCTTTTTTTCTTTATTATACAAAAGCAATCGATGAAGAAGTTTGCCCGAGTGGGTTTCGAAATTGCTATGTTTAAGTCAAAACTACAAAGAATATCTTTGTCAGTTTATGACCAACCAAAAGCCAGATAAATTTTAGGAAAAGTCCAAAAATTTCAAACATTTATCTCAAGCGGTCGCTAAGTTACAACAGTTTTAGTTTGCTGTGGGTCGAATCGACCCCCCCCCCTCCCCGGGCCAAATAGGGTTAAACTGGTAAACTAAAAAATACCGAAATTTGTCAGTATCACAAGAATAGAAATTTTAAAATTTTGTTTTTACCACTAATTTGAGTCATAAAAGTCTAGATATTAAACAGAATTGTTGTTTATATACTTTTTAACGAAATATAGTCAAACCCTTTTAAATTTATTTTCAATACATGGAATGATTAGAATTTTAATATCGATCCCCAATTGGGGTCGTGGGCACTGCAATGTAGTTTCTGAAACAAAAGAAATAAATGATTTCGCTAAATTCGTCAAAAACAGCAATTATGACACGGTTTCTTCCATTGTTATGACTGACCCAGATATTTTAGTATATTTACTACTTCTGCCATACAAAACTGATATAACTTCTAATAACTGACGCAAATATTTGTGTGTAGCTATTGCTTTTGCTTTACAAAACTGAAATAACTTCAGCAGTTGCTGTATAAGAATGGTTGCAGTTTTACAAAACAATGTAACCAGAAAAGGGTTATTGCTGGTCGGATTAGATCGTATTGTAGCTTACTAGCCGGTTTCACCGGCAGGGCACCCATCAGTAACGTCGGGATGAAGTATTTCGCTTTAATTGGCTGCACCGGCTTTACCATCGGGCTCTTGTGCAAACAGTTTTTTTTTCATTTGCCATTATTATCCTCCATTTATGAGAAAGCGAATTGTATCTTATGTTCTGAACGGTATCTCAGCAATCGTTTGGGAGTTGCTATTTCCCAAATGTCTGGGCCACCTGTCTTCAACCTAAAAGTGGGGCATTCCTTTAAGTGCCTTGCCCAAAGACTTAACAAGCGAACTTGCCGGCTTGTTCTCCACAACCTCCCATAAATGTCGAGCGCCAAGCAGGGAAGCCGTAGATACCATTTTTTAAAGTCTTTTGGTATGACTTGACAAGGGGAATGAACCTCAAGTCTTCCAACTGCAAAGGGGACACTCCAACCACCTAATGATCTTTGTGCACTTCCACAATTCCTCTACACGTAATCGTGATCATCTTATTCTCTTAATCAAGACTGGTAATGCTCACAAATAGAAAACGTTGCCACACACTTTCATAATATTTTTTAAAATGTGAGGGAAGAGGGATTAAAGCACAGTCAAAAGTGATGGTGGCGGTCAAATAATGGATGCTTTCACAATCACAGAAATGCACCATTTAATGGTAAGCCTATTTTGTGATTTAGTGTACGGCCTCTTTTCTTATTTATATTTGTGAAACTAAGTTCTGTGGCTGTGCCATTTGCCTTGTTTGATGAGCATTAAATTGATACTAACTGGGACATCGCTCCTATGCCCTAATCCCGATTGTAGTAGGATTGCTCTCAAATTTGAAAGGTCGTAGAAAGTCTCTATCATTTCATCAATTTTGTCTGTTCCTTTAAATAAGTGTACGAAAATATAGAGAAAGTTGGGAATGGGCGCCGTAATGGTTTGTGTTTTACGATAACACAAATCAAATATTTGATGGTATGCACATTTTACGATTTAGTGATCCCCCGTCGTGAAAATAATGAACAGTAAAGAAACAAAGAAATCATTAACATAAACGATGTCTCTAGTCCTGATCTTCGTGTTGCTTGCAGTGCAGCACACCTTCAAGAAAATTGGAATAAAGAAAATTAGTATTAGAACAGCTATTTATTACTTTTTAATAATTGCATGTCTATTGGTACGACCTAAAGCCTCTGGCTAGGCGCATGTTACTTGGTCCTGTCATAAACTCAGGCATGCAAATAGCAAACTAACCTGAAATGAAGCATTTACGGTTAACTTATTACAATAGCAGGGCCACCATCAGCAATGTCGAGATTAAGAATTTCAAATCAGTCGGCTGCGCCGGCTTTACATAATTGCAAAGAAAATTGTTTCAACATTTAGATGACATGTAGCTGAAGAATATCATTTTGTTGCAAAAGATTAAACAGGTCCATCATTATTCTGCACCTTTATACAGGGTGTTACCAATGTTTTGCTTGGAGGAGGATATTTAATAAATTTTTGGAGATTTTACTTTCAAATGAACCGTTTTGAAAATTTCGATAGATAATGCCAAAGTACCATGCCTTTGATGAACAAAGAACACAATGTAGGACAGAGCTTGGTTTTTCTAGAAATTGCACAATTGTGTTAAACCCTCGCAGCAAAATTGTGTATGTTTTTGATCCGTGGGCTACATTTTAAAGTCTTAGAGACTTCATTTTGAGATAAATCTTTTTAAAAGTTTAGATAAATAATAGCGAAGAAACACGCTTTTGATGGAAAATAGTCAAAATGTACCAAAGAACAAACGTATTCTAAAAACTGCTAGTTACTTAGGTCTAGTACTTGGTTCTGAACAGAGCTATCAGTTTCATCCCAATCCTACATTTATTAGCAATTTTTTTGCCAGTTTTAACTCAATTACATCTATTCATACGAATGGGATTCACTTTAACCCTAGGATGCAAAACGTGGGTCAAATTTGACCCGGACCAAACAATATTTCAAATACTTTCGCGTGCGATCAGTTTCGTCTTCCCATATTTCTTTAATTCCACATCTAGCCTATTCTTCAGAAATTCTGACACTTGTTATAATTTTATCTTGTACCACCTTCATATGACCAGCATTATTGAAACATCACCCCACTAATGCAAAACCTGGGTCATTTTTGACCCGTTCCTTTTTTATGTAGAAAATGCAGTAGCCCCGAATGTTGACTGTAAGACTTCTTAGCCTACTATCACCACGTTTCAGGTCATTATAGCCTTTGATGTTGTAATAATACTACCTGTTATCGCATCAATGGCTATATCATAGATACCGGTATTACATAGTGGTTAGTTTAGCTACTAGCTAGACTATGCAGAATAGGCAGTCTGCAGTTCTGCACTAATGCATTGTTGTACAACTCTTTCCCCGCCATGTCAAACTAGCTTAGAGTATCCAGAGATTTATAAAAAGCTTTTAGCAGTTTTAGGGATGAAAGAAGTAAGAACTGTGGAAATTACAGTACCAGGCTAAACTTATAAAATTACTGGTTTATTGGCATTGCCTTAGTGGGTGGTACATAATACATATAACTACAGTCTGATACAGTGCTGCATAACCGTAGTGTAATAGGCCTACTGTGAATTGTGGTGCATATAATCAAAGTCTGATACAGTCATTTGAGACATACAGAACTGCATAACCATGCCTTTATAACTGCATTGGTAGGCTAAAGTGTATTTGTCTTTTCCTTGTTGCTGTTTCTTTTTATTTCTGTTGACATGTTTCACATTGTTTCGTTACGTTTACACGTTGTTTTAATGATTTTCGTTAGTAAAACATAGAGATTTTGAGAAAAATTTGTTCTGAAACACTTTAAGCACAATTTAGGCTTGAAATGCCATTAAAACCAATACGGGTCATTTTTGACCCACATTTTGCATTGTAGGGGGTAAACAAGCGTTGTGCATCCTAGGGTTAAATACTTTTAAATATGAGAAAACATATCTAGTCAACCGAAAATAACCGTTTAACACTTTCGTTGCGTCATGTTTTCGAGACGTCATGTCTGCAGGGCGGACAGTTTTCGCTTATACGGGCGCGCAGTGTGTTGTTGAGATAAAGCGTACAAAGCAATATTTTCTAATTTCTAAAACACTGCAAACTATCTGTTAGTGCTAAACTTAGTCCACAAAAAGACAAAAGCACGAATAAATAAACAGTCAAACAAGTGAGAAAATCAAAGATGTTTATTGTCTGTTACAATCATGTTGTAAAATATTTCTTCTTTGCATGATAGTCGCCAAAGCCGGGAGCTTTGCAGAGTGGAATGCCACACTCCTTACAATAAAATCTAGTATCCTTACGAATACCATTTTTAGTGCACAACCTACACTTTCGCTGTGGATACTTCTTTCCATCTGTTGCTGGAAACGAATTTATGTGGTGGGCTTTGAATCCACCAAAAAGTCGACTTGGTGGGTCATTTCGAGGTGTTTTGGGTGGTGGAGCTTCATCATCAGAGGTGTCTGAAGAGCTAGCTCGGTCAAATGAGTGGCATAGTTTTTTGTATCAATCATGGGTCGATCATTCACAAAGCACAAAGACGTAGATTTTACGTCCCTGCAGAAGCATTTGAATTGATACTCGCACCCAACTGATGAAATTTTTTCTCGGACGTAAATCTACGTCCTTTCGCACCCAACGTATTGTTGCTAAAGAAGTAGATTTACGTCCTTCCGCACCGAAAGTGTTAATTAAGGCTGTTCAACTAACTTGAGCAAACTCAAAGGTAACGAAAAATGGCAGACCGATCAGAAAGTGATTGCAAGACACTGAGAACAATGGCCATCATGAGCGGCGACAATAGGCTCCTTGAAAAATGATAATAAAATGTCAGTTATGGGTCCGTGTGATTCAGTAGATCATGGGCTGCGCAGCTTAAAAAAGCAAATGGGTAACAAAAATCGACGTAAGTTTTTTACGAGCCGTATACGGACTATTTTGGCCCAAAACAATGAAGACAACCATAATTTCTTTGAAGACGAACATTTTCAACATGCTCATACCCATTGTTTTTGGATTATTTTAATCCGTGACGTTCCTCTCAACTATTAGACTGAACAATGTTTGGTATAAATGATTGTTTTAAAGCCTCCAGCGTTCCGCACCAAATTAATTTTCGGATCGTTTGTTGTGCAACGCTGCTCTAAGATGATTCGTGAGCTAATCAAGTAACTGAGAATAGGTTAATGATACTGGCGCAGATACCGTATAAGCAGCATTATTTTGTAAAGGGAAACAGACTTCCGTCCATTTGATGAAATAAATGTGTACAAGTTCTATGGATTACACAGTGCAACAAATTGTGTCAAATACAACTCCATTATGTCATTTCAGTTCAGACTGTTTCGTGTTAAGCTCTCATGAGCAGTGATTGCTTGTGCTACTCGCGTTACTACCAATGTTCTTAGCAGTTGAAACTTGCAGGCCTAAGTATGTAAGTAAATAGTTTATCAGTTCGCTTTGTATTATGTTCACATTATATTGTATTATTTCAGGATACTCTTTTTCTTGTTGAACAAAGCCTTTGATTATTTATGTAATAGTGATTTTACAACATACATAACACGCTGAAATTTTATATAAAACATTCTTTAAACCTATAGTATACTCGATGGTCATGCGACAAACTTCTCTCGCACAAATGTAACACAAACATAACTGATATTAAACAAGAACGGTTGAACTCACAGCAATTTCCCTCATCATATCCGTCGCTACAATGGCGGACTCCGTCGCATCGCAAATCCAACGTAATGCACTGGCCATTATCGCACCGAAACCGTCCGTCAGGACAAGTGTGTGATGCTGAATGATATAATATCATGAATAATCAATGGTGTTGTGCGTACTTGCCTATTCTTATAGAATAAATGTAATTCAAATGGCCTTGGTCATTGAATTTACACGCATTTAAAATCATGCAGTGATGCAAACTTTGGTGAGTTTTATAATATTTAGCGTTTATAGACAGACTGAGCCAGCGCGATGACTCAATCTCTCGGGCACACTAATTGTCTGCCACGCATACACAGATTGATAAATTTCGTTTGAGTGCCTTTCCCAAAAGCACACTGGCACAGCAAATGAAATATACGATTATTTTTGTACAGTTCCGTATGCGCTAAGCACCTAGCAAAATTGTTGTCAGTGTTTACTTTGTAAAAGTGTTTGTTATGATTTGGCGATCATCAATTGATGATTGTTGCGTTTTACCCTTTCGCTCACGCCGAATCATCATATGATGATCTTCATCAAAGATTTAGGAAAATCAGTTTAGTTAAAAATTGATTTGTGATCTTATTTTTTACGTTTTCATTATTTTCAAAATTATAGCTTACTAGCCAGTTTTGTCGGCGTCACCCGGCAGGGCACCCATCAGTAACGTCGGGATAAAGTATTTTGGTTCAACTGGCTGCACCGGCTTCACCATCGGGCTCTTGTGTGAACAGTAACAAACACTTAATGATTTTTGTGCACTTCCACAATTCCTCTACACGTAATCGTGATCATCTTATTCTCTTAATCAAGACTGGTAATGCTCACAAATAGAAAACGTTGCCACACACTTTCATAATAATTTTAAAAATGTGAGGGAAGAGGGATTAAAGCACAGTCAAAAGTGATGGTGGCAGTCAAATAATGGATGCTTTCACAATCACAGAAATGCACCATTTAGTGGTAAGCCTATGGCTGTCAATTCGTTTGGCGTTTGGTTTTAGTGTGACTATCGTATTCCGAAGATTGTTAACGGACACCACCAACTTATTCGATTTGACTTTTTTTATTTGGTTTGGATTAATTGTATTTACTCTGGCTTCGGGTGTCGTTAATGGTATACTTGATAAGACATAATGACAAACGTAAAACAAGAACTTACCGATAAATCGCATCGATAATCATTGTTAGGTTTCTATACTTGATTATATAAAACATTGAAAATTTGTCTTAATATTGCTACAAACAAAAAATATATACATAATAAAATTTAAAGAAGTCCAATTCTGTACTATTACAATTCTAAAGCAATACTAGTAGCTTGCAACTTGAATCCAAATTAAATCATTGACATTTGACACGAACAAAGGACTGAAGCGGTTACGTTACAAAAAAAAGCGTTTTTCTTGATAAGATAGAAAAGGAAACTAGCTTAAAGCAAGACATAACAGAGTTTTTAAAGAACGGCGTTTACATTCCCACCCCTTTAAGCGCACCAAACGGGCGATTAATATTCGGCATACAGTACAATAGAAACATGAAGGCGCCATTAATTTGAAACATTACATAATACACTATTACTTTATTCTTTGTTATCAGAGTCCATTAAGCATAATTTGCTGATGGGTCGCAGAACAACTGAATGCTTAGTTCGTACTCGAGCCGTACGAACGAGGCCGTTAGAATCAGTGTAGACTTCAATGACACGCCCCATGCCCAATGCACCCCAAGGTAAGGCTTTGTCGACAACCAAAACAACATCGTTGACTGAAAGATTATTTTTAGTTTGACACCATTTTTGTCTTTTTTGCAGCAGAGGTAAGAACTCTTTAATCCATCTACTCCAGAACACGTTAGCGAGATATCGTACATGGCGCCATTGTTTGCGAGAGTAGCAATCTTGAGGATTGAAAACGCCCGGTGGCAAAGCCATAGGACTCTTAAGTAAAAGCAGATGGTTGGGAGTCAAGGGTTCAAGGTCGTTAGGATCGTTGGAGATAGTGGTAATAGGACGGCTGTTTATGATATTTTCAACCTCGCACATGAGAGTGATGAGAGACTCATCTGTAAGGTTTTGTTCTTTGCATATTTTGGTAAGAATTTTTTGAATGGCTTTAATCTGTCTTTCCCAGATCCCCCCAAAGTGTGAAGCTCCAGGCGGGTTGAAAGACCAGACAATTTTCCGTTGCATGAGGAAGGTACGAATTTGCTTGAGGTTCCATTGGGAAATCGCTTCTCTTAGCTCGCGTTCGCCTCCAATAAAGTTGTTACCGTTGTCTGAATTGATCTGGATTACTTGGTCTATTCTGGCAATAAACTTTTTTAGCGCTTGTATGAAGGCTGAAGTATTTAGATTCGAAGCCACTTCAATATGTACGGCCCTGATAGACAAACAAGTGAAAATGACACCGTATCGCTTGACCAAAGATCTTCCTTTGCGAGTCAAAAATGGCCCAAAATAATCCAACCCTACAACGGAGAAAGGAGGTGCGTTAGATTTGAGTCTTTCTTTTGGTAAATCAGCCATTTTTGCGCAATTGGTTTACCAAACATTTTTCGGCAAAATGTGCAGTTAGACAACGTTCTGCGAACAGCAGCATTAGCCTTGGTAATCCAAAATTTATTTCGTAATTGAGCTAATACATGCTGTCTGCCTACGTGTCCTAATTTATTATAGACATCTTGTATTATTAATGGAACGATGGAAGAGGCGTTGTGCAACCGAATAGGGTGCTTGCTTGCGTACGGAACTTCGGCCAATTTGAGTCGTCCTTCTTCCCACCACAAAAACCGTAAAAGGTCGCGACCTTTGGCCGGGACTTGAATATGATAAAACATACTTTCTATGTTTCCTTGGATAGCAATTGGTCCTTGACGAAAACGAAGCAGAACTCCAATCAGTGTGTTGGTAAGATCTGGTCCTTGATACAGACAATCATTAAGGCATATGCCCTGGTATCTTGCTGAGCAATCAAAGACCAGTCTTAGTTTATTTTTGTCTTTGTGATACACACCATGATTAGGAATAAACTATGTTTTACAATCACGTCCTTTGAATTCGTCCGTCTTTTCCGCATAACTGTTGACAAGCGTTTGAGTGATGAAGTTACGGTACTCCTCATAAAATTGCGGATTCTTCAGAAGTTTTCGCTTGAGAAACTGCGCCCTTACTTTGGCTTGAGATTTATTGAAAGGAAAGGTAAGGCTGGTATCGCGGACAGACAGAGGGATCTCATAGTGGTCGTTTTCGCGATGACAGATGGATGATGACACCAACTCGATAAATTGAGCTTGATCCCTGGAAAGAACGTTGTTTTTGTCGTGTACACTGTCTACCACTTCAGTGCAAAGGGAACAGATTTGGTGAGTTACTTGCGCAGAGTTAATGAGGAAACTTTTATTAAACCTGCTGCGAAAACCTTCTCTTTATTTGCAATTGACGACCCACCCGACAGCGGTTCTGAAAGCATAATGACCAGCTTGTGAATTTTTAACTTCGTATAGTTGAAGTATATGCCAATTATCGTTGCCTATGAGGAGTCAGACTTCACATTCAACAGTTGGTATAAAGATGTCTTCAAACTCGGCAAATTGATCGAGATCTTGTTGATTTGGAATATCCGTAGAAGAGACAGGTAAGGATTGGAAAGAGAGTAAAGGTTTAAGGTCGAGAAAGTTGGATTCGCTAATATCAGAAATCTGCAAGTTGTTTATCACGCTAGTCTTTCTTGTCTCGGTAGTTTGATGAATAGTCACGCTAGTTACTTCAACCGTAGGAGCGTTCGAGATATTTAGCTGGGCGATAAGATCATTGGTTATAAATGAGCTAGTGCTTCCTGAGTCAAGAAAGGCTTGTGTAACAAAAGTAAGATCAGAATCGTTTAATTTTATCTTTACAGGAACCACAGGCAGTAAATTATGAACGAGTGTACTGTTTGTATTAGCAAAGCCTGAATTTATCTGAACAGGGGACAATAAGCATTCAGGACTGGAATCTTTTATGATTTTAATTGGCGAGGAAGAATCAGGGGGGTGCAAAAGTGTTGTGTGACGGCCGGTGCAACTTGCTTTCTTACACGGATCGGTTCTAGTACAATTTTTGGCAAAATGACCCGTCGCGAGGCAACACCAACAGAGATTGTTCTTGTTTACAAAGTCCATGCGGCCCTTGTAGTCAAGATTTCGAAATTTTCGGCACTGATTTAAATAGTGCGGGTTATTGCAAATCTTACAAATTTTGTCATCATTGTGTGCCTGAGTGGCCATTGTAATTTCCTTTCGACTATGAAAGATTTTTTTATTCATTGGTGGTCTAGTAGAGCAAGTCCATTCACTCGAAAAATTTGTACATTGCCTTGTTTTTAGCGAAATATAATCAGCCAAATGCTGAATGCTAATTTCTTCGTTGCGAATATGAATAACGGAATCCGCTTCACTTTGCCAACCGCTTAGCCAAGCGAGAGGTAAACGTTTAACGATTTTGGCAAGTACATCTAGATTATCTAGTTTGTGCAAGTAATTTAGGCCTTAAAGTGTATTGAAGCATGCAGCGAGTTCGGCAGAGAATCGTATTAGGGCAGGTTTATCATTAAGATGCAAGACAGGACCGTTGGTGACTGAATCGATAGAAGCTTTCGCGATCTGAAATTTGTGACCGAAAGTTTGTCGCAAAAGTTCTCTAGCCTTGTTGTAACCAGACTCTTCAGGCATATATTGACAGCCTTGGACTAAAGCATGAGCTGGCCCTTTAGTGTACTGAAGGAGAAAATACAATCTACGTTTGGGCTCTGGTACACTATAGGCAATTAAGGAATCAAATGCGTCTACAAAGTTAAGATAATTCATGGGATTACCATCAAAAACAGATGGTTCTAAGGATGGAGCAGGAGCCTGAATTATGATGGGTTCATATGTACGAGCAGAGGGTTTACCGATTTCAACAAATTCGGGAGAAAGACCTATCACTTTCTCCTTACCGTTAGAGGCAAGTCCTTGAAAAGGCTTACGACTGGCTTTGTCATTTTCTGTGGCAGGAATATTTGAAAAAGACACTGTCGCACTGTTGGATGCATTTTTGGTAAGTTTCGCGGTGTGGCCAGCGGGATGCGGGTTCGAAACCTCTGCGTAAATAGGTTGAGAAAAATTAGAAAAACCTGAGCCGCAAAGTGGTGTTTCGATTGTCGACATAATAGCTACCCCAGTGTCAGGTGCGTAACTCGAGTTTCCATATTGAAATGGTGCACAGTCTAACACGTTACTTTTAGAGTACACAGAAACATTTCGATTAGCGACATCGATATCGTGGGTTACCGCTACTGGGTTAGATAAAGCATTTGTATCAGAATGAGTAATTACACACACGCGTTCTAAAGCATTTGATTGTTCAGGATATTGTAACAAAGTACTCACAGTTTTCGGATTGGTTGGCAATGGCCAAGGAACAGAAGCCTCAGCAATTGCTTCGTTTAATTCAGCGTTTAATTTCAATTCGGCAAGCTGATGTTGAAATCTTCATTCTTGCTCTTCTCGGCTACAGGTTTGAACTAGCTGTTCTTGCTCATATTTTGCACGTTCTTGACGTTCATTTTCTTCTCGGTGGCAGGTTTGAGCTAATTGTTCTTGCTCATATTTTGCACGTTTTTGACGTTCTTGCTCCTCTCGGCGGAAGGTTTGAGCTAATTGTTCTTGCTCATATTTTGCACGTTCTTGACATTGTTGCATTTCGAGTGCATGGATGTCAGCTTGCGACTTCAACCTTGATAAGGTAACTGCCATCTTTACTTTGGCACTTCTCAAGCTTCTTTTCGATGAGCGCGACCCTTTTGATTTGGTTGATGCTGTCTTCAGCTCCCAACTGATCGAAAATTTGTGAGTCGAAGCGATCGAAGACTCTTCTGTACCCATACGATCAGACTTTGAAGGACCGGCTGTTTGTGCACTTTGAATTACAGAAATTGGAGCCGCACATTTGTCGGATTTAGATTTTGATTTGGATCGAGTAACACCACCAGAATTTGACATATTGGCAGATTTATCGAAAACTAACATGACTGCCAATTCGTTTGGCGTTTGGTTTTAGTGTGACTATCTTATTCCGGAGATCGTTAACGGACACCACCAACTTATTCGATTTGACGTTTTTTATTTGGTTTGGATTAATTGTATTTACTCTGACTTCGGGTGTCGTTTTCTGAAAACAACACAAACAATAAATTGTGAACTTGATAAAACATAATGACAAACGTAAAACAAGAACTTACCGATAAATCGCATCGATAATCATTGTTAGGTTTCTATACTTGATTATATAAAACATTGAAAATTTGTCTTAATATTGCTACAAACAAAAAATATATACATAATAAAATTTAAAGAAGTCCAATTCTGTACTATTACAATTCTAAAGCAATACTAGTAGCTTGCAACTTGAATCCAAATTAAATCATTGACATTTGACACGAACAAAGTACTGAAGCGGTTACGTTACAAAAAAAAGCGTTTTTCTTGATAAGATAGAAAAGGAAACTAGCTTAAAGCAAGACATAACAGAGTTTTTAAAGAACGACATTTACATTCAAGAACAGCATTTACAAGCCTATTTTGTGATTTAGTGTACGGCCTCTTTTCTTATTTATATTTGTGAAACTAAGTTCTGTGGCTGTGCCATTTGCCTTGTTTGATGAGCATTAAATTGATACTAACTGGGACATCGCTCCTATGCCCTAATCCCGATTGTAGTAGGATTGCTCTCAAATTTGAAAGGTCGTAGAAAGTCTCTATCATTTCATCAATTTTGTCTGTTCCTTTAAATAAGTGTACGAAAATATAGAGAAAGTTGGGAATGGGCGCCGTAATGGTTTGTGTTTTACGATAACACAAATCAAATATTTGATGGTATGCACATTTTACGATTTAGTGATCCCCCGTCGTGAAAATAATGAACAGTAAAGAAACAAAGAAATCATTAACATAAACGATGTCTCTAGTCCTGATCTTCGTGTTGCTTGCAGTGCAGCACACCTTCAAGAAAATTGGAATAAAGAAAATTAGTATTAGAACAGCTATTTATTACTTTTTAATAATTGCATGTCTATTGGTACGACCTAAAGCCTCTGGCTAGGCGCATGTTACTTGGTCCTGGCATAAACTCAGGCATGCAAATAGCAAACTAACCTGAAATGAAGCATTTACGGTTAACTTATTACAATAGCAGGGCCACCATCAGCAATGTCGAGATTAAGAATTTCAAATCAGTCGGCTGCGCCGGCTTTACATAATTGCAAAGGAAATTGCTTCAACATTTAGATGACATGTAGCTGAAGAATATCATTTTGTTGCAAAAGATTAAACAGGTCCATCATTATTCTGCACCTTTATATAGGGTGTTACCAATGTTTTGCTTGGAGGAGGATATTTAATAAATTTTTGGAGATTTTACTTTCAAATGGACCGTTTTGAAAATTTCGATAGATAATGCCAAAGTACCATGCCTTTGATGAACAAAGAACACAATGTAGGACAGAGCTTGGTTTTTCTAGAAATTGCACAATTGTGTTAAACCCTCGCAGCAAAATTGTGTATGTTTTTGATCCGTGGGCTACATTTTAAAGTCTTAGAGACTTCATTTTGAGATAAATCTTTTTAAAAGTTTAGATAAATAATAGCGAAGAAACACGCTTTTGATGGAAAATAGTCAAAATGTACCAAAGAACAAACGTATTCTAAAAACTGCTAGTTACTTAGGTCTAGTACTTGGTTCTGAACAGAGCTATCAGTTTCATCCCAATCCTACATTTATTAGCAATTTTTTTGCCAGTTTTAACTCAATTACATCTATTCATACGAATGGGATTCACTTTAAATACTTTTAAATATGAGAAAACATATCTAGTCAACCGAAAATAACCGTTTAATTAAGGCTGTTCAACTAACTTGAGCAAACTCAAAGGTAACGAAAAATGGCAGACCGATCAGAAAGTAATTGCAAGACACTGAGAACAATGGCCATCATGAGCGGCGACAATAGGCTCCTTGAAAAATGATAATAAAATGTCAGTTATGGGTCCGTGTGATTCAGTAGATCATGGGCTGCGCAGCTTAAAAAAGCAAATGGGTAACAAAAATCGACGTAAGTTTTTTACGAGCCGTATACGGACTATTTTGGCCCAAAACAATGAAGACAACCATAATTTCTTTGAAGACGAACATTTTCAATATGCTCATACCCATTGTTTTTGGATTATTTTAATCCGTGACGTTCCTCTCAACTATTAGACTGAACAATGTTTGGTATAAATGATTGTTTTAAAGCCTCCAGCGTTTCGCACCAAATTAATTTTCGGATCGCTTGTTGTGCAACGCTGCTCTAAGATGATTCGTGAGCTAATCAAGTAACTTCATTCATTCACGCATATGAGCTCATGCTCGGTTTGCATGTCTTTCGTCAGACTGGGCCACCACGACGGGTAGACTGCTTGGCCCCACCATCTGTCTGCCACATAAAGACGGAGGCATCCCGTTAAGTGCCCTGCCCAAGGACACAACAAGCAAGCTTGCCGGCTTGTTCTCCACACTATCCCTTATGTGCTGAACGCCAAGCAGGGAAGCTGTGAATACCATTTTTTAAAGTCTTTTGGTATGACTCGACAAGGGGAATGACCCCAGGTCTACCGACTGCGAAGCGGACGCTCTCACCACTACACCATCGCGCCGGTATCAAGTAACTGAGAATAAGTTAATGATACTGGCGCAGATACAGTACAAGCAGCATTATTTTGTAAAGGGAAACAGACTTCCGTCCATTTGATAAAATAAATGTGTACAAGTTCTATGGATTATACAGTGCAACAAATTGTGTCACATACAACTCCATTATGTCATTTCAGTTCAGACTTTTTTATCTTAAACCCCCATGAGCAGTGATTGCTTGTGCTACTCGCGTTACCACCAATGTTCTTAGCAGTTGAAACTTGCAGGCCTAAGTACGTAAGTAAATAGTTTATCAGTTCAATTCGCACAGGGTGTTTCATCTCAATATGTTACTTTATGACAACTTATCTCTCAATAACTGTAGAAGATATGAAAACCAAACTTTTTTTCTTGAAAACTAATGATCTTAAGTTAATGCAGCGAAAATTTGAACTCGAAAAATAAAAGAAATAAATGTTTTATTGAACTATTTATAAATGTTCAATATACTTGCCTTTGGTTACACGGCACTCAACGAAACAGTATTCCATTTCTTGCCAAACTCGAACAAGCATATCAGGATCGATGGTTTTCAAGGCCTCAGTTATCCGAGTTTTCAGATCATGCATTGACGTTGGAAGAAGAGGAACGTAGGCCATGCTTTTTATATAGCCCCAGAGAAAAAAGTCACACGGCGTTAGGTCTGGAGATCTAGGGGACCAATGCAAAAGCACGCAATTATCATTTTCGGCACGACCCATTCATTTGCTATGCAGAGTAGAGTTCAGATACTGTCTTACATTTAGACTCCAGTGAGGTGGTGCCCCTTCCTGTTGGAGAATATTTTCTGCTCACTCTCCCTCAACCAAAAGTTCCATCAACCAATTTTTCAGCATAGCAAGGTACGCTTCATTGTTGACCGTTGTTCCTTCAAAAAAGAAAGGCCCATACACACACTTCTTCGATATGGCGCGGAACACGTTCACCTTAGGAGAATCTCGCGCATGCTCCTGTATTGTATGAGGATGTTTTGTTCCCCATAGGTGTGTGTTGTGTTCGTTGAATTTGCCAGTTACGTGGAAGGTTGCTTCGTCACTAAACACAAGACGGTCATCAAATCCGTCTTCTTCCAACATCACCTGCTTTTGGGTACAAAAGTTTTCGCAAGCTGATTTGTCGATGTCTTTTAAATGCTGCAGCAAATGCAGTTTATAAGGTATCATGTGCAGGTATTTTCTTACCACTCACCAAATGATTGTTGAAGGCATCTGAATTTTAAGACTAGCTCTTCTGATTGACTTCCTGGGGCTCCACTGAAAGATGTTTCGAACTCTTTCGATCGTTTCAGTTGAAGGTGATGGAGCAATTCTTTTTCAGGAACACAAACATCACTCCTTCTTATATTTCGCATACCATTTTTGTAAGGTACGTTGGTCTGGTTGCTGCTTTGAAAATGCTGTCCAAAATTTACGTTGAACACATGTCCACTGGTTGTTTTTATCAAATTCCAAAACACACAACGCTTTCTCCATTACAGTAAAAGACAATTTAAGCAAATTAGAGGCAAATCAGTAGAAACGGCATTTTGCACAAAAAAGTTTAAACCTTGATTGTGACGTAACAATGGTCTGGCGAAACCACCGCAACAACAAAATTAGAGATTTTATCTATCCAACGAAACCAATTTTATCCTGCTACTTTTGCCACTTACTGAGATATGAGATTTTCTAAAATAACATATTGGGATGAAACACCCTGTATTATAATCACATTATATTGTATTATTTCAGGATACTCTTTTTCTTGTTGAACAAAGCCTTTGATTATTTATGTAATAGTGATTTTACAACATACATAATACGCTGAAATTTTATATAAAACATTCTTTAAACCTATAGTATACTCGATGGTCATGCGACAAACTTCTCTCGCACAAATGTAACACAAACATAACTGATATTAAACAAGAACGGTTGAACTCACAGCAATTTCGCTCATCATCTCCGTCGCTACAATGGCGGACTCCGTCGCATCGCAAATCCAACTTCCTGCACTGGCCATTATTGCACCGAAACCATCCGTCAGGACAAGTGTGTGATGCTGAATGATATAATATCATGAATAATCAATGGTGTTGTGCGTACTTGCCTATTCTTATAGAATAAATGTAATTCAAATGGCCTTGGTCATTGAATTTACACGCATTTAAAATCATGCAGTGATGCAAACTTTGGTGAGTTTTATAATATTTAGCGTTTATAGACAGACTGAGCCAGCGCGATGACTCAATCTCTCGGGCACACTAATTGTCTGCCACGCATACACAGATTGATAAATTTCGTTTGAGTGCCTTTCCCAAAAGCACACTGGCACAGCAAATGAAATATACGATTATTTTTGTACAGTTCCGTATGCGCTAAGCACCTAGCAAAATTGTTGTCAGTGTTTACTTTGTAAAAGTGTTTGTTATGATTTGGCGATCATCAATTGATGATTGTTGCGTTTTACCCTTTCGCTCACGCCGAATCATCATATGATGATCTTCATCAAAGATTTAGGAAAATCAGTTTAGTTAAAAATTGATTTGTGATCTTATTTTTTACGTTTTCATTATTTTCAAAATTATAGCTTACTAGCCAGTTTTGTCGGCGTCACCCGGCAGGGCACCCATCAGTAACGTCGGGATAAAGTATTTTGGTTCAACTGGCTGCACCGGCTTCACCATCGGGCTCTTGTGTGAACAGTAACAAACACTTAATGATTTTTGTGCACTTCCACAATTCCTCTACACGTAATCGTGATCATCTTATTCTCTTAATCAAGACTGGTAATGCTCACAAATAGAAAACGTTGCCACACACTTTCATAATAATTTTAAAAATGTGAGGGAAGAGGGATTAAAGCACAGTCAAAAGTGATGGTGGCAGTCAAATAATGGATGCTTTCACAATCACAGAAATGCACCATTTAGTGGTAAGCCTATTTTGTGATTTAGTGTACGGCCTCTTTTCCTATTTATATTTGTGAAACTAAGTTCTGTGGCTGTGCCATTTGCCTTGTTTGATGAGCATTAAATTGATACTAACTGGGACATCGCTCCTATGCCCTAATCCCGATTGTAGTAGGATTGCTCTCAAATTTGAAAGGTCGTAGAAAGTCTCTATCATTTCATCAATTTTGTCTGTTCCTTTAAATAAGTGTACGAAAATATAGAGAAAGTTGGGAATGGGCGCCGTAATGGTTTGTGTTTTACGATAACACAAATCAAATATTTGATGGTATGCACATTTTACGATTTAGTGATCCCCCGTCGTGAAAATAATGAACAGTAAAGAAACAAAGAAATCATTAACATAAACGATGTCTCTAGTCCTGATCTTCGTGTTGCTTGCAGTGCAGCACACCTTCAAGAAAATTGGAATAAAGAAAATTAGTATTAGAACAGCTATTTATTACTTTTTAATAATTGCATGTCTATTGGTACGACCTAAAGCCTCTGGCTAGGCGCATGTTACTTGGTCCTGGCATAAACTCAGGCATGCAAATAGCAAACTAACCTGAAATGAAGCATTTACGGTTAACTTATTACAATAGCAGGGCCACCATCAGCAATGTCGAGATTAAGAATTTCAAATCAGTCGGCTGCGCCGGCTTTACATAATTGCAAAGGAAATTGCTTCAACATTTAGATGACATGTAGCTGAAGAATATCATTTTGTTGCAAAAGATTAAACAGGTCCATCATTATTCTGCACCTTTATATAGGGTGTTACCAATGTTTTGCTTGGAGGAGGATATTTAATAAATTTTTGGAGATTTTACTTTCAAATGGACCGTTTTGAAAATTTCGATAGATAATGCCAAAGTACCATGCCTTTGATGAACAAAGAACACAATGTAGGACAGAACTTGGTTTTTCTAGAAATTGCACAATTGTGTTAAACCCTCGCAGCAAAATTGTGTATGTTTTTGATCCGTGGGCTACATTTTAAAGTCTTAGAGACTTCATTTTGAGATAAATCTTTTTAAAAGTTTAGATAAATAATAGCGAAGAAACACGCTTTTGATGGAAAATAGTCAAAATGTACCAAAGAACAAACGTATTCTAAAAACTGCTAGTTACTTAGGTGTAGTAGGAATATTGTTGACAATAAATGAAAGTTTGGGTTTAGTAGTCAATTTCAGATCCGCCATTGTAAACTGAATGTAAGTTTTTAGTAATTTGAGTGACATATTGTTGGAAAGCAAATTTCGTCAGCTTTCAATGACACTAAATTGTTAGTACAGTACCTCGCCAGAAAGTTTAGATATTAAACTTACTTTTTTTACTCAGCTTACCCGCTCAAAGGGGTAAAAAGTACAAGTTGTACGCCACAAGTGTTAAAGTTAAATTGTTTTAGTATAAAAAGTAAATGGTAAATCTATAAATCACTTTTTATTGGAATTGCCTGAAAACAGTTTTTAATTTGTTAAAAAAATTTGAAATTCATTTAATTAATGAGGACACAAACTAGTTTTTAAATAACTTACTTTTGATTTTGTCTTTGATAATCGAAATAATATCATGCAATTCATTTTGTGTGCGGCTGTTCATGACTCATATGACGCTTTTTTTTCCGATGTTTAATATCTTTATTCTTCATGCGACATATGATGACATTTTTGTAGACCCTGCACGCTTTGTGTGATGCGTAATATAAAAAGTAATACTAAATCAATTTCGATTATTCTGATTTGCCACGAATACCTGCTTTGCCCAACAAATCGAAACACTGTATCGGCGATCCGTTTTCAACAACATTTGGGCAATGGATACTAAAACCAGTTTTTGTGGGAGCTGCATTTCCAAAGCTCTTCACTTTTATGTCTCTACCTACTCCTGTGCGTTTGCAATACATTCATTAAGCATTGTTTATCTGTACATTGATATTTGTCATTACAGTTCAAAAAGTATTTTTGTCTTTTAAATACTTTGAATTTAGTTTTAGCATATTGCATATTGTAAAAGTTACTTTCACATCCGAAGTCATCGCAATAACTTTGTGATGTGCAAGATGAAATTAAGAGACACTTTTGTCGAGCAAGTTCTACAACGAGGACGAACGTCTACCGTATTTCAGTCATCGATTAGCGAGAGTGACGGTAAATGTATTTCAAAGCCAATCTACAGCTAATTGTACCATTTCAGACAAAACATAATCTCACTTTGTTGACGGTAGCACATATCAGGTGAACATTGCAGTTCATATTGTCTGGTACACAGAATTATAAACCTTCTGTGTACGTATTGTTGATATAAATGCTTTCAAAGTTTCAACATAAAATCTCAAACGTTTAAAAACCAGTTTTGTTGATAGTATAAGGTTTTTACGTTTGAAATATTTAACAATACTCGTACATTTTTACAATGAGATTTTCCAAATTATGAAAACTAAGCACCCCCACAAACATTTACTTGTGTAGAGTGCGTATTGTTGATATATATGCTTTCCACGTTTCAAAATAAAATCGTACGCTCTTTCACTCGTAGCGATATCATTCGGTTAGAGCTCGTTTACTGAAAATGACCTGGTCATGCGAAGCAAAGTGTTGCATCACCAAAGCGTGACATCACAGTTTTGCTCTCGGAAATATTTTTCAAACGTGGCGCCTATGCTTGAATGAGTTGTAACATTGACTATGTACAGCATTTTATTGATTGCTCGGGTTGTTAAATAAAGTATGATTTGCACTTTTGACTGCAACCGCATTTTGTTTTTGGATCCTCAAATTGAGTTTATCAGAAAATTAGTTTGTGTCGTCTTACAATCAATGCTATTCGCTTTGTCATATTCACAAATTCAAAACATCCTCATAGTTGCCAACTGTAAATGTGCAAAAAGTCCTAAACTGGATAAAAAAATCCCCAAAATGCCTATAGTTAGGTAAAAAAGGCCAAGTTTCTGAAACTTCTTGACTCTTTGTGTCTTTGAGTTTAGCCACAATTACAATCTTTTCGACGTCGAGAAAATTCTCGTTGATGAGATATTGATTTCTTAAGAAAAGGTAATCACTCTACGAGGCACACACATTTTCAGATTTTGACGTTCCAATCGATATAATATCTCAAGATTTAGCAGTGCGTTCTCTAAAAAGAAGGGGCTCACTTTTTCGCAAAAAAATGTCATGATTTGCAATTATTAACGTTGTCAAAGTCAAGCTGGTTTTTTGTAGTTTGCTTCCAAGTTTGTGTTTGTGACGTAACAGTGGCGCGGTGAAGATTTACGCAAGTTTGTAGACGATAGCTAAGGTTTTCATGTTTGTATTTTCAATATATATCTTGAGAAGACCAGATTCAAGTTTATAAAAACCAACCGTTTTCACACACTAACAACGACGTAGAGTCGGGAAAAGGCACTTTTCCCGAACGTTTTTTCTGGGTGCCGCGCCCCCGTTTATCAAGTGAGCGCATTTTTTGGTCTCATATTCGCAGTCGCATTTACAACATGTTTCGTACTATTTTTGACATTACTATTCTCCATGTTGGCATTGGCCGAATTTTACTTACATGCACTGTTTACCTGTTATTCTGAAACGCTTATAAATAACACTTGCAAACGGTGTAAAGTTTTACCTAGCACATTTCTTAAGTTGCTTATATTAGCTCATGTTGACTTTGCCAACTCGTGTCTGGGATGTGAAATCGTTTGTTACGGCCGTCCGAGAAATTTGAAGAATTGCGCTAATTGGAAAAGGAAGAAACATCAGTCTCCAACAAAATATAATCTTTGGCCTCCTTGTCGTCGAAACCTATTCTAAGCGTGCGTTTTACTCGTGAGCAATTTTTCATGATGGTGGTTGCTCTTGAATGGAAGGTCCATTGTATTCAGGATACTCCAGCGATGCAGGGCGGGTGGGATTGTAAGCTAGTGACCCGAGATAAGAGTGACAATATTTTGAAGTGTGTTGCAGGTAATGTGGCGGCTGGCCCCCACTTCAGCAAGAGCGTATAGTCGGCCACGATCCAGATGTGGCACAAGATGTCGTGCTGTAAAAAAGCTGGGACTGCCATCAGACCCTATCGCTACATTTATGTCATCTGATGCTGGCATATTGCAAACTAAGTCGCGAAGATCACCTGCCAGCGGCTGATATGTGTCTGCTGGATGTTGTCCGGCTGTTTATGGACGGCCGACTCTTCGACGAAGTCGTCACATGAACAAGTGCATTTCTCGACGCCTGGTTGGGCACGAAAGTAGGAGGAGTAGGAAGAAGTGGACTTCGCGGAGATGGAGAAGTTGTATTCTTCGGCAACACATGATTGTTTTTGGAAGATTAGGTCGTTTATCGATTGTCTTCTTTAGACTTTCAAGACTTTGTTCCAACCTGGTAAAACGCTTAGCCTTAACGAGGCTACCTGTCCATTCAAGGGCTGGGTGCGCTTTCGCATGCACAATCTCAACAAATCAAAGAAATGGGACATCAAGCTGTTTGAGGTTTGTGACGCTGCAAGGGGGTATTCCTGTTGTTTCAATATTGCTTCAGAGGAATCCCTTACGGTGTAGAGTATGGTACTCGATCCAATGAACGACTACATTGGAAAGGGTCATGAACTGCATGTAGATCAATACTAAACATCAATTCTGCTGATTCGAGATTTGTATGCAAGGTAGACTCTAGCAGTTGGAACATTGGCCAGATAAATAGACGAGGCTACCAATAAATTTCCCAAAGGTGCAGTGGTGTCATATCGGCAGGGGCCTAATATTTCCCTGAGATGGCGTGATAAGAGCGATGTCGTCTTGCTTTTTATGAAGCATAGGTCAGAGATGACGGCTGTATCTATGAGAACGCGTGGAAGTCCCGCTTCAAATGAGAAACCTATGGCTGTCCAGAGATACAACTTGCACATTGGGGGCGTTGACAAGAGTGACCAGATGTTAGCCTATTACTCCTTTAACCGCAAAGCCGTATAATGGTGGAAAAAGTGTACTTTCATTTGCTAAGTCTAACTTTGGTCAACGCTCATAAGCGTTACGTTATGCAGAGTAGTAAACCCAGCCACCAATTGATGACCCTGAGCGCATTCTTGAAGGAGGCTATTAAAAAGCTAGTTGGAACGAGATCTCGTATTCAAGTAGAAGGTCTTTTCCCCTCCCATGATTCAGTTAGCAATAGATACTTCTTGGAATAGATCGAGGCAACTTTCATCAGGATCCATACCCAATTTGAATGTAAGATTTGCTTTTAAAAAGGAAGGCTGACTGCTGCTGAAGCTAGACCCCTTGAGGTCCCATCCCGAGATATGACCGTTTTCAGGTGCAAAGTTCTCCTATGCACTCTCGCTTGTTTTGCAGCATATCACACAAAAAGCAATTACTAAATGAAGTGTCGATCTACGTTTGTATCGCTACTTGTTTTCAATCTCCAAATATATTTTCTTAACTTTGTTGTCATCATATCCGTCAAAATCAAATCTCATTTACTAATGTAGTCCCATTGCAAATGATGAGCTAAGAGTCATTCAAAAATCATTGTCAATAGTGAATCAAACTTTGCTTGTAACTTGTTTATAAAAGAACTTATTCTTTTTTTCGTTTGTTGTCTTTGCTGCAATAAGATGTTTAAATGATTTTTGTAGTAGTGTTGATATTCTTCTTGAATTGTTGCTTTGTGTAGGCATTTTTTGTAAGCGCTATTGGTATAATCCCATTTTCTGGATTACGCAAGTAACTAATCATCCAAGTTCAATATTGTATCGCCAATCTATCGCAACAACGAATAGATAAATTCGTGATGACAAACATATATTTGAAGAGATGTTCGACTGATTTTCCTCTGCACAGCCTTACGACGCTGACGAGCGTGCGTATCAGCTATCGACTGGCGACGGGTACCGTCATTTTTTTTCAAAATCTATCAAGGGTTCATGTATACCATTTAAAGAAGACATTGTTAATTTAGGTAAGGTGTAGCTCAGTTTTAC
Source organism: Trididemnum clinides (assembly GCA_963675345.1). Taxonomy (NCBI): domain Eukaryota; kingdom Metazoa; phylum Chordata; class Ascidiacea; order Aplousobranchia; family Didemnidae; genus Trididemnum; species Trididemnum clinides. Next base: position 45,128,842 of record OY776286.1, on the reverse strand, counting down.
TGGTTGCACAACATGTCATCCTTGTTCATTTTGAGCAGAGCTCAAAACTGCTTTAAACAATTGTTATCTTTACTTAGCCAATTGTTTGATTACCGCTCCCCAAAGACTGTCACACGTCATTTGCTATTTATAAAATTTACAGTAAACGCTTGAATGTCCAACCATATTGAAAAAGTTTTTAATGGGAAAGTTTTGTTTTACAGTTGGCTTGTAAGATCGTGATTGTGCCGAAAGTTTTTTCCTATCACGACGGAAATTGCTATAATCACTGTAAATGTGACGCTCATTGACATTTGTGATCGTAATTCATGAAGTATATGTAATTTGTTGTACTTTATAATTTATACAATATAATTTGTCAACATAACGAAGCCAAATTTTTTTGTATAACTGAATATCTCTAACTTTTGAACACCGCTTGTTTACCTGCAAAAGATAGCAGCAGGAAGGCAAAATCAGTAGCGCCCAGACGCATGACGTATATGCCTTGCTTTCACGGTCGCTTGATTCTTGTCACTTTTCTTGCGACCTAACAATTCCCGCAGAGCTTGCTGAGGTTAAGGCTTTAAAACGGCTAATTGCCGTAATTGGTGAGATTGTTTGTAGGTAAGCAAATTTAAATGTTGCTATTCAGTTGTATCACTTCACAGGGATGTGGAAGCGGAATCGGAAGCTGAAAGCGGAAGCGCTGGAAGCGATCTTTTTCTGTGAAAGCGGAAGCGCGAAAAAATCTACCGACTTGAAGAGTAACTAGGCGAAAAAGTTTTGTCCGTTTCCCGATGTGGATTAAACGGTGAAGTTGCACTATAAATCTGACTAAACTTGAGATATTAGTAGTGCGAGAGAACAAGAAAAACTAGCATCACATTTTATATCAATTACGGGTAAGAAAAAGATAATGGACAATGAAACATAGCCAATAAAATGATGATTTGATTAAACTTAACTGACTTTGGTTAGGGGATTGAAAACGTTGAAAAGCAATTTACTCACTACGAAAACATTTTCATCATTCTACATCAGTGCTCTTCAATAGGGGTTCCACAAAACGTGTCGTTTTGTTCCGTGAGTTTAAAGGGTTCCGTGAGGGGACCGCAAAGGTCCTTTGTTTATTAATAGTACTTATTTCTTATTTCAGTATATTGATTTCTTATATGTAGGCCTAGTGGTGTTCTGTCTATATAAATAGTTAGAAATGGAATCTTGTGACAGCAAGTTGCAGATTGTGATGTAATCTTATTTTCAACTTTAAGAACGTCTGAATTTGTTAACTTCCTTTGTTACGTAATAGTGCGTCTGTAATTTTAATTTTGCTCGCCTCATATCAATACGACCGAAATTTCGCACTTCGCTATTCAGAAGGATTAGACTCTACATTCAACACGAATTCAGATATCTAAGAAAAAACAAACACAGAGTAGTTCGGAACAATAAGTTTAAGCGAAGTAGGTAAAGTAAGAGCAATATATAGATAGGTTTTTGTCTCCTCAAAATAATAAAGTGTTGGAAATGGCAGGCTCCAGAGACAAAAAGTTGTTTTAAGTTTTTGAAAATTGCTGTGAAAATAAAATGCAGTCTTCAATTTACCCCAACAGAGCAAAGGCTTACAAAAATGTGACGATGCTGGTGTTACGTGAACTGATAAATAACAACATAGAAAGGAGAAAATACTAAATTATGAACAAGCTATAGGGGTAGTTTACAATTCATTTATAACTGACGTAGATCTAAACGCCTAATTGACATTCGTGTTTTTGTGTGGCTGTAATGCTATGAGTCATACTAGTAAAACGCAGTTCTAATGAAAACAGCTTAACGCGACCAAAGGGGGTCGATATCACTTTTAGTTTATTTATTATGAACAAGATGGAATTGTACCTTGAAAACAACTCATGGATACTGCTTTCTCGTATGACTACAATCGGCTCGTACTAGGAAAACAAATTATTCAAGCCACTTTCTCCAATTCAGAGAAACTACCCCAAGATCATTATAAATAACAGCCCCGATTTCTACTAGGGCAGCATGAAGAAAGCATTGGTTACAAAGCCATGCTGCAGTGTACATCAGCTTTGATAAAGCATTAAGTACGGTACGTCTATTGAATGCTGCTCTGTACGAATGTGTAGATATAGAAATAGTAATATGATTCTTTGCATTTGTAGAAGTAAGACTAGCCGAATTTATCATCATATTCACTATCTCGCACTCAGCCCTCCCCTCTGTCTTATGGCCCATGAAACATGTGTTGTATTTGAAATCTGCGATAAATAAATGATTTGCTCGCTTATTGTTGGGCTATCAATTACCGGGAGACGAGAAAAGTGAAGTTAAAATTCATATCCGGACTTGTTCAAATAGGATTACTTCGGTTCGTCAAGGCGCTTGGAGGCATCGAAGGTTACAGCTGAGAACGTTTTATCCTTTGCGGTCATAACGCGTCTATAGGTCGCCCAAACAAATTTTGTTTTTGTAGTCGGAAGGAGCCTACAAGACACCATTATTAAATGCATTCTTATGACTAGTTTGATCGACAAATGGAGTGATGGTAAGGCACTCGCAGTTCATCAGAGCAAAATGCAGTCACATTTGTGTGACAAACTTTTGAGCAATAATGCCACAGAGATGTTGGCGCGAAAATGCAGGCAATTTTGTACAAATGTCAGTTAATGAGCTTTCGAGTCAGAAACAGCACATGCGATAAAGCAATTGCTTAGTATCGCTTGCAGAAGTGAAAGTTGGTGCGATATTGTGATACAAGAAAGTGATTGTGACCTAGTGGTTTACTAAAGGGTAGTTTCAGGGCCGTGGTGTAGGAAGGTAAGGCGGGGAAATCATTCTGGGGCCTATGCTTATTTAGGTGCGCATTGAACTGCATAGTACAGCTTTTAGACGTGAAAGCTGTGAAATTTTGATACAATAAAGTGATTGTAATTCTGTAATGCGTGAAGGGGTGGTTTCAGGGCCACAGCAAAGAGGGCGAGGGGGAAATTTTGACTTGTTTTGACTGAAATTTTTTAAATATAAAAGAAAAGAACAAAAATACAACACAATTAACAAATTTTGTTAAGGTTTCCAACATTTAGGGTTTTATTTACAAGCCTATTCTTTACAAATTTTTAGGTTAACAGGCCAGTTGCTTAGGCAAAAACATGCTGATCATTGTGATACCAAATTTCTCAAAATTGGTTGAAATTTAGTCACTTAAACAAACATTTAGTAACAACTACTGCCTTGAGCTAGTAAAACTTTGTCAAAATGCGCCGATATACAGTATATAACGATCAGTGATAGCAACAATGGGAAATTTATTGCGACCGCAAAGGGTTAAATTAGGTGGATTCGTCGCAGTTTTGCCTTTTTCTCCGATCTTTTACAGTTTTGTATTCTATTACAGCCATAACAAACCTCTAATTTAAATATATATAAGCTAATCATTTGTATTCAAAATCTATAGATTTTAAATTGAGTTAATGTTTTGTATGTTTTTTTTTCACGACTTTGTATTTTATTACAGCTAACTGCATTAAAATAATAATTATATCATTCATTGTAATTGAAATTTCTATAACATTACAATGTCCCGAAACAGATGGAGTGCTGTATGTGAACATTTTTTTGAAGAAGGCAATAACTTTCGATGCAGAGTTATGCTCGATCAATGTCACATCTGCAATTCAGTTATCCCTAAACTAAAACAGGGAAGCACGTCGGCTAATCTGAAAAGGCACCTAAAGTGTCATCATCGACAGGCATTTGACAGGGTTGAAGAAAAAGACTCTGAAGCTAGTAAAAAAACAAAATTGCAGAAAGAAAAAGGGCAAAGTAGTATGACAAGTTTTTTTAAAACAAGTAATTGAAAAGCTACTGCATCCATCACTAAAGAAGATTTTATAAACGGAATATTGAAAATGATTGTCTACAAAGAGTTCCTCTGACATTTTTTCAGAAACATGGATTTCAATTGCTAAATGGTACCTTTGTAAAAAATTTGGAAATTCAACTAGGACGTCAAGCCATTCGTAGCATGGTACTCAAAAAATCGGAGGAAGCAAAATCAAAGTTGAAGGAATCACTTTCTGGAGCTTTGGTTTCTATCAAATTTGACGGAGTCACTAGACTTTGATCACATTTCCTGGGCATTTCAGTGCAATACCACCATGAAGAACACGGTCTTACAGTAAAGACGTTGGCTTTAGTCGATACTGAAGCCAATCACACAAGGTCTCATTTGAAGGAAATATTGTTGGACACTTTGAAGCAGTTCAACATTAGCAAGCAACAAGTATTAGCTTGCGTTGTTGACAATGCGTCAAATATGACTCGGACTGTGCAACTACTTAATGAAGATGAAGAAGATGAAGACGGTGATGAAGAGATTAAAGATATACAAGATTCATTATCAATCAACCATACCATATACCACATGAGATGTGCTGAGCACACCCTGCAGTTAGGAATTCGTGACGTGTTAAAAAAAGGGCGAGCGGAAAAGTTTTTAACAAAATTGCGAAAACTTGCTCAACACCTACGTTCACCACACACCAATGGAATTCTAAAGCGTCGTGCTAACAAGGGAATGCTGATTGACATGCTGACTCATTTGGGGAGTACTTTTCTCATGCTTCAACGATTAGCGGATTTGAAATCTTTTGTTCAGGATCTTGGCTCACATGAATCATACCTTACCAAAAGTGAATGGGCTGAGGTCAAGATGATGGTCGAAGTACTACAAATACCTCACGCAGCAACAATTTATTTTCAAAAACAAGATCTCACTCCGGGAGAACGCCTGCTTCATTGGAGAGAAGTCATGTTTAAATTGGAGAAGCTGGAAAACAATTTGGCTTTTGCTCTTGCCATCGCCCTGCAATCACCCCAAGAGTTTTTATTGCGGCAAGAGGCTTTCCTGGCAGCTGTTTGGGTAAGTAGTGTTTGTTGACTTAGTTGTTGTGACGACCTACCAATCTTTTTTGTTGATATTATATTCAACTCAATACTAGTAAGCGTTTGTGCACTTGATTTTATTTGAGTCGAGAATAACAACTAATGTATTAGTTATATTAGGATTGACTGACTTATATAACCGTGATATTATCATTTTATTTTCTTTCTTGATAGGTTGATGCTCGATCGAGAATCCTCTTGAGCAACCAGGAGCAACTACGTGCAAAGAGCGGTCTTCAGTCAATTTTTTTGTGTATTCAAAGCACTTCAAGCGAAAGAGCAAGTGCTGATGCAGAAACTGACTCAAGCGGAAGTGAAGCAGCATCAGAATCTGCAGCGTCAGTATCTGACTTTGATGTGTATTTGAACTCTTTAAATTCAACAGCGGCTGCTGAGGTATCAGCTACGGCGTCTGTAAAATCTGATCTTACTGCATTTGCTGAGGCGCTTGTTGATGTAGAGCGGCTTGGAAGATTAAAATTGCCGAATGTTTGGGACATTATTTCGAAATACTCCCTTATTGTACAACCAGTATCGCGAATCATTAGCTGTTTGCCCTGCACGCAGGTATCCGTTGAACGTATGTTCTCCCACTTAAAGCTCGTACTTCGTGAAAACAGAGCCCGAATGGGCAATGAATTAACTAATGCCATTGTGTTTATGCGGACAAATAAATCTGTGTAAAGATAAAATTATTTCATCTTCGCTGTCTTTTTCATTGTTTGCTTTTATTTTTCCTTCTTTTAGTCGTTTTTGCCACTTTCGTATCTATGGTTACACTTTTTGACTGTAGTAAATGATAAATTTGCTAAGATCAACAGTCGTTTTTTGATAGTGGAAGCGGAAGCGATAGGTGTGGAAGCGGAAGCGGAAGCGATTGAAAAATAACCGCTTCCACATCCCTGTCACTTAATGAATTAGGCAAATAAATAGGAAGTAAGAAAACTTATGCAAAGGCGAGAAAGTTGTTAAGCTTATATTTTCCCTTCTACCGGTCAAAAAGTCGTCATAAAATTTTCGCTATGTCATTTAAATATCAAACTACCGCTACTGCGTGGGGGAATCTTGCTGCAATACGCGACTAATCAAAAATGGCTGAACTCTTACGATTCCCCCTAGATTGAACCCGCATAACCGGTAAAAATGAGGAATAGGGGGGCGAGGCATCCGACTCTCGTTTTAGAGTGGAGCAAAGGCATTGGTTTTGTGCAGCCGCCAAAATTTATTTCCCGGTATTTTACAAAAATTTTATTTAAACACCACACGCCCAACTGCCCGTTTTATGACAGTCCCGGGCTACGTTGATTCTGACTACATGATTTGGAGGCGTCAATGGTTTGATTCCACCAGCGCCGCGGCTCGCACTTTTAACGTTAGTTAGTTCGTTGTTATGGTTCGTGATACCTCATCGCTCAACCCCGAAAGCGCAACTATTCATTGTTTAGTCACGCTTCGCGTCCACCTGCAATGCAGGGGGCAACGTTAATCTCTAATTCTGGGTGCACAACACCCCCCTCGGGGGCGCTGCGTTGAGTGGGACGAGTCCTTGTTGATGAGGCCAAAAGGCCTCGAAGAGTCAAGAGATGGTCTCACCTATTTCGCTATACTAAAGTTGTTCGGATCGTGACTCTTCGTAAAAACTAACTTTTGCCCGGAGGTATGTAGCGTCGTGTCTGGTTCCTGTGAGCTTTGAACCCTGATCTTTCGAGCTGCTTTCCTGTGCATGCCGGGATATGCTATCACGTAATCACCTACTGCCATGAATGCCTTAAAACACATTTAGTATATAATTAGTGGAAGGTTTTTCTATGCCTAATATAGCTTTTGTGTGATCAATTTCATGTAAGGATACCAGTTTTAGTTCATACTTGCACGGTTAGCCATAACGTCAAAAGGAATCCTGGTTCAAAAGTAAACGGTACGAAAGTCTTGTGCTTTGTGTTAGATTGTTTGGGTTTGTTGGGTATACAGTCCAATGTTGATATCTGGCTAGCCAGCAGCCACGTAAAGTATCTTACACTTGGCAAGAGCTCTAGTGATGATAATGCATCTTCATTACCCGTATTTGAGGGATGGAGTCGCCTATTTTGCTATACTAACGTTGTTTGGCATTGCTGATGTCGAAGGATGCTGAAAGAAATTTTGCAAGTCATCGAATTAACCGGTTATAAGTTCAAATGCGTTAAATTCGTACGACTTGCACTTGTTCATATGCTTCACTCTTCAAGCTAGTCCTTAGCTTGGTGATATGAGCGAGACGTTGCAATGGTTCTATTTTCTTTGCAGATCTCAAAATATTTAAACAAATTAGAATTACTACACTGCTCACTAAATTATTCTATCGCAATCCGTTACATTTAGCCAAAGCAATGCCTGGCTGGATGCAACTAATACAGCGCAGAGTTTTGGAAAATTTGCACATTTATAGGCAAACAACAGCAAATAAACTGACTGCAAAAAGTGCAAAAAATTAGAAAATGTCTTGTAGCGCCACCAAAAAATTCAACTGCTTGTATGACGTCTTGAGTCCAAACGTCGTCACGAAATGAGACAAAACTAAATGGTCTGCACTGTCAATAGCTAATGTTATTTAAACGCAACTTCAAACGGTTTGAAGTTTGAAATCAAAATGTTCTATTTTTTATTTAAACAGTCTTAATTTCGATTCTAATTTACCGTGTTTTTATTTGACACTCAAAGCCTTGTGCAATCAATAGTGTTGTTGTTTAGGCTTATCATTCAAACTAGTTTTGTGATCCAATTTGTTGTCGTACAGCAGACCTATAATTCATATTTACTGATATCATCTCGCTAGGTAGGTAGGCATCAGTTCAATGTCGAGCAGAATCTGAGTACGTCGTTGTGAGAGCATAAAATCTTAAATTCAATTCTTGGTAAGGCTTCATATTTTTAAAATTACTTTTACATTTTACTTCAATGAAGTTTGATTTTAATTGACAGTGTTTTTATTTGACTCTCAAAATCTCGTGCAATTAAAACTGTTGTTGTATAGACTTATTATTCAAATAGGTCTTGTCGTCAATTTTGTTGATGTCTAGACCTGTAAGTCACTTTTACAGATATCAGATCGCTAGATATCAGTTAAAAGTCGAGCAGAATCTTTGTATGTATGTTGTTGTAAAAGCATGAAATCCTAAGCTCGATTCCTGGTAAAATTTCAGTTATAAAATTATTTTATGCAGCTTTTTATTTTTCTTAACTTGAATTCAATTCCACTTGACAGTGTTTTTATTTGATACTCCAAACTTCATGCAATCAATGCTGTTGGTGTTTAGGCTTATTATTCAAGCAGGTCCTGCAATCAATTTTGTTGTCGTATAGACCTGTCATTCACCTTTTTATCATATCGCTGGGTATCAGTCAAAAGTTGAGCAAAATCTTTGAATGTATGTTGTTGTTGTTTACCCGACCCCTTCCGAGCGATGGGGGTATGGCGGAAGACCATGAAGTCCAAGAAGCCGGGCAACTCACCAGGGTCTGAACCACAGGTCGTAGAGAGACAGAGAGTTGCCAAAGAGTAAACGGCGCAAAGAGTCCGTAGCTGGACAGTGCAAAATGAGATGAGAGATGTCCTGGGACGAGTGTCCACAGGCGCTGCAGGAGGGATTCTCGATTCTGCCAATCCTAGTGAGATAAGAACCTAAAGGAAGGCTGTGTCCGTTGCAGCGAAGACGAGAGAGGGCAAAGCGAGCATGACGAGGGAGCACAAGTTCCTCAGTGGAAATCGAGGGAACCTGTGTGCCAAAGAATTTAGATGAGACAGTACGCCTCCAGTCCGAAATAAGACGAAAGTGGATACGAGAGAGACTACAAGGGATTTCGGAAAGCGCAAGTAGCGCTCCCCGTCTGGCCAGCTCATCAGCCGCGTCGTTCCCCGGGAGAAACGAGTGTCCGAGGACCCATTCTAGTCTGATAGAACAAGAGAGAGAAGACAGTTCCTGCCAGATCTGCCACAGAGTTTGAGATAAGAGGAAAGATGGAGGAGAGGACAGAGTGGCGAGGACAGAACGGGAGTCAGATAACAGGAGAAGAGAAGAGAAATGGCAGACTTGTTGGTGCTGCCGAGACCAGCAAAGAGCATGCAGAATGGCGCAGGCTTCAGCGAAAAACTTGAACATACTGGGCCTACCGAAAAGGAAAGAGTGGCCTCAGTGCCACAGAGAGAGCAGTTGGCAAGTACACCGGAGCCACCTTTGCCAAAAGGAAAAGGAACAGAGCCGTCTGTCCAAAGCACCAGATCATAAAGGGGAAGAGAGTCAAGGTGGGCGAGAGCCGCCCCTTGGCGAGTTAGAGAGGGATCAGGGCGGGAGCATGTTATCGAAAGGGTGCACTCCACCGTGAAGGAAGGCAGATTCCAAGGAGGAAAGGGAGGGCAGGCAAGAAGAGCCTCCCTAGTACAAGTAGAAGGAAGCATGAGCGGGTGAGTGGGTGCAAAAGCTCTCCAGGACGATCTGCAGAGTCTTGGTTTCACTCCAAGTCTGGCCAAATCTGAAATAGGAAAGGAGGTTGGGAGACGAAGAGCCCGCTCATAAGAAAACAGAGTGAAATGAGTCAGAGTGACTCGTAAGGGAGGTAGAGAAGCCTCGGAGAGTAGAAGTGGGATAAAGGACGACGAGAGGCAGCCGGTGATGGCGCGACTAGCCGCTCGGTGGAGGCGTTCCAATTTGGTGAGATTGGTGGCGCTTAGAAAAGGAAACCATTCGGATGAAGCATAAGTGAGAAGGGACCGAAGAAAAGACTTATACAGAAGAGAGAGGGACTCTTTAGAGGGGCCCCATGAGGAAGCAGAGATACAGCGTATGGCCTTGAGACGTGGGAAGAACTTGGCCTTCAGCGAAGATACATGCTTAGAAAAGGAAAGAGTGCAATCGAAGGTGACCCCAAGAAAAGTGGGAGTGGGATTGAAACGGAAGCGGGAGCCGAGTAAGAGGAGCTTGGGCAGAAGGTTGGCTTTGTGAGGATCCACTGAGAAAAAGGAGGTCTCACATTTGCTCGGATTGAAAGGAAGACACCAGTACTCAAACCAGCGCTCCAATCGAAATAGACCTCCTTGTGTGGCCTCCACCGCAGTAGGGGATCGAGGGAGAGAAGGACCAAATGGCCAGATCGTCAGCGTAAAGAGAGCAGCTGACAGAAGAAGGCAGAGAGTCTGGAAGATCATTAATGAAGAGAAAGAAAAGAACAGGGCCAAGAACGGATCCTTGCGGAACACCTCGAAGTACTGGGAAGGAACGGTTTTTGTGATTTTGATAAACCACACAAGCGCGCCTATTGGAAAGGAAAGGTTGAGTCCAACGAGCAAAGCAAGGAGGGAGGCCAGTTGAAATGAGTTTGTGGAAAAAAGCGGGATGCCACACAGAGTCAAAAGCTTTCGAGAAATTGATAGTAGACAGGATGGTCCGAGAGCCCGGCCTGTGTTTGTTAAACCCATCCGAAATGGACTGAGCAAGGTACAGAATTTGATCTAAAGTAGACCGTCCAGGGCGGAAACCGGTCTGGCGGGGAGAGAGAATGGAATTAGATTCCAGAAAGAAGAGTAGACGGGATAGAATGATGCGTTTAAAGAGCTTTGATACGCAGGAGGTGAGAGAGATAAGCCGAAAGGAAGCAGGAGAGTCGAGAGGCTTTCCCATCTTGTGGATGGGAATAATGGAAGATGTCTTCCAGATGAAAGGAAAGGAATGTGAAGACCAGGAGAGATTGAAGATGTGAAGAAGAAAAGCCATGCCAGAGCGAGGAAGGTGCTTTAGCATGGGATAGGCAACTTTGTCTGCACCAGTGGCGGTGGACGAGGAGAAGTTGGAGGCAGCCGCAAGAAATTCAGCGAGAGAGAAAGAAGAGCAAAAGGACCAGTGAGACTCCTCCGAGCACGTGGCTTGGCGGAGCTCATAGAGATAGCCTCTGGCTCTGCTACGCAGGGCCTTTGGCTGAGAAACGGAAAAGTGGGATCTCAGGTAAGCGGCATAGACCGAAGCCGATTCCCTTGGAGAAGAACAGTTGGGAAAGTTAGGAGAGGAGGAAGATGGGGAAGCAGAGCCAGCGATGCATGTATGTCGTTGTGAAAGCATGAAATCTTAAGTTGGATTCCTGGTAAAATTTCTGTTATAAAATTATTTTTACATTTTTCATTTTATTTAATTTACCTAGGTTAAAACAAACATAAGCTGAAAACAAAGGAGTATGCCAAAATTTCTTGAAGAGGGCGCGCGAGACATTGAATTTTGGATAATGGTAAAGCTCAAAATTGTGCCAGTTGAGATGGTGTTGACACCTAATGTTTTTGAAGTTCAATGTCGGCGGTGGTAAAAACTTTGCCAAAGTATGAGTGTATGACCTTTTTTTGTTTGGATTGACCTTCCACAGCGCAAAATTTCGAAAAATCTGGTTTCTGCCACAAACATGGGAGCCGACAATTTCCTAAAGAAAACCCGCGGGGATTCATTTTGCAAATAATTGCTGAAGTAGACGTTTTTTGTTCCTGAGGGAGGTGCTCGCATAGGAGCCCTCCTGCGTACGACAGTAGTTAAAAATAATTAAATTTACAACGTTCAACAAAATTTTGCCTGTAAGCTAGCATCACTTACTCAGCACTGTACTCCCTAAAGCATAGTGCACACTATAAGCCGCTGAGGGAAATCCAGAGGACGTTTATGACGTGCGGATGCTATTTACTATAGTTGTTGCTATGTAAGCAAAAAAGTTCCTGTTGTTTACCAAGGGTGACACAAAACCAAAATATAAAGAAATTTTTTTGTGATTTTGAAATCAAATAATAATTTTAACAATAATTTGGATACAATTAGTTAAAATTTAACTTAGGTTAATTACACAACATAATGATTCAATTCTAAACCATTAATACTTGAATTGACTAACAAAAAACCACGGCATTGCTTTGCAGCTCATAAAACTTGATATTGTTGAAGTCGTTTTTTTGAATAAGAAAAATTACTTTATTAAAATCTTATTAATTTACGCTTGTTAAAAACCTCTAGCTTCTTGTCAGTCACCAACTGAGCTAAAGGGACCTGATAGGTCGAAAAGTGTCACAGTCTGCAGTTTGCCGAGTGCATCGCTAGCGGATTGAATTACTATAAAAAATTACTTTGTTTTAGCAATGTGTAATGCGCAAAGTTTAAATCGGTAAAAAAGCTTTTTTCTATCGGGTATTTGATTTTTTAATATTGGCTACAAAGTCCTAATAAAATTATAGATACATTTGCTACTGTGCAATACCACGCTTTTATTGTATCAATATAATCTTTTAGACGTCATAAGACTGATTATTAATTTTATTTAGAGTAAATTTTGAGCATGTAAGTCCTGCATTTCTCCATAATATGAAGTATCTATCTATAAATGTAGTCTTCTATGTAGACACTCAATCTTTTGTGTATGTACAATGATTTTTTGTATGGACTTTAATAAACGCAAAACCTGATTAAAATACTTTCAACTGCGCTAATTTTATGTCTTATTACACGTTAAACGCAAAAGCGTAACAGTATACCTAAAAACTTATTGTGTACATCAGAGTTTATGTTTATAGCTAAATATTCAGCATTATGCGGAAGATAAAATATTAATCGTATGCTTAAAACATTCGATACTTACTGCAATTGCAAACTATACATCTTTTAGATTACTGGTGATCTTCACCTATCATTGCTCAGTTTTCAGTTGGTGAAAGTTGTTGACTAGATTCTCCACACTTTAACCACCTTGGTATTGTACAAATGTAAACTATACAGTAACATTATGACATTACAGACGATTGATGAATGCAAAAAATGGCCTTGTAGTTTGCATTAACCCTATTTGGCCCAAGAGATTCGCGTCGTGCTAAGTCCAACGTGGAGTAGTTTTTACCCCGCAAGTTTAACACTAGCATTACCAGGATTCGCTACTACCTAGAATTACCAAGCGCGTCAATTGACGCACGCGTTGTTTTGTGAGTAAAACACTAAACTCAGCTTTTTAATTGAGTTGAAAAATCACAAACTGTGTTATATTGTTAAAGAACCAAGCAAAACAAAAAGAGACAAGAGTTAAAAGACAAGCAAACAAGCGGGAAATACACGTTTTTATGAGGTGCAAGTTTTACATTGTTTAGTCTGACATTTACCACATACAGCTTTTTTGCAAATTACGCAAATATCTGTTGTTCTGTTTCTGCAGTGTTTGCCAGAACAAGTCTTGCATTTTTTAAGGGTTGGAGCACACTCTGCAACAGCTGTATTGCTTTCAGTTTGTAACCTTTTGTTTGGAGTGACCACCGTCAGTTCTTCACTAATTCTCTGTATAAACATTCTGCAGCTTATGCTAGAATTACAAACGTGCTTGTAAATAATCCCGCTATTTATGAGTGCCATGTCTATTACATTATAAAACACATGGATTGGCCAGCGTCTACTTCCAGCTTTCACAGAGGAGCATCTTGACATTTGGTCAAAATCATCAACTCCCATCTTAGTTTAGTTGTAAAAAAGTACTGTTTTGGGTTTCTTTTTGGGGTTATTCTCCAACGGAATGGCAACATTTGGGTGCAATAAACTTAGTATGTTTACGGATTTAGACTTCTTGCACTGATACTTAGTTATAGTAACTGTAGCAACAGCAGCATCTGCAAACTTGACAATGGTGGTGTCATGTAGGCTGCAAGTTTCTCGCAGATTGTTTGTTATTTCCCTTCGGTTCGATCGGATGGTACCGACAAGGCTCCAGCCTTGTTTTGCCAGCCGCAAACAAAGATCTAAGGATGTGAAGTAATTCTCTTGTAATCTGGAAAAACCTAGTAACTCAGTTTTTTGTGAAAAATGAGTTAGGTTCTAAATTGGATTTGCTAGGTTTTTCCACATCTGTTCATCTATTCAAAATGTGAAAAATGTCTTTCTATTGGTTAATTTCTATGTGGAAAAACCTAGTAAGTCAAGCCAATTTTGTTTTGTTGTACATTTTGATCTGGAAAAATGCTGTAAGTGAAGTTGCTAGGTGTTTCCAGATTTTTTAAAATTTGTTTTGATAAATTTTTGGCTCTCGGTGAGTTTAGTGTGGTCTATTCAGTGACTATTTTTACTCCTTTTTAAAACTAAAATAAAATTAAATGTTGAACTGCTGGAATTAGCAAAACACAATTAATCATCAAAGTCACATGTCATGATATCAGTTGGATATTGTCTTTCTTTTAGTGTTGGTATGGTTGGAAAGCCACTAAAAGTACCAGTAACCGGGTCTTCTCTAGAATGATCCCCTAGGTGCAGATTTATAATCTATGGTCGAGGGTAAAGAGATTAGAATGAGAATTGGCTGCAAGAATTTAAATTCATTTACATTTGTACAGCAACTAAAACTTGCAGAAATGTTATTTATTTCTACAGCATTTTTTGCATTAACCAATTATAGCTAACATATTTTTCTTCAACCAAAAATAAAATAGTATTATTATTTGGCTCAATTAAAGTTGGTATCAATTAATCATCATGATTGGTAATTTTGTGTGATAATACTGTATTGATTTTTGCAGTTATAACTTAACAGTGATAATATTAAAAAAAATTTTTAAAACTTGAAAAACTGGTACTGCATTATCTGGTTGTGTTGGTGATTGCTTAGTGAAATGGCTTCTCGAGGAAAAATGATTTTGGAGTTTGCATTGAAGAAGAGAAGAATGCAGGAAGTTAAACAGCCGAACTTGGTTCCTGAGACTGAGATATCCAATAATAACCAAGTTGCTACTGGTCACATTGATATGGATGGAGGTACCTTTGTCAACCCTCTTGATAAAACCACTGCTGCTGTGGATATATGTCTTGAAAATGACAATTGTCAGAATATTAATGAAATGGATGAAGGTCTTCAACATGAGCTTGATATTTCTAAGCCAAAGTAAGTTTGCTATAGGCCTAAGTATAGCATTATTCAGCCGTTATTTGCATTAGTGCTGTTGGTGCCATGCATAAACTTTTAAGGATGTGCAGTGTGATTGTAGACACTATGTTTGCTCTGTGCCCTTCAATTTTTTTTACTGTAAGTGTTGCATGACATGATTGAATGAGCGACTCAAATTACCAAAATTTGATTAAATAATTTAGTCTATGCAAAGTGATAAATTGTTCATGTATTAATATTACTTATAGGGTCTACCCGTAGTGCATCAAAAAAAAAATAGGCGATTTAAATGTACAGAACCGGTAATGTGATGTTTTGTCATAGTGAAATCAAACAAATTTTAACTTATATATGCAGTTATTTATCTTTTTGTTTGAGCTAGCTTTTTTTAATAATGTCAGCTTGGTAATATAATACTCTAGTTGTGTATTTCAAAGAGGACGATTGAAATTCTTAAATTTATTTACAGAAGACGACGTACAGTTGAGGACCAAACAGCTCACAATCAAGAAAAATATCTACTCCTTAACGGATGCAAGCAGACCTGCCGAAAAAAGTGCCAAGAAAAGTTTACCGATGAAGTGCGCATGAACATAAATAGATCCTTTTGGGATTTAACTTTTCCAGAAAGAAAGTTGTGGCTTGATAGCCACATTTATATTGCTCCAGTAAGGAATAGGGAAAATGCTGAAGTTGAGCAATATAAGCGTTCACATTCTCTATCATACTTGTTGCCACTTGCAACATCAAAAGAAGCAGTTTGCAAAGTTATGTTTCTTGCAACCTTAGGCCTAAAGACAGATGGTATCATCACAGAATTTATCAAGCGTAAAAAAGCTGGAACTGTAGAGGCTATGATAAAGAACAATCGTGGGAAGAAACCTCCAAAGACTAAAACAGAAAAAGAGTTAATTCGACAGCACATTATGTCATATCGTCCTCAAGTTAGCCACTACAAGCTTAAAAATGCTCCAAACAAGCGGTACCTTGACCCCACTTGACCATCACTTATATGTGGGAAGATTATAAGTCCAAACATGATGACATAAGTTACATCGTGTACCAGCGGGTAGTTAAATCTGAGAACATCGGCTTTGGAAAACCAGCACAAGATGATTGTGATGTTTGTGCAAAATATCAAGCTCACTGCAAAGCACATGATGAATTGCACATTGTTGATGACTGTGCAGACTGTGAAGCTGGCAAAGAGCATGATAGAAAATATAGAGCAGCTCGTGCCTATTACAGCCAAGATCGAGATGGTGATATGCAAAATACCGCCATCTATACTGCTGATATGCAAAAGGTCATACTTCTCCCAAAACTGACTGTTAAAGAACATTTTTTTGTCAGCAGACTGGTTGTGTTCAATGAGACCTTTCCTTCAGTGAAACAAGACGGTGACTACGTGCTATTATGGCATGAGGCAATCTCCGGGAGATTAGGAGTTGACGTTGCTTCGACTTACATACGATGCATAAATCTTTGTGAAGTGGAGAAGGTGATATTCTGGGCCGACAATTGCGTTGGGCAAAATAAAAACTGGATTCTTTTCACTGCATTGTGTTGGTGTGTAAACCAAGTTTGGGGACCTCAGGTTGTCACCATGAAATATTTTGAAAGAGGCCACACTTTTATGAGGGCGGACAGCGTTCATGGCAGCATAGGAAAAAAAATGAAGAAGTGCCCGGAGGTTTGCACCTTTCCCGATTTCGTGGACGTCTGTGAAAAGGCTGGGTCAAAAATAAAGCCCATTATAATGCACTACCATGATTTTTATGAGTTCGAGGATGGGCATCGCAATAGAAAATCTAAAAATGTTACTCTCCCTCATCTCGATTCATTATCTGTGGTAGAATTCCGCAAGGATTCGAGTGCGATGTGGTTCAAGAAAAGCTTTGAAGAAGAATATAATCGAGTCGAGTTCTTGAAACCCAAGTTCAGTTTAGACATTGTTCCTCCCAAAAAAGATAAGCCCAGGGGAATTTCAAGCATAAAACGCCAGAATATTCTCAAACTGGCAAATTCGTTTCCTGCAGCAAAGAAAAAATTTTGGCTCGAAATTCCTATCAACGACGAAAATGTTGACTTAGTTGAACAATTTCAATAACTAGGTTACAAGTTCATTTTGTAGTGTAGCATTTTAATGTTTTAACTTGAATTGCTATTATTAATAAACAAATGTTGCTAACTTACTAGGTTTATGCTGATAAATGTTTGTGGTGAAGTTGTTAGTTTGCTCTGGTAAAACCTAGTAAGTCGATTTGTAACCATGGTAACATGCAAATGCAAAAATATAAAATGCACCAGGACTCATTTTAACTATCCTTACACAAAATTTGAAAGTAAAATTTCTTCCCAACTGCGGTAGCTTAATCCTTACACCAAACAGTTTTTCTTCATTTTCTCAAGTTTTCAAAAAACAGACTTAGGTTTTTCCAGATTACAGGAGAATTGTTGTTGGTTACGTTGTGGCCCTTCTTGAACAAGGGCATCATAGATTTCTTCACAATGTCAGTAGGCACGCTCACATCTCTACTCCTGCTCTCATCTTTCCCTACATATGGAAATCGTTGAATAAATATTTTGTTTCAACATCAACGGTCATCCAGAATTTTATCCCAAATTTATCCGGTTTGTTGGCCATGTATTGTATAAACTTTCATCGTGCCTTACAAGGGAGTAGCTGCTCATCAATGGTAATATTAGCATTAGGCCTGAATGTCCTCTGACAATTTTCAATGAAAAGGTTCAACAAAGATGAAGCTAAACAAAATTTATCCTTTTCTAGATTTCGTCTTCTTTCAGACTTCGAGTCGAATCGTAGGTATTTCATAATCTCAAGAAATCTGTAACGAGACATAGTTTTGCTAAACAAGGCACATCCTCACAATCTATTTCACACTGAGGATGGGTAATGTTCACCCTCTGGAAATAAATGATGAGTTGGAACGATTTGTGGTCATCGTAGGAATAGACAAAAATTTTGTGACCTATATATATCGAAAACAATTATTGAAATTTTATCCAAACTTGTCTATAGATCTTCGAGTTTTCCTGAGCAGTTTCGGTGGCAGATGCAGAGAGAAGTTTCAGCAAGTGGAAACTATTAAAATCTTTCACAGATCCACTATGAAGGGTGAAAGACATTACATCATTAGCATAATCTCCATCAAAAGAGCGTGAATGAGAGATTTAGATCTTGATCGTAGCAAATATATTTGTTGCCGAGAAAACTCGTCGTAAAACAATTTGAAAATGAGAATGGATATTTTTTCAAGTAATGAAAAAAATTTTTTACTTGTTTTATGGTTTCTTTTTATTCAACTGCTTTAATAAATGACAAAAATATTATTGAATTTTTTTAAATAAATCACGGCTTACAGTTTTGGAGACATATTTTGTTTGCAAGATATTTTTTAGATCGCCTTTTTCAAATTCATTTTTACAGAATCTCTATACAATGCGGTCAGCGCTAACTTACGCATTAGACAACGATTGTCTTACGTTATTCACATTACTTGCACCGCAAAAGTAGGAAAGGGGTCCAGCACTAAGTTTTGATAAGGGCCTCGATTGGGCTCGTACCAGCACTGCGCAGGTGATTTCTTACAAAAAAAGTCTTCTCATTTTTTAGAGCCGACTGTTTGGTCAGGAACTTTTCCGAAATTAGATTAGAATTGAAATTAGGGATTTTTCTAATTAGATTAGAATTAGAGACTTTTAGTATTTTTCAAATTAGATTAGAATTAGCCACTTTTTGCTGTAATTCATCGAATTACCAAGCTAGAATTATCTAGTTGTCCAAGTCTGCGTGTGTGTGTGTGTGGGTGTGTGTGATAAGTCATATGAAAAATGTACTCAAGCAAACTAAGTTTTGGATTTGCTACAAAAAACTGTTACATCAAACATTTATAAACTTTGATTCCTTTTATTAGCAAGTTTGTGCAACAAAGATAGGTCTATGTAGCCTATATATCTTTTATTTCCTCCCCATAGTAACATCAATACGGCAGTTTTGTTGCCCTCTGGAGGCGTCATTTGATATTTATACGGTCCTTACAATTTTTATAGTCACCGTAAGTTAAAGAGGCTATGTCTTCAATGTCGTCGTTTTCTTCGTCAGATACTTCATTCATAATTTTACTTAACACTTCTTTAGGTATTACATTGACATGGGCTATTTTTTACTACTTTTCTTTGCGACATTTATATGTCTGAAAGAAGAAAATTACGCATACATCCGTTGGATATCATAAAACCATCATAATCTTATACACCGGTAGAATATTTAAATTTCAGCTGAAAAGAGCTATTTGAACATTTCAAACACAGAACTAAAATGTAGTGGCTACATTCTCGATGTCATAATGTCAATTAACAGTTTTCGTTAATTAAAAGTGTGTATTTGCTGTTCAAGTAATAAAAACTAGCTGCTCGTTTTTCAGTTATGCAGCCTAGCACATTCAATGCTGCTTTTGACTTGTTAGCTGTTCCTGTATTGAAGTAAAAGAATTAGAAATTTAACTTAGCGAACGTAATATGAATGGAGTTTAAAAGACTGGAAATGACAAGACGATATTTGAGTCAGCAGTCAACCATTATAATGTTGTGGAAGTTGACGCACACTGTAATTTGAACTTAAAACGCCAGCTTCAATGCAAATGCCGGACTGGACGGCAGATGCTTTCTCGTAGCCCGGTCCGTGAGTAAGCCTGTCCTCCGAACTCGTATGACACACCGAAACCAAATCTGCCCAAACAATAGGGAATCTACTGTTACCGATGTTCTGGCAAGGCCTTGTAAGTGGCAAACGCCCTTTTCAGGGCGGGGCGATGCATCAAAACGCATTGTCAACATGTTCCGAAGGCCTGCCATCCTTCAGCTGAGCATCGAAGGCCTCAATGCAAGAACGGTAAGCATTCTTTATCATCCGAATACCAACTAGCTGGGTTCTCCTTAAGCAGGAAGCATGGTCTTGCTACGTTTGTCCATGAACGACTGAAGTGGACTCTTTTCGACTAAAATCCACCTACATCGGAGACTGAGTGGTTGTGCGTTGACGTTGGCGGATAGAAGATAGTCAACGTTTACAAGCCTCCACCGATGCGTTTGTAAGTACCCAATCTGCCAGTATTCCCATATCCCTGTCTCTATGCTGGCGACTTTAATTGCCAGCATGTTGATTAAAATTATGATGCCAACAGTGCAGATGGAGAATGCCTGGTTGGCTGGGCAAGCACTAACAATCTTGCCCTACTTCATAACCCAAATGATGCGGCCTGTTTCCACTCTGGCCGCTGGAATACAAGTACCAACCCGTATCTTGCATTCGTTAGTATCGATTCGGACAGTTGTTTACCAGATAGACATGTCTTAGAAAAGTTCCCAAGGTCTCGACATCGACCCTCGATTATTTCTCTACCCAGGTTTGCTCGTTCTGTACCAAGCAAGCCTGGAAAGCAATGGAACCACCGCAAGGCCAAGTGGAGCCACTATATTACTCTCACAAATAAACTTGCCAGGATTTTTTCGCCACCTGATTCACCTGATATGGATCAGGCATATCAGTGTTTTCTGTAACGCCATCAGCACTACGGCGAAAAAGTGTAAGAGATTTTGACTTTTGACTTTATTAAGGTCTGGCGAGAATTTGAACCGTCACTCCTCGATTTCCAGACAGACGCTCCCAACACCTTGCTATCTCCCAGACAGGCTTTAACCACACAATAAAGTCTTTCAAGCAGCAATATATTGAGAAGTCTTAAACACTATGCAATTAATAACATAGGCCGAAGAGTGTTTGTGGCAACGGCAACGGTTAAATACCTTGACCACTTTACCTTTAAAATAAAACAAACATCTCAATTAACAACCTGGCTTGCTATTCTGCAAATTGATAAACCTAAGCGTCTTAAACAGAGAAATAAAGTAAGCTAATTCCAAGCCAAGGTACAATCTGGCTATTTCCAACTCGTCCAAGTACAAATACAAGCGCTCATGCACGTTTTTTCAAACAAAGGATTTCCGGGTTCAAAGGTAAAGTGTTTCCAATTCAATTTGTAATAATTAATTAAAAATGTGAAAGGTTTACGCTACACATGTGGCTTACAAAATAATTGTATACCATGTTGGGATGCCGAGTGTGAAAACCTCTACCAAATATTCTTGCAATATCCTGAAGAACATGAATCTAGCAGAGCTGCTACAGCTTTGCTTTCCAGGCTGACAGGAAACGGAGGAATCGATGATCTGAGGCGGTCCAGAACATCGACTTTTTACACTTTAGCCGGATAGCATGGTGTACGTTAAGCAATCTTACTGGTAGGTCAGGACAATCCCCTCGTTTCAGCAAATGCTATTACTAGTCAGCTGGTAAAAAACAGGAAATACGAGGGTGCAAATCGAGAAATTTCTCGATCCGTTATGCAGGAATTGTCTGACCTTTGCAGGGCTACTGCTCAAAATGCAGTAAATATCTCCGGAGATTTTTCTCCAAGAGAATTTGCTGCTGCCCTCTATCACTTAAAATCAAGTAAAGCTCCTGACCCTGACTCTACTTGTCCGAAGTTTTTAATCTGTGCTGGTCCCGGCTTGAAGTTCTGGCTACGCGGCTTCCTTTTTTCGTGCTTGTAACAACTTAAAATTCCAAGTCTGGAGAAGGGCGCTGGCAGTCGCGATCCCTAAGCCCTACAGAGCTACCGTCCCATCTCTCTGCTCTGCGTCCTTAACAAGATCCTCGAACGACTGATCTACAATCGTGTTGAACCAATGGTCGACCCCTTGCTTCCAAAGGAGCAGGCTGGATTTCGACACGGAAAGTCTACCGCAGATCAGGTCGTTTTGCTAAGGCAAAGCAATGAAGGTTCTTTTGAGGCAAAAAAAAGGCTGGTGCCGTGTATGTCGATCTAACAGCTGCTTATGACACTGTCTGGTACAGTGGTCTTGCCTGCAAGCTGCTGAGACTTTTGCTCCTGAGACTTCTGAGACAAGCACATAGTCCGGATGATCATGAAACTTCTTCAAAATAGAAGCTTTACCCTGACCACTGGTGACAGCAAGCCAAGCAGGCTCCGACGCCTGAAAAATGGTCTCCCATAGGGATCAGTCTTGGCTTCTCTTCTTTTCAACATATACATATACGGTCTGCCTTCCATAACCTCCAAAAAGTATGCCTACGCTGACGACTTGGCGATACTTTATTCATCTGGAGATTGGAAGGTGTTGGAAAGAACTTTGAGCAAAGACATGACTACACTTTCTGCATATCTCCAGACTTGTCGGTTAAAGCTCAGCCATGCTAAAACGGTGACCGCAGCCTTTCATCTCCACAATCAAGAGGCTAAGCGTGAGCTAAAAGTTAAGAACAATGGTAAAATCTTACCATTTTGCCAAATGCCGACCTATCTTGGTGTGAAACTGGACAGAGCGCTCACGTATCATCATCATCTTGAGGCATTGCACAAAAAACTATCCATGCGCGTTTTGCTGCTGAGGCGACCTGCGGGTTCAGGATGGGGCACTGATGCCAAGACATTGCGCGCAGCTGTCTTGTCCCTGATCCACTCAACTGCTGAGTATTCTGCATCAGCTTGGTGTTGCAGCACGCATACTCGCCTCATTGACAGCGTTCTTAATGACGCTTTGCGCATTATCACTGCATGCCTACGTCCCACTCCAACCGACAACCTTCCAGTTCTCTGAGGCATCCCGCCAGCTGAGCTTCGCTGCCAAGGAGCATCACTCTCCTTAGCTAATCGTAGTTCTTTGGACCCTGGCCACATTCTGCATGGCCAGCTGACTGAGTCGCAGGCCGCTAGCAAGGAGAGATTGAAATCTAGACACCCGTTTGTTCCTGCCGCGCGGAAGCTATTGCACAATTTATCTAAGTTGGGCATCTGCGCTGCCCAAAGGACGAACTTGGCATGGGACACAGAGTACTCCTAGAGTATGTCAGTGCTCGATGTCTATATCCCTAGGGTCAGCACAAGACCTATTGAAATGAGTTTGATTAGAACAGTTGGGTCAAACTTAATCGCCTGCGCAGTGGCGTTGGGCATTTTGGTTAGTCCATGCACAAATGGAGTCTCACTTCTTCAGCGAAATGCGAATGTGGCGCTAGTGAACAAACTGCAGACCACATTATTTTAACATGTCCCATACATCGGGCAGGTCGAGAAATAATGGGTCTGACAGTTTTGGATGACGAAAAAAGGTGCTGGCTCAACTCCATCACTGCCAGCATCTGAACTAGGCAATACAACAGATTGGGGTGGTAAAAAAACAAACCCTCGGTCCGCATCCTTTTCTTGTGCCTGACCTGGATCATAGATACCCTTCCATACGACGAAGAATGCAAATGCCGTTTTGCTCGTCCATGCAGCAGTCAAGGTAACGATCACTCAACTCCTACTATTTTGACTACACTTTCGACGCTTCTTTCATTTCCATAGGGCCAGACTGTACTTTGTCTTTTATTTTCCAATAATAGAACATCGCACATTTTCAAATGCTATGATTTTACCAGTGGCGTCTTTATAAAAGTCGATAAAAGACCACGGAAAGAAAAAAATATCTTCATTTGATTTTGGAAGTGTGCAAATGTAGAATACAAACACATTGCTTTTGTCATGCGGTCAACAGAAAAAATTTAGGTGTCGGTCACAAACTTAGAAAATGTTCCACAGTTACTTTTCACTTTAGAAAAATTATTTGTTTTGATTCACGATTGGTTTCTCTCGTTGTAGATTTGTATTTGCTGACAAAATTTGTAATTAAATTATTAGCAACAGCCTACTTGTAACACAACAAAAAATCAAGTTTTATAAATCTCCCTGAATTAAATTTTGCTGTCTGTTGCCCCTGTCTCCCTTTAACCCTTATCAGCACTTCTGTTGACATTGGTCAACATTTTATTTTCGTTTTTTGATTGCACTTGCCCTCTATATGCTAGCTCAGCACAATTCACGGACGATGGAGAACTTTTGATTACCTTACTACTGAAGTGATATCAAAACCCCAAATTACTTTTACAATGAGTTATTTGCATTTTATCTTAATCGGCACGCTTGTTGACAAATGTCAACAAGTAGTAACAACAGTAGATTAGCAGAGACAAACGGCCTTTGAGAGTTTAGATCGTTCCATGACTTACGTCAAAATGCAGTAGTAAGAGTTACAAGAAACCATTGCCATTGTTTCAATGGAATTGCCAATAACTTGCATCAAACAAGCAAGCGCAGTTAGTAACTTGGTCTTTGGCTGGAAGAAGTTATTCTTTTTTTCAGCAGTTTTCCCAGGAGCGGCCAAAACCAGTAATTATTCGATTTCGTCAGCTTTAGTGCACCATTGATTCTGATTGCACCATGCGCTGTAAGACATTATGTGTTGCTTCTTTATTGCACAAGAGTAAGTGTTCTTCTCTGGTACATCAATCTCTAGCCAGCATACGGGAAGCTTTCATGTCGAAATCAGTTCTTGCTGTTCTCAGGCAGAGACAAGGGAAATATTTCTAGCTATTTTTTTTTGAATCCTTACCTATCTAGTGATATATTTCAGAAAAATAACGTAGAATAACACTGTATTCAGCTTGAAATAATAACTATTCAAACTGCGTTAGGCGTTTTCAATTGCTTAGACAATATAGCTGGAACTTGGCGAAGGATAGACAGAGAAGATTTACGTTTTAAGAGGCTCTACGACAAATGCAGATAGTGTTTGATGATGTTGATAACAACTCTGATGCCGAGGATACAAGTGCCAGCGAATCCGAATCTATTTCTGATGATGACGAACTTCCTGTGCCACCTGAGGAACTTTCTGACATAGATGTGTATGAGGAAGAAAGTGAAGACGACTTTAGTGATGAGGATCAAGATCCTATTGACGATAATGCTAGTTTAGATGATGATCAAGTAGGAATTACAGCTGGAAATGCTACGTATTACGAAAATCTTTTTTCTAGAAGGCTCAGGAGGAGAAATATATTGACGCAACAACCTCGAATTATTGCTGCTCCTGAACATGAAGTGGATGCCTTCAAAGTATTTTACCGACCTGAAATTACATTTCAGATAGTGCGTGAGACAAACAGAAAAGCAAGGGACGTGAGACATGAATGTGCATTGCCGCCAAACTATGTCTACAAAAACTTTACTTCTGAAGAAGTTGAAGCAAGTCTTGCTATTATGATTCGTGCTGGCTTGGACAGAGACAATTTCACAGACTTGCGTCGCTTGTGGGATCCTATTGACAGTAGACCATTTTATCGAGTTACGATGGCATTGAATCGATTCAAATTCTTACTACGTTGCATGCGTTTCGACAACTATCGTTCTCGACCAGCAAGACAGAGAACCGATAGATTAGCTGCTATTCGAGAGGTATGGGAAATGTTCAATAATAATTTACGCAACATCTATGTCCCAAACGAGGCCTTGACCGTGGATGAACAACTGGTCGGATATCGTGGAAAGATTCCCGGAAGAACATATATGCCATCAAAACCAAGAAAATACGGCGTGAAGTTCTTCTGGCTGTGCGAAGCTACTACCGGTTTTGCCCTAAATGGAATGATTTACTCTAGGAGAGAATCTGACTCAGCACCTCATAGAAACCTTGCCAATGATATTGTAATGAAGTTGTGCTCAGTTTATTTTGGTTCAGGTCGAGACATATATGTTGACTGATACTTTACCTCTCATGGTCTGGTGTGCAACCTGTTGGAGAAAAACCTGACATTGGTTGGTACAATAATGGCTAATCGGCGGGAAGTACCATCGCAATTCAAAACAGGAAGAGGAAGAGAAGTTGAAAGCACTAAGGCACTGTATGACCATGCCAACAAAATTCTTCTACTGTCATATGTCCTCAAGCGCTACAAGAATGTGCTCATGATGTCATCTTCACACTCCTTCATTTCAATTACGGACTGCCACAGCAAACCTACAGTTATCACAGATTACAATAAGCACAAAGGAGGAGTTGACACTCTTGATGAAAACTGTGAAGAATTCAATTGCTTGAGGAAGACCAACCGGTGGCCAATGGTTATCAACTACAATTTGATAAATGTTGCCACTAACAACTCTTTTATCGTAATGAGAAGCAGTGGGAAATGTGACCAAAAAACAAATTTTCTCAAGCAACTAAGCTTTCAACTGGCTCAACCATAAGTCAGCAAACGAAAATTGAAAGGCGAAACAAAGCTCCTTGCAGAAAAGATGGGGTTCATTACTGCTTGTGGTAGCACCACAGGTGACATTGCTCAACGCATCAAACGGGGAAGATGTTACAGGTGTGCAAAGCATACTCGCCTTGCATGCATCGTTTGCCGCCGACGTGTATGCCCGCCACCCAGAAAAACACCTAAAAACACATATTGCATGGAATGCTGAACACCTAAGTATGGTTGAACTATAAAATACTGTACGCCTACATGTTTGTGTTATGTTTCTGCGGTTTTGTGTTTTTTATAAAGTTTCTTTGCAAGGAACGATAAACTTTCTTTGTTGAAATTTCGTTCTAGTTCAGCTAAGATGTTTGTAAAACCAGCCCTTGCGTGCAAAGCAGACCCGGAGTTTTGAATGAAAATTGTGATAATTTGTCAAAATCAACTGTTCATTCAAAGGAATATGCGTTGTTATCAATTGGTTGCAATGTGACGTTGTTTAATAGCACATATTTATCATACCAGCACTTTATAAAACGGAAACAAACCTTGAAAACAGCTAGAGCAGCATTGAAATGCACACAAAAAAGGCATGTTGACATTTGTCAACCTACGTGCCGATTAAGTTACCCAAAATCACCGTGCTGATAAGGGTTAATCTGCCACTGCTGCATATTTTCCATCTAATAAGAATAGCAAATGCGCTTGTTGCTCTCCCACCAATCAATCCCCAATTTTGACTGGTAACAACATTGTAAATCATTATGAAAAGTGAAAACTATATTATCACAGCGCGAAATTTATTTTCTGACTTTGCGCTTTGAAACAATTCTTTTTGTATAGTGTAGTTGCGTTTATCAAGTATCAAAATTAGGAAATATTTTCTTGCATTATTCTATCGGTAGGTTAGCATCAAGAAGGTATTATTTATTTGACTAAATGTTACACAACAGCTGTGCATCTGAAAACAATTTGATGGTTTTGACTTGTCAAATTAAGAGTTGCTATTCACAGCGAGAAGGTTTTAAGAAGAAGGATTTCTGAGAAACAGTAGAGCTTTAGAGTCATTACGTCACTTCAAACAAATTCAGTGGTTTATATAACTCGTCACGGTTTTGTGCGTGTGCTCTTTCTCCTTTTTTTCTTTATTACATAAAAGGCAACCGATGAAGAAGTTTGCCCGAATAGGTTTCGAAACTGCTATGTTTAATTCAAAACTACAGTGAATGTCTTTGTCAGTTTTAGACCAACCAAAAGCCAGATAAATTATAGGAAAAGTCCAAAAATTTCAAACATTTATCTCAAGCGGTCGCTAAGTTACAACAGTTTAAATTTGCTGTGGGTCGAATCAACCTTCCCTTCCCCCTTTCTGATCCTAATAGCGTTAACTCAATTACATCTATTCATACGAATGGAAACTCACTTTAAATACTTTAAAATATGAGAAAACATATCTAGTCAACCGAAAATAACCGTTTTGTTCAAGCTGCTCAACTAACTCGAGGTAACTCAAAGGTAACGAAAAACGGCAGACCGATTGGAAAGTGATTGCAAGACACTGAGAACAATGGTCATCATGAGCGGCGACAATAGGCTCCTTGAAAAATGATATTGAAATGTAAGTTATAGTTCCGTGTGATTCAGTAGATCTTGGCTTGTACAGCTTAAAAAAGCAAATGGGTAACACAAACCAACGTAGGTTTTTCTACAAATCTCATATAGACTATTTTGGCCCAAAGCAATAATGAAAACCATAATTTCTTTAAAGACGAACATTTTCAAAATGTTCATATCCATTGTTTTTTGGTTATTTTAATCCGTGGCATTTTCGTCAACTATTAAACTGAACAATGTTTGGTATAAATGATTGTTTTAAAGCCTCCAGCATTCCGCACCAAATTCATTTTTGGATCGTTTGTTGTGCAACGCTGCTCTAAGATGATTCGTGAGCTAATCAAGTAACTGAGAATAAGTTAATGACACTGGCGCAGATACAGTATAAGCAGCATCAATTTGCAAAGGAAACAGACTTCCGTCCATTTGATGAAATAAATGTGTACAAATTCTATGCAATGTACGGTGCAACAAATTGGGGCACATACAACTCCATTATGTCATTTCAGTTCAGACTTTTTTATCTTAAACTCCCATGAGCAGTGATTGCTTGTGCTACTTGCATTACTACCAATGTTCTTAGCAGTTGAAACTTGCAGGCCTAAGTGTGTAAGTAATTAGTTTATCAGTTCGCTTTGTATTATGTTCACATTATGTTTTGTTATTTTATCTATACTCATTTACTTGTTAAATAAAGCCTTTGATTATTTATGTAATAGTGATTTTACAACATTCTGCATATATTGATATAACACGCTGAAATTTTATATAAAACATTCTTTAAACCTATAGTATACTCGATGGTCATGTGACAAACTTCTCTTGCGCAAATTAACACAAACATAATTGATATTAAACAAAAACGGTTGAACTCACAACAATTTTCCTCATCATCTCCGTTGCTACAATGGGTGTTTCCGTCGCACCGCCAACTCAAAGGAATGCACCGGCCATTATTGCATCGAAACCATCCGTCAGGACAATTGTTTGATACTAAATGGTATAATATCATGAATAATTAGCGGTTTTGTGCATATTTGCTCATTCTTATAGAATAAATGTAATTGAAATGGTTTTGGTCATTGAATTTACATGCATTTAAAATCATGCAGTAATGCAATTTTTGGTAAGTTTTGTAAAGTATATTTAGCGTGTATGGACGGACTGAGCAACTGCGACGATTTGATCTCTTGGGCACACTAATTTTCTGCCACGTATACACAAATCGATAAATTTCGTTTAGGTGCGTTTTCCAAAGACACACTGACACAGCAAATGAAATTTACGATTATTTTTCTACAGTTCCATATGCGCTGAGCGTCAAGCAAAATAAATTTCAGTATTTACTTTGTGAAAGTATTTGCTATGATCTAGCGATCATCAGTTGATGATTATTGCGTTTTACCCTTTCGCTCCTGCCAGATTATCGAATTATGATCTTCATCAAAAATTTAACCTTCGAATGAACAACAATTTCGGTTTCTTACTTTTCACGACCAGGGTCAAATTGATAAAAGAAATGAATGATTGAAAGAATGAAAATGCTGGATGAAACTCTTTTTCCAACGAGAACGCAAATTAGTTTCAAACAATTTAATCCAAGCAAACCAGCAAAGTATGAAATGTCGTATAAATCAATAAACACTTGCTGCTATCCATTTACCTTTTCAACTGCCGTGTATTTTGGCAAACCAAAAGCAGAGCCGACATCTTACTACACTCCTGGGACGTCACAAACAGTAAAATACGAGGGTCAGTCAATAAGTAATGAGACTTTCTCAATAACTCAAGTTTGCAATGACTGGTAATCAAAAAATGCTTTTTTATTTTTCAACATAGTCTTCCTCCTTTGCAACACACTTGTTCCATCTTGATATTAGATTGTCTATTCCTTTGGCATAGAATTCCGTGGACTGGGTCATTAGCCAGTTGCTCAGAGCAGCCTTCACTTCTTCGTCAGTCTGGAAGTGAATTCCTTTCATACTCTCTTTGAGTGGGCCGAAGAGGTGAAAATCAGATGGTGCAAGGTCTGGGCTGTAGGGTGGGTGTGTTAGAAGTTTCCAGCCTAAATCTTCAATTTTGGCTAGGGTTCTTGCTGCTGTGTGGGGCCTTGCATTATCCTGAAGAAGAATCACACCTCTTGATTGAAGTCCCCTCCGTTTGTTCTTAATGTCTTTTTTCACTTGAGTTAGCAGCTCACAGTAGTTCTCTGAGTTCAGAGTATTGCCCCTTTCCAAGAAACTGATAGTGATCGGCCCATTTCTGTCCCAGAACACAGTGAGCATGACTTTCCTTAAACTTTTCTGAGATTTGAATTTTTTCTTCACTGGGGAAGAAACATGCTTCCACTCCATTGATCGTCGTTTCGATTCAGGTTCATAATGAAAAACCCAGGTCTCATCAGTTGTCACTATTCTCAACAGAAATGCATCTCCCTCCTTTCTGTATCTGCGTAGTGATGCTCTGGAAGCCATCAGGCGTTGCATTTTGTGATCATGCGTTAACATCTTCCAGGAATTCACTTCCAGACTGACGAAGAAGTGAAGGCTGCTCTGAGCAACTGGCTAATGACCCAGTCCACGGAATTCTATGCCAAAGGAATAGACAATCTAATATCAAGATGGAACAAGTGTGTTGCAAAGGAGGAAGACTATGTTGAAAAATAAAAAAGCATTTTTTGATTACCAGTCATTGCAAACTTGAGTTATTGAGAAAGTCTCATTACTTATTGACTAACCCTCGTACCTAATTCAAAATTTGGAATGCCACACAAATTTGGTGGGAAGAAACATAATTATCATAAGACAGATTGTATACACTGTTATTCTGGCTACCAGGTATTTTTGATAAATTCATTTTATTTAGCTCTTCTGGTAATGTAACGTTTATTTAAGTTGATACAAGTTCTTATCGAGCATGCAAAAAACTTTAATATCCGTCAACGTTTCGAACAGCTATACAGCTGTTCTTCATCAGGACTAATAATAAGCGAAAGCACGAGTGAGGCAATATAAATAGTTTGCTACGCAATCGAAAGAAAAAGACAAAACAAAAGGTTTGAAGGCGAATAATAAACAACTGTAGATTACGACAAATTATCATAAATTTCAGAATAAAAACAATTTTCTTTATCATTGATTGAATTTTCAGAATTATGAATAAAAAAAGATTCAAGAAATCGGCGTTTGGTAAAATCTGTTTCAAAGGTTAAAATTTTGCTATGATCCCAGTCAACTCGGTGATCTTTGGTGATGACATGCTTGACCAATGCCGTTTTTTTATTAAAATATCATTACAATATCATCTTTCTTTCGTAACCTGTTGATTGCACGAAAGCACTCTTTGTGAATTGTGAAGTCACGTGAATCTATCGTGCTGTCACAGTACAAATGAGCAAGGTCGGCGAGTCGGGCTTTCAAATCAGTGCGTTGTTGAACAGAACTAGTGCTGTGATGTAAAAGCTGTACCCACAGTGACTCAAATTCGGCAAAGATTTCTTTTTTGCAAAAATACCTGGGTGGCAGCCCAAAGTTGAGACCATGCGACAGCACGAAACTTTCAGTGTCAGACAAGACATAATCTGAAAGATTTAAGACATGCCTTGAGGTATCACCGAGAGCATTGCCGAAACGGTCACGCCTAAGTGAAGCAAGCA
Source organism: Trididemnum clinides (assembly GCA_963675345.1). Taxonomy (NCBI): domain Eukaryota; kingdom Metazoa; phylum Chordata; class Ascidiacea; order Aplousobranchia; family Didemnidae; genus Trididemnum; species Trididemnum clinides. The sequence goes on along the minus strand of OY776286.1, from coordinate 45,097,547 downwards.
ATCGCTTGTTTCTGATCTTAGATTTTGATTCCGTTCTTTCATCAAGTAGTGCCAGGTATCTGCAAAATCTGATTGGGTCAAAGAATGTTAGAAATTCGCGGGCCGCCCGCCCATGTGATTGGTTAATTGTTTATAGTTTTCTTGATTGCTCTGTTGGCTATTCAGCATCATCTGTCAGAAAAGCACGTTCCATCTCTGGGCTGTGCCTGGTTTGATCGTTCAATACGAGCTACGATGTACTTTGGAGCAACTCTTTTAGATATGCAAGCTTTGAGAATGGTTGCAGACAACTTAAGATTTCTGATTTTTTCTCTAGTTCTCATTACATTGCTTAAAACAGCTATTTGCTGTTTAGCGTATCGAAGGCGAAAGTGCACAAAAATCTCGTTGGTGGTACAGAACTTTAATATAGCTTTGAAAAAGCTGTGTGAGCCATAAGCTTTTCGTGACGCTCTCATCAGTGGCGGTATGGCGTCAAAAGGAAAGATCTAGAGTTACCAAGTGTTTTATGTAAATAATTTGGACGTTAGGCAATCAAGACAAGCCAATGATAGTGCTAGTATTGTAAAGCACGCCAAAAAAAGATTTCGCAATAGCGCAAAAGTTTTGTCATATGAGAATATTGGTGTTACTGTGACAGTCGGTACGTAGGGCGAACATCTTTACGACTACAGGACCGCATCAAGCAATATGTTCCGCAATGGTTAAAACAGCAATTGACCCGTCCACACCGATCTCAACCACAGAGATCGTTCAAACGAAACAACACCAAACCGGATTGTAACTCTGCTATTGGTCAGCATCTTTTAGATAATGATCAATGTGCATTAACACTAGATCGGCCAGTGCGGTCATTCTGACTGTTTTGAAATTTCAAGGTGGGATATTTTTTTTTGACAAAAATAGCATTGGCATAAAATTTCTTGAGTTTTCCTAATTAATAGGCAGGAACTCTGATGTTGAGTATCAAGCCAAAAACTGCTTTCACAAATATTTTAGAAGGTGGTTTACCCTTAACGGCCATTAACGGTCATTATGACCGCTTTACAAAAACTATTATTTCTGAACTTCCTGCTGTACTTCATATGTTTATTAGACCGTATCGTTTCTATGACACGTATGACTCATTTTCAAGCAATATATTACTATTTTCCGATAAATTAATTTTATTTGTGAGATCTTAGAGCCACCAAAAAAAAATGCATAACTCAGAAAGCATTTATAATAAATTTTCCCCGATATCAGTTTGCTCTGGAAATAGACTGACTTTAGATTATGAAAAAGTTTATAAAACAGAAATAGGCTCTTCTATATTGTTGACTACTACGGGCTTTGATCAGCATTCAGCCAGCATCAGCATTCAGGTGGGATATCCTCTCCAAACAGCACCCAGCCCACTTCCTCGTGTAGAAAAAGCAGCGGAGCCCACAGGCAATTAGCCTTTAGCATAAGTTAGTGAGTTGATCATAATCTTTTGTTACAAAAGCATTGTGTGCACGTCCAATTAGTGCTAACCTATTCTGGTTCCACAGATGAAGTAAATTACATAACTAACAAATATAACATTATTAAATCTAATACATCATGTCTAAAAAACCAAGACATTACATATCTAAGCAAAGAGGGTCACGTCCATCCATTCCAAAGGCTTAGTGACACCGCTGTCATGACTCTCATGGAACCATTCATGAGTAAAGGCAGAAACGTTACAACCGCTAACTTTGTCACGTCGTTTTTACTTGCCAAAGAGCTGAAAAAAAGAAAACCAGCCTTGTTGGAACTATGTATAAGGTTAGAGGTGAGCTGCCTGCATCTGCAAAATGCTTTCAACAACGTTATTCTAGTAAGCTCATGAAGACAGGCAATATGGCAACTCTAACTGTGTATCAGTGTAAGTCCAAGAAAAACGTTTGTGTTTTAGTTCTCTGCATATGTCTCTTGAGCTCGGTGAATCTAAGAAAAAGAAACCGGACCCAGTGAAATTTTATGACAAGACCAAATGTGGTTTTGACGTGGCTGATCAAATGGCCAGGCAGTATTCAGTCAAAGCAGACACCCGTTGGTCGTAGGTTGCTGTTTTCTACAACAATTTGGATGTGGCAAACATTAATGCATTTGTGCTCTATAAAAAACGAACAGATAACAAGGTTTCAAAACGATTTTTCCTGTTCAAGCTTGCTAAAGAATTATGTGAAGACTACATCATTGAAAGATCAAGCAGAAACGCTACTATATTGCTAGATCTCACACACTATCAACAGCTCCGCAAAAAACCAAAACTGAGAAGCGTAAACAGTGTCAAATAATAAAACTGCACTCAAAACAAAACCAGCAAACTTTGTTTCAAGTTCAGCAAAACTGTATGAGGTAAATGCATCGCAACGGAGCTTTCCAAATTCGTTATATGTGAGACAACGCAAATACGAAACAATTTTCAATTTTGTGTCCAGTTTTTGCCCTTTCTTTGAATTAAACTATTTTTTTGTGGATAAAATGATAGAGTTTTGTGACCTAAGTGTTTGTTTGATACTTAAGTTGCCATTACACCACACACATACCAGTAAAAACGCGTTTTTGGGGAAGCGGTCAAAATAACCGCTGCTGGTCGTTGAGGGCTTGTTGCAACTCTGGCCGTTTTAGTGTTAAACTATGATAATAAGCGGTTTTCAACCCTTGCCGAAGCACGCAGCTCTTTCCATCTTAACCCTATTAGGACCGGGCTTTTTTTGCTTTGTATGTCCAGGAGATGGTCGATTCGACCCTAGCACTTTGGCAGCTAAGAACTTTTAAACCGCTCACAATAGCGATTCCGTATTTGCTCAGCTAGATGCAGAATTTATTTTTCAATCTATTTATGTACTTTTGGTTATGATCAGACTAATAGCGTTCAAGTTATTGCAAATTAAATGCACATCATTAGTTTTTAGATTTTTGACCGTAATTTAAAATAAACAAACAGCTGGCGATTTAAGATCAATTTGTCATTTTGCTTTTAACGAGAAATTTACCAGCGGTAACGTTTGCATAACATTTCTTATGTTGAACTACTTGCCATATGCCAAGTGTCTACTCTCTAGCTAGATTTTTGTAATTTGAATTAACTGTTTGTAAATGTGAAACAGGGTGTGAAATAACATTTCAACGACAAAAATTATTAACTTCAAGAAATTATTACTCTTTTCATTTAGACAAAAAATGAAAGCCATGCTTGTTCATCACGGATAAATGCTTTTATTGATCAAGACATAAATCTCATTCAAATTAAGGAATGCTCACAAATCATACGACTTTTTTTATTCTTTCCTCTTCCTTATGCGACGCAATACGACGTTTTTGTAAGCCCCTCCATCTTTTATGCAGACTTGGACGATTACAATTTTTTTGGCATTTTCAGATTAAATTAAACTTGGAATTAGAGCATTAATGGTTTTCTTAAATTAGATTAGAACAAAATTAGAGAATTTCTGACTATCACAAATTAAAGTGGGATTGGAATTAGAATTAGAGCTTTTCAGTTTTTCTGAAATTAGTTTGAAATTTTAATTCCCAAGCAAGTTTTGATGACATTTGAACATCTTCGCAAAACCCCTTTGTATTTGCGACATATCTAAGACTTTTTCATTTTTGCCACCAAATTATTGTGAAAATCTTTTTTTTCTTTTTAGATATCATATAATTTCGACTTTGATTTTCGGCCAAACTTTTCAAAAATGCAAGTGATTCGTAATAAAAAAAGGTCTTGTCATTTTTCAGATTCGACTCTTCGTTCAGGAACTTTTCCAAAATTAGATTAGATATGGATATTAAGGATTTTTCAAATTAGACTAGAATAAAAGACTTTTATTTTTTTTTCAAATCAGATTAGAATTAGCGACATTTTGCTGTAATTCACCGAATTAGCCAGCTAGAATTATCTAGTTGTCCAAGTCTGCATATGTGACGTGTTTGCATAAAAAATATACTCAAGCAAACTTAAGTTTTGGATTTGCTATAAAAACCTGTAACATCAAACAATCGTAAACTTTGACTATTTTTATCAGCAAGTTTGTGCTACAACGATATGTCTTTGTAGCCTATCTTTTATCTCTTCCACCATAATAACACCAATACGGCAGTTTTGTTTCCCTCTGGAGGTGCCATATGATATTTATACGGTCCTTACAGTTTTTATATTCAACCGGGATTAATTATAATGTCACCAATTTGAGCTTTATCATCGTAGCTTGTGCTTTGAGGCCTTAGTGAATTTAGAGCTATTTATTGAAAAATAACTTGCAATTAACAGAATACATTACAAAGGTGAAACAAAATAAGCTATTTTAGGACTAGCTGGTGTATTGCAGTCATACGCCATGTAGTTTCTGCATATAATTTATTGTTTAATATGAAAATACGGGAACACTACGTAAAATTTACGGGTAAGATCAACGGGCACTGTCTCAATTGCTTAGAAATTTTGTTTTTCTTTTTTTTTGCTCCTTTTCCTTTAATCTTACTGATACATGCATCACATCGCCTTCGTTTTTGACTTTGATGAGGAAAAAAGCCACTTGACGTTTTTACATGTTTGGAGAATATTTTTTCTCCAGTACTCTCTCAATTTTGAGAACTACAGAAGAATTTATGCCAATTAAACTTGCTTGTTCTATATGTGGGCAAATCAAAGACATAGCTAGTTCAAATACAAAATCTACTGTTTTTATGTTTCGAGGCTGCAGATCATTGTTCATTGCATATATCTTGCTAGCGTTCACTCGACATGTGTTCAAAACGTACGAAAATGCATTCATAGTCCAGCATTTTGATTTCGATTTACAGCTGTAGAATTCCATTCTTTGATCAATAATGTCTATTTCGTCTTTTGAAAAGTCGTATAGTTTGTAAATAGCGGGCTTGATTTTGTATTTGCAAGAAGCGGTGGCACTGTTGACAATAACAAAACATTTCGCTTTCCTAAACTTTTGGTTTTAACCACATACAAGTGCAGATTAGATATGCCGTTATCCTTTTCCCAATAAATCTCGTATGAGTTTGTTTCTTGGTCTTTGATTTCTTTAATTTTAGCTGGAATTCCTTTTCTATTTGATTGTAAAGTTTCCACAGAAATTATTCGACGGTCAAGCAGCCACGGTATTGAAGTATACAATCTGTCTTATGATAATTATGTTTCTTCCCACCAAATTTGTGTGGCATTCCAAATTTTGAATTAGGTATTTTACTGTTTGTGACGTTTCAGGAGTGTAGTAAGATGTCGGCTCTGCTTTTGGTTTGCCAAAATACACGGCAGTTGAAAAGGTAAATGGATAGCAGCAAGTGTTTATTGATTTATACAACATTTCATACTTTGCTGGTTTGCTTGGATTAAATTGTTTGAAACTAATTTGCGTTCTCGTTGGAAAAAGAGTTTCATGCAGCAAAAAATAATTAAATTTCTCATAGTTTTCCTTAATCTCCTCAAAATTTTTGCAAAAACTACTAATCTATCGTGTTGCGAAGGAGTAGGGTGCGTTGTATGGTTATCAAACAATGTGTGAGCAATCAAACATTTAAATATGTTTCTGGACATAGTTGCACTAAAAACTGGATTGCCAAATATTTCATGGAACATCGCATTAGTGCTTTGATGCGCTTGTTCTAGTAAGCCTCGCATGTAAATCATTCCAATCAGTGCCAATACTTCCAAAGGTGGTCTTTTAAAGGTTGTTCTGATCCCTAACATAAATGGTCTCTTATTTTTCAGAGCCGACTATTCGGTCAGGAACTTTTCATTGAAATTAGGGATTTTTCTAATTAGATTAGAATTAGAGACTTAGTTTTTCAAATTAGATTACAATTATCGACTTTTTGCTGTAATTAATCACCAAATTAGTCCGCTAGAATTAGCCACTTTTTGCCCACTTAGTCTGCGTGTGTGTGTGACAAGTCATATGAAAAATGTACTCAAGCAAGCTAAGTTTTGGATTTGCTACAAAAAACTGTTACATCAAACATTTATAAACTTTGATTCCTTTTATTAGCAAGTTTGTGCAACAAAGATAGGTCTATGTAGCCTATATATCTTTTATTTCCTCCCCATAGTAACATCAATACGGCAGTTTTGTTGCCCTCTGGAGGCGTCATTTGATATTTATACGGTCCTTACAATTTTTATAGTCACCGTAAGTTAAAGAGGCTATGTCTTCAATGTCGTCGTTTTCTTCGTCAGATACTTCATTCATAATTTTACTTAACACTTCTTTAGGTATTACATTGACATGGGCTATTTTTTACTACTTTTCTTTGCGACATTTATATGTTTGAAAGAAGAAAATTACGTATAGATTCGTTAAATATCATAAAATTATCAAAACCTCATACATCGGTAGAATATTTAAATTTCAGCTGAAAAGAGCTATTTGAACATTTCAAACACAGAACTAAAATGTAGTGGCTACATTCTCGATGTCATAATGTCAATTAACAGTTTTCGTTAATTAAAAGTGTGTATTTGCTGTTCAAGTAATAAAAACTAGCTGCTCGTTTTTCAGTTATGCAGCCTAGCACATTCAATGCTGCTTTTGACTTGTTAGCTGTTCCTGTATTGAAGTAAAAGAATTAGAAATTTAACTTAGCCAACGTAACATGAACGCAGTTTAGAACAGAGGTGAGCAAACTACGGACAGCGAGAGCATTTTGTGCGGCTCCCCAAACTTATAGAAATTTCCATGAATTTATTTTAATGGGACAGGATTGGCCACACTTGCCGTACTAAAGAGCCAAAAACAATAGAAGCCATCATTGAAAGAACCGCTACGCAATTCTTAGTTTGAATTAATAAAGAGTCATGACTTTTGGTTTTGGACACCATCATTATCAAAGCCCTGTAGTACGTCTTTACAAGAAGTTATTGCAAGATTTTAAGCACTGGCCCTCGACCAATTCTTAAATGATCGATGCGGCCCTCGGCCAACTCTTAAATGGTCAATGTGGCCCTCCGACTAAAAACTTTGCCCGTTTCTGGTTTAGAAGATTGGAAATGATAAGACGATATTTGAGTCAGCACTCAACCTTATAATGTTGTGGTAGTTGACGCAAGCTGTAGTTTTAACTTGAAACGTCAGCTTCAAGGCAAATGCCGTTCTGCTCGGCCATGCAGCAGGCAACGTAATGCTTTTACCAGTGGCGTCTTTATAAAAGTCGATAAAATACCACGGAAAGAAAAAATATCTTCATTTGCTTTTGGAAGTGTGCAAATGTAAAACACAAACACATTGCTTTTGTCACGCAGTCAATAGAAAAAAATTTATGTGTCGGTCACAAACTTAGATGTTCCGTAGTTACTTTTCCCCTTGAAAAAAATTAATTTTTGTGATTCACAATTGGCTTCTTGCGTTTTAAATTTGTATTTGCTGACAAAATTTGGTATTTAATTAATTACTAACAGCTTACTCGTAACACAACAAAAAATCAAGTTTTATAAATCTCCCTAAATTAAATTTTGCTGTCTGTCGTCCCTGCGTCCCTTAACTTGCCATTTCTACATATTTTCCATCCAATAAGAATTGCAAGTGCACTGGTCGTTCTCCCGTCAATCAATCCCCAATTGTAAGTGGTAACAACATCATAAATCATTATGAAAAGTGAAAACTACAGTCGTGGCCAAAAGTGTAGGACCACCCTTTCAAATTCTGATGAAAACACCATAACACTTATTCATTCGCTGATAAAGAAAGATATTGGCTTGATAAAGAAAGATATTGGCATGTTACGGTAAATTAACAATTCCTAGACGCACAAATCAATAGTTCAATTAAAAGTTTTCAAAAAAGTCAATATTTTGTTGGACCACCCTTGGCTTTGATTACAGCCTCCAAACGTCTTGGCATGCTCTCCACCAGATTTCGGCAATGTGCCGGTAATATATCACGCACCCACACTTCTTTTATGGCTTGTTCCAACATCTTAGCATTAGTTGGTTGCCTTTCGGAAACTTTGTTTTTCAAAATGGCCCAAAGATTCTCAATCGGATTCAGATCTGGGCTGTTTCCAGGCCAGTCCAAGATGTTGATTTTTTGGGCCTTCAGGAATTGGGTGACGATTTTGGCACGATGGCATGGAGCACCATCCTGCATAAATACACTGCATTTATGAACAGCCATATGCAATTCCAACTTGTTTTTCAATAAATCTAGGTATTTTTGGCCATTCATGGTCGTGCCAGGTGGCAAAAAAAAAGAGTCCAGCCGTTCCATTTATTGACATTCCCCACCAAATTATGACACTGGGGGGGGTGTTTCATGGTTTGAATGCTATATCTTTCACTGAATCTTTTTCCTGATGGTCTCCGGACGTAGCGCTTTCGATTGGTGAACTGCTGCACGGTACATTCGTCGGAAAACAGCACTTGTTGCCACTGCTGAATCGTCCATTTCACGTGTTTCTTGGCAAACGCCAAACGCTTGCTTTTCATAGCCTGCGTTGGCCTCGGTTTATGCGCAGGTTTATGAGCTTTTAGGTCAAAATCATCAACCAAACGCCGACTTACGGTTCTTCGACTAATGTCGGTACCTTTTGCAAGCAGTGATGATCGAATCTTGCTTGCAGAACTCATTGGAGAACGAACTGCTATTCTCCGAATGGCATGGTCATCTCTTGGGGTGGTTTTTCGAGGTCTACCAGATTTTTTAGCTGTTGTATAAGTTCCTGTATTCCGAAATTTTGCAATTGCGTTGTGGACAGCAGTCTTGCTTTTTTTCATTTTTTGATTAATCAATCGTTCTGAATGACCTTCTTTATTCAGAGCCACAATTTGAGCCCGCTTAACTTCCGAAAATGGCACATTTTTACCCATTTTCTTCAATTTTACCTCTGTAACAATTTGACAATCATCAAAAAATTTTACTGAAATAAACTCTAAAACACAAAAAAACTATTAATAATGTTTGAGTAATATCTTGATTGACTAATAAAAGTGACTGCAACAAACTGGCAAATGAATATATCAAGCCATAGTTAAAAAATAAAAAAATCCACTTTTTTACTAGGTGGTCCTACACTTTTGGCCACGACTGTATATTATCACGGCGCGAAATTTATTTTCTGGCTTTGCGCTTTGAAACAATTCTTTTTGCATAGTATAGTTGCGTTTATCAAGTATCAAAATTAGGAAATATTTCCTTGCATTACTCTATCGGTAGGTTAGCATCAAGAAGGTATTATTTATTTGACTAAATGTTACACAACAGCTGTGCATCTGAAAACAATTTGATGGTTTTGACTTGTCAAATTAAGAGTTGCTATTCACAGCGAGAAGGTTTTAAGAAGAAGGATTTCTGAGAAACAGTAGAGCTTTAGAGTCATTACGTCACTTCAAACAAATTCAGTGGTTTATATAACTCGTCACGGTTTTGTGCGTGTGCTCTTTCTCCTTTTTTTCTTTATTGCATAAAAGCAATTGATGAAGAAGTTTGCCCGAGTAGGTTTCGAAACTGCTATGTTTAATTCAAAACTACAGTGAATGTATAGTAATGCAAGAGGCTAGCGATGCACATAGCAAAACTGCAGACAGTGACACTGTTTCGACCTATCAGGTCTCTTCAGTGCAGTTGGTGACCGACAAGAAGCTAGAGGCTTTTAATAAAGCATAGCTTAGACCGCCACACTTGCGGGACCTATACTAGATCCACTTGGTGGATGGTCTGTCAGTACTCTGCGAAGCCGTATCACTCGTGAATGAGTGGCGGTTGTCGCAGGTGCACTAAGTCTAGCAACTGCTAGAACAATAGTGCTGTCACAGCCTAGTGGTCACAAGGTTCTAGTATAGATCCCGCAAGTGTGGCGGTCTAAGCTATGCTTTATTAAAAGCCTCTAGCTTCTTGTCGGTCACCAACTGCACTGAAGAGACCTGATAGGTCGAAACAGTGTCACTGTCTGCAGTTTTGCTATGTACAGTGAATGTCTTTGTCAGTTTCAGACCAACCAAAAGCCAGATAAATTATATGAAAAGTCGAAAAATTTCAAACATTTATCTCAAGCGGTCGCTAAGTTACAACAGTTTAAATTTGCTGTGGTTCAAATTGTCCCCTCTAGCCCGCCCTAATGGGGTTAATCTTTTAGAGGCTGCTTATATCATGACTCGGTGCCCGGTGTTATGCAGACAGAAAGAGTTTGTTTACACTCTAAAACTCTTTCCATAATCGTGGCGTTCTTATTTGGTCCCTTGTTGCGCATTCTTTAGTATTTCGCTGTTGCAAAGTCTTTTTTTTGGCGCGTTTTGCAATACTAGCACTATCATTGGCTTGTCTTGATTGCCTAACGTCCAAATTATATACATAAAACACTTGTTCACTCGAGATCTTTCCTTTTGACGCGATACCGCCACGAAAAGCGTCACGAAAAAGCTTATGGCTCAAACAGCTTTTTTCAAAGCTATACTAAAGTTCTGTACCACCAACGAGATTTTTGTATTAGATTTCATAGCTCTTTGATTTCGATTGGAGGATTTTTAACAAACGTCGGGTCTGCTGCTTCTTCCGGAGTATCAAAGCCAAATCTAGCACTCAACAAAAATTTTTCTTCTTGGATGCGATTTTTATCGTGTTTGGCGATAAAGACGGACAAGTGCGTTAAATATAGTAAAGAATAATAATTTCATCTTCACTGTTTTAAATTTATCGGTGAAATCTTCTTCTTCTGACACAGCTCGGAGGTCCTTGGTACACTGCTTGAGCGTTTTTTTCTCCCGGCTGTTTGCTTGATCTCTTTTAGCGTTTTCGCAAGAGCTTCTAGCTCCTCTCTATATCACAGTTTTTGTTTCTAATGACAAATCCGGGTGATTGATCTAGGAGACGTTGGATGTATTTTTTGGGGGTGAAAATAGATTCCACCTTAAATTGAATAAGAAAGTTGTCCACGGTAGTTTTCTTTTTAAAAATCTCCACTCTTGTTTTGACTTCACAGACGTCGCCATATTGGCAATTGGGTGAGAAAATAATTACCACATAAGGACATGCATCTGCAGGGCCTTTGAAAATGACAAACGGTAATTTTTCAAACATATGTTGACACACACTTGCACAAGCTGGTCGATTGAAAAGAGAGCTTTTCCTCTTGAATCGGTCAGCATTCCACCGTCTGGCAGCATTGTGTTTTCTTCTTTGGAGATTTCTTTGAAAATTTTTGGAATTTTTTTGCTTCTCCTTGATACACTCTGGCACGACCCAGCAGCTCTGTTTGTTCTAGCATTCCAACGTAGCATGAGGTGTAGGGATGATTTGTCGTAACGTCAACGGCTACTGCTCTCTCTTCATAGTCGTGCGCAATTGCAGTGTGAGTCTCATGGTAGTTTTGTATTGTTTTTCTGGTTTTTTCGCTTAAACACACTGATTATATAGAGATCGGTGATGAAAGAAAAAAGAAAAATCACTATTTTTGCCTGGACTTGTCTTGCTGTTTCTAACAATTGCGCAATGTAAAACACCCTAAAAACTGTGATGTAATATAGACAAAAATATCTGTTGGTTTGTAATTGGTCGAAGAAGGGGGAGGTAAGAAGGTGCGATTCCTAATGTTGATGCTAAGACCTAGAATGCTTACAACAACTAGCGATTTTTATGACGTGAAAACCTCCATACGGCCTATGCTTCCACTCGCAACGGACGTTGTTTATGGCAGGGTATTTTTGAGAAGCAATGTTTCTTGAGCCGGATTGTAATTGGTCAAATAAGAAGGAGGTGTGAATGTTTACGGTAGATACTAATTTTGAGAAATGATTCGCTTTATAATTGCGTGAATGTCTTCATGTGGTCGATGCTTCCGTTTTGTAGCGGGCAAAGATCGTTTAGCAAACTTAAAATCGCAGTTAATATTAACACTAGAATGCCCAATGGAGTCAAAATGACTCCTTTTGATAGTTTGCTTGTGCATATCTTTTCATTTGCTAGCTTTCAGGGAAAATCCTCCTGTGACTTTTCATCATTTCTCGGGTCTAACACTCTCTTGGAATGGCGTGAATTTCTGTCAGCTTTAAAAACGATTTTTTAAAAATTTACCTGGAATGCTCGAAGGAGTCATTTTGACTCCCTGTATAGAGATACTTAGAAAAGTAGTTTGTGGACAAAAAGTAATAATGCTGTTTTTGTGTTTTGAAGCAGAATTTCAATTTGAAAGCCACTTGTATTTTTGAAACAGCTTGAAAGCTTCTCAGCTGTGAAGTATCTTTGCAATTGCTTTATCATTTTCTTATCAGTGGATTACAATAGTTTGTTTGGTTGCGACATTGTGAATAAATTTTTACTCTATTGTCCATTGTGTGTCAACAGCGCCCTATAGATAGCGAATTTACCACCTTTGTTCCGAATTGCTCAGCATGGTTCTGATTGCAAGTACAGTTTGATCGTAGCTTTGCTTTAGTTTGAAACTCGAAGCAGTCAATATTTGAGTATGTCTACAAGCCGAGGTCTCACAGCTAGAGAAGTTTTGTCTGTGGTAACTGATATTCCTGACGATGTGTCTGAATATGTGGATGAAAGCTGCAGCCTTGATGCAGATGATGATTTCATACCAGCAGCAGATGAAAACGAGAATGTGAATGCAGCAAGTATGTAATGCGATTGGAGTTGTAATGTCTCTATTTTTGTGTTTTTTCAAATTGCATTTGTTTTTTGTGTTAGGTAGCCAAGATCGAAGCAATAGCAATTTGCAAAGTGATTTGGAATCTGATGAAGAGGATGGTGCAGTGTTGACTGCAAAGGATGGCACTAAATGGAAGAAGGTACAAGTCTATGCGCAGCCCACAGAAAGACTTGCAAGTCATAATCTTCTGAAGGAATATCCTGGCCCATCGAGTTACGCGCGTAGAAACATACAGGCTGCAAGTCCTGCGAGTGCCTGGTTTTTATTTATTGATAAGTTTATACTTGAACACATCCGTAAGTGTGCCATCACTGAAGCCCATAGACAAACCGAAAAAGAAGAATTTTGTCTAACAAATAATGAATTGCTCGCATTCATTGCTGTAATGTACGCACGAGAAGTAACAGGCTCAAATGACATGCCATATCATACTCTGTGGACTGAAAACTCGGGCGTGCTCTTGTGTAAAAAACAATTTCAAGGAACTGTTTCAGCGAAGTTTTACATTTTCTCCGATTTGACACAAAGTCGAATTGTTCTCAAAAGTTGAAAACAGATAGATTTGCTCTATTTTTGGTAGTTTGGAACAGGTTCACCGATCCAGGGGCTTTCGTCACTGTGGATAAACAGCTTTTCCCCAGCAAATGTAGATGTCCATTCATGCAGTTCATGGCGTCAAAGCCTGACAAGTACAGACAGAATTGTTGGCTGGCTGTAGACAAAGATAGTAAGTATGTGGTAAACGGGTTTCCATACGTTGACAGAGACGAGACTCGCTCTAGAAATGAACGTGCTTTCGACCAAGTTGTCATGCGAATGTTGAAACCGTTCCTCAACAAAGAGAGGAATGTGACAACAGACAATTATTTCATCTCAATAAAGTTAGCCACAGAGTTGCAAAAATACAAAACCAGCTTACTGGAAACAGTAAACAGAATCCGCAAGGAAGTACCTGCAGTGGTAAAGCACAAGAAAGAGCCACTTTACTCCACCACGCTGTATAAATCTGGTGATGTAGCAACGACTGTTTATCAAGGTAAAACCAAGAAAAATGTGGCAATTCTCAACACCCTCCACCAAAACATCACTATTGCAGATAATGCCAAAAAGACACCAGAAAGATTCAAAGCTTACAGTGATACAAAATATGGTGTTGATATTGTGGATCAAATGGCAAGGAAATACACGGTTGGAACTTCCACCAGAAGATGGCCTATCTATTCGTTCCAAAACATACTGAACTTGGCGGCTATAAATGCATGGATCGTTTACAAGGCGGTCACGAAGAAGTTTTCTACATGTATAGTAATGCAAGAGGCTAGCGATGCACTTAGCAAAACTGCAGACAGTGACACTGTTTTGACCTATCAGGTCTCTTCAGTGCAGTTGGTGACCAGACCATCCACTACAGTGGACCCAGTATTAGGTCCCACAAATGTGACGGTCTAAGCTATGCTTTATTAAGCCTCTAGCTTCTTATTGGTCACCAACTGCACTGAAGAGACCTGATAGGTCGAAACAGTGTCACTGTCTGCAGTTTTGCTAAGTTTTCTACAGTTTTGCATGCGCTACGATCTAGTGATCATCAATTGATGATTGTTGCGTTTTACCCTTTCGCTCCCGCCGAATCATCGTATGATGATCTTCATCAAAGATTTAAGAAAATCAGTTTAGTAAAAAATTGATTTGTGATCCCATTTCTTAAAGGACTTTAACATTTTTAAAAATTATAGCTTACAAGCTGGTTTCGTCGGCGTCGCCGGACAAGCCACCTTACTTTTTAATTTTTAGAGATTTTACTTTCAAATAAACCGTTTTGAAACTTTCGATAGATAATGACGGAAAACCATGCCTTTAATAAACAAAGGACACAATGTACGAAAGGACATATTTTTCTAGAAATTGCGCAATTGTGTGAAATCCACTAATCAAAATTGTGAGTGTTTTTGACTAATGTGCTACATTTTAAAGTCATAGAAACTTTATTTTGAGATAAATCTTTTTAAAAATTTAGATAAATAAGAGCAAAGAAACATGCTTTTGATGAAAATAGTCAAAATGTACCAAACAACAAATTTAATATAAAAATCGCTAGTTGCTAGGTCTAGTTTTTGGTTCTGACCAGAGCTAACAGTGTAATTTAAATCCTGCATTTATTAGCAATTTCCCTGCCAATTTTAACTCAATGACATCTTTTCATACAAATGAGATTTACATTAAACACTTTTATAACCGTTTTATTCAGAGCAAACTCAAAGGTAACGAAAAATGGCAGACCGATCAGAAAGTGATTACAAGACACTGAAAGCAATGGCCATTATTGTTTGTTTGTTTATTGTTCATGTGTTACAGAATCGGCTTCGGAGGAGAAAAAAATTTTTGATTTCCGTGGCTGAACTAAACTAGCGCCCTTTGTTCTCGCATGCCTTTGTTTTTTCTTTATTTGGCATTTGGTAGCTTAAGGTTGAAATGTAACTCTCGTGCGTTTTTTGCCTAAAAGCGGTCGAGATTTGCATTTTAATTAGCTGGCCTCTCTCTCCATACAGTAAATAGTAACGTTTTTGCATTTCTAAAGTAGTTGCTTAATTTTTGTTTCTCCACGTAGGTTGAATTTTGTTACTGCATCAATTTATTCTACGAAGAAGCCTCTGTAAATCTTGGCTCTTTCTTTTTATTTGTTATGAGAAGTTATTTTAACTGAGTTTTCTGCATTCCATTTTATTTAACTGAGTTTGCTGCAATAAAAAAGTTTGTTTTTACTTAAATGTTGTGGTGAGGTAGTAACGAAGGCCCTGGAGTTCTTCCCGAGCATTTGTGGACAAATTTTCATTGACCGAAGATTTGTAACACCATGTTTATCCTCCATTCACGAGAAAGCGAATTGTATTGCTATGTTTTGGAGGGGACATCTGCACTCGCTTGGGAGTTGCCATTTCTGGTGTCTGGGCCACCCGTCTTTCACATAAAATGGAGGCATCGCGTTAAGTGCCTTGCCCAAAAACACAACTAGCTAACTTGCCGGCTTGATCTCCTCAACCTTCCTTAAATGCCGAGCGCCAAGCAGGGAGATGTGGATACCATTTTTTGAAGTCTTTTGATATAACTAAAAGTAATGTACCTAAGGTCTACCGACTGCCGAGAAAACGCTCTAACCACTACACAATCGCGTCGATTATGAGCGACAATAGGCCCCTAGAAAAACGATAACAAAATGTCAGTTATTGGTTTGTGTGATTCAGTAGATCTTGCGCTGTGCAGCTTAAAAAAGCTAACGGGTAACAAAAATCGAAGTAAGTTTTCTACAAGCCGCATACGGACTATTCTGGCTCAAAACGACAATGAAAACCATAATTTCTTTGGGGACGAACGTCTTCAAAACGCTCATATCCATTGTTCTTTAATTATTTAAATCTGTGGAAAAATAACTTTCCATGAAAAATATTCAAAATGTATCAAACAACAAATTTGATATAAAAATGGCTGGTTACTTAGGTCTAGTTTTCGGTTCTGACCAGAGCTATTAGTGTGATCTAAATCCTGCTTTTATTAGCAATTTCCCTTCCAATTTTAACTCAATGACATCTATTCGTACAAATGGAATTTACCTTAAATACTTTAAAATATGAGAAAATGCATCTAGTCAACCGAAAATAACCGTTTTATTCAAGCTGCTCAACAAACTTGAGCAAACTCAAAGGCAACCAAAAACGGCAGACCGATTGGAAAGTGATTGCAAGACACTGAGAACAATGGCCATTATGAGAGACAATAGGTCCCTAGAAAAATGATAATAAAATGTGAGTTATTGTCTGTGTGATTCAGTAGATCATGCGCTGTGCAGCTTAAAAAAGCTAACGGGTAACAAAATCCGACGTAAGTTTTCTACAAGCCACATACCAACTATTTTGGCTCGAAACCATGAGGAAAACCCATAATTTTTATGTAGGCAAGCATTTTCAAAACGCTCATATTCATTATTTTAATCCGTGACGTTCTCGTCAACTATTAAACTGAACAACATTTGATTTAAATGATTGTTTCAAAGCCTGCAGCGTTCCGTACCAAATTCATTTTCGGGTCGTTTGTTGTGCAACGCTGCTGTGCTCTACGATGATTCGTGAGCTAATCAAGTAACTGAGAATAAGTTCATGATACTGGCGCAGCTAAGCAGCATAAGTACAGCAGCATCATTTTGTAAAGGAAACAAACTTCCGTCCATTTGATGAAATAAATGTGTACAAATTCTATGCAATGTACGGTGAAACAAATTGGGACACATACAACTCCATTATGTCATTTCAGTTCAGACTATTTTATGTTAAGCTCCCATGACCAGTCATTGCTTGTGCTACTCGCGTTACTACCAATGTTCTTAACAGTTGAAACTTGCAGGCCTAAGTGAGTAAGTAATCAGTTCGATTTGTATTAAGTTTACATTATGTTGTGTTATTTTAGGTATACTCATTTGCTTGTTAAACACAACCTTTGATTACACAGCAGAACAAAAAAAATTGTTTTTTTATGCCAGGAATGTTGGAATGAATTTAGGGCCGTTGATTCCAAAAATGATATTAGTTTTTCTAAATTGGCTTTAGTTTTTGAGATAAAAGGCATTTTTTGAGCCCAAGTATACTCTGTCTGCAGGCTACAATGCTTAGTCGCACGTTGACCTTTGTGATGCAGGTAGAGATGATAAAAGCAGATAGTTTTCATGCCCATCATTCCACAGTCGACTTCAAAAAAAAATGGAACTGAACCTGAGCAAAAATTTCCACAACCATATAGCTAGCCTACTCATGCCTTTAAGGTTTTTTAACTTGGACTATTGCGGTACAAGGCTTGCTAATAGCCTACAGGCTGCATTTAAAAAGTTCAGTAGCCTGCAAAATTAGCCGACTATACTGTGCAGTTAATGGAATTAAAGCAAAATATGTTAAAAGTGCAGGACATTCAGAACCTTAACTTTATTTTAAGGCTACTAGTCGAGTTAGCTGTAAAAAGTCTGGTTCTATTGGTACCAGTTTGAGCTGATTGCACTATTTTGCTTTGCTAACTTGCTTTGCATTTACGTAATCACTTGTTTGCAGAATTTCTTATGTATGTTACTAATCTGCTACCTAAGCTTCAGTACATTACATTGCAATGTCTTCTTGTCGACGCAGCTATGCAAATAGTCCTGATGCATTTTGTTACATCTGAGGAGAGTATACGCCCAAACACCAAAGGAAAGGCATCACGGATTTTGTCAAGCAATCATATTTTGCATATTTTGATGTAAAGGATAAGCCTTGGGCACCTTACAAGGTTTGCAAAACTTGTGTAGAAAACCTGAGACTATGGAAAAATGGGAAGCTTAAAGGATTAAGATTTAGAATACCTATGGTGTGGAGAGAACCACAAAATCACCATGACGACTGCTATGTCTGCATGGTTAATATAAAAAGTTTTAACCGCTACAAAATAAGGAAGTGGAAATATCCAGATTTAAAGTCAGCAAGACGACCAGTTCTGCATTGCGAAAGCATTCCTGTGCCTGTTTTCACTTCACTTCCTCAGCTTCATGATTCAGATTGTGAAGAACCACATGCACTAGAGTGAAGTGAAACAAGTGAAGGCAGTAGCAGTGAATACGAAGAAAGCTCTTCAAGTCCAAAGCAATTTACCCAACAAGAAATAAATGATATGATCAGAGATCTAAATTTATCAAAACAGGGATCTGGGCTTTTAGCATCCAGACTGAAAGAAAAAAACTGTCCGCAACCAGATGCTAAAATCACATTTTACCGGAATAGGAAAACAGGTATTTTTTTCTTTTTTAGCCAAGACAATGACCTTGTATATTGCAACAACATAATTGGACTTCTTCTCAAAATGAAAATCCCAAACTATAGACCAGAAGATATGAGACTATTTATTGATAGTTACAAAAGGAGCTTAAAATGTGTTTTGCTGCACAATGGCAACCCCTTTGGATTGAGCCTTGAGAAACTAAAAGCGGGGATTTTTGATAATCCACAAATTCATAAGCTCATTAACGACCCAAATTTTACAAAAAACATGACTGATGTTGAGCTTTCTGCTTGGTCGAGCTTCGTCTCTTTGGTTAAGAACTTTTTGGGTAACCACAAAACACTGAATTATGTTGAATTGGTTGATGATATGCTTACAAAATACCAGGAAATGGGAGCAAACATGAGCATTGAAGTCCACTTCCTCCATAGCCACTGAGACAGATTTCCTGAAAACTTGGGTGATTTTTCGAAAGAGCAAGGTGAAAGATTTCACCTGGACATAAAAGTTATGGAGAAGAGATATCAAGGAAGATGGGACAGGCATATGATGGCTGACTACTGCTGGTACCTGCAGCGTGATTATCCTAATGACCCTCATCACAGGAAATCGTATAAGCAGTGTTTCCAAAAAAGAACTGAAATTGAAACATGAAAAAATCTCATTGTCTTCTGCATAACATTTCAATAGAAATTGTCTTAGTAATTTATTGTGTTGATGTGTTTTAACAAACTTGGATGCAAATAGGTCTACTAGACATTGTGAAAGCTTATATTGCATACATTTGAATCCACAATAAGATATTCAGATACACAAATATTGAAATATCTCAAATACTAAAGCCAATTCAACAAAAATAATATCATTTTTGGAATCAGCGGCCCTAAATTCACTCTAATATCACCGGCATAAAAAAATGTGTTGACCAGTGTCATTTATGTAATATTAAATTAATTAATTGATATTAATTAATTTAATATCTTAACAGGCTAACACCAGCTCCTATAATTCGTATTTATGTAATAGTGATTTTACAACATACTGTATATACACGCTGAAATTTTATATGAAGCATTCTCCAAACCTATAGTATACTCGATGGTCATGCGACAAAGTTAACCAGCACAAATGTAGCACAAACATAATTGGTATTAAACAAAAAAGGTTGAACTCACAACAATTTTGCTCATCCTCTCCGTTGCTACAATGAGTATATCCGTCGCACCGTAATTCCAAAAAAATGCACCGGCCATTATTGCATCGAAATCCTTCGTCACGACAAAATGCTGAAAAAAATAATATATTAAATAATCAATGGTTTGGTGCATATTTGGTTATTCTTATAGAATAACTGTAATTGAAATAGTCTTGGTCATTGAATTTACATGCATTTAAAGCCTTGCTGCAACGCAAATGGAGCAACTACTACTAACCACAAACAGAAAGTCACCCTCAGCAATGTTAACTTATAAACCGAACGGAATCTCGAATAGTAGCTATCATGATAGAAGTGACTAGTCGCCATATGGAGGGCACTCACTTTATCTTGGAATACAATCGGATGCCAGCCGTTGCGCTACACAAACTTTGGTAAGTTTTGTAAAAATAAATTTAGCGTTTATGGGCAGACTTAGCTACTGCGATAACTTAATCTCTAGGGCACACTAATTGTCTACCATGTATACACAGATCGATGAATTTTGTTTGAATACCTTTCCCAAAAGCACACTGACACCACAGCAAATGAAATCTACGATTATTTTTCTACAGTTCCGTATGCTCTGAGCGCCAAGCAAAACAGCTGTCAGTGTTTACTTCGTGAAAGTGTTTGCTATGATCTAGCAATCATCAATGGATGATTACTGCGTTTTACCCTTTCGCTCCTGTCAGATCATACAATGGTGATCTTCATCAAAGATTTAAGAAAATCAGTTTAGTAAAAATTGATTTGTGATCCATTTCTTAAAGAATTTTAACATTTAAAAAAAAATAGCTAACAAGCTGGTTTTGCCGCGTCGCCCAGCAGTGCACACTAATTGTCTGCCCGGTAATGCTCACAAATAAAGAATGTTGTCACAACTCTCATGATATTTTTAAAAGTGTGAGGGAGAGGGATTGAAGCACAGTCAAAAGTGATGGTGGCGGTCAAATAATGGATGCTTTCACAATCACAGAAATGCACTATTTAGTGGTAAGCCTATTTTGTGATTTGGTGCGGCCCCTTTTCCTATTTATATCTGTGAAAATAAGTACTGTGGCTGCGCTATTTGCCTTGTTTTTTTTTGCATTTTACGACTTAGTAAGCCACCCATCATGAAAATAATGAACAGTAAAGAAACAAAGAAATTATCAGCATAAAGGATGTCTCTAGTCCTGGTCTTCGTGTTGCTTGCAGTGCAGCACATTTCCAAGTAATTGGAATTAAGGGAATTAAATGTTAGAACAGCTTGTTACCATTTTTAATATATGCATGTCTATTTGTACGACTTAAAGCCTCTGGCTGGGCGCATGTTACTTGGTCCTGGCATAAACTCAGGCCTGAAATGATGCATTTACGGTTAAGTTATGACAATAGCAGGGCCACCAACAGCAATGTCGAGGTTAAGAATTTCAAATCAGCCGGTTATGCCGGCTTTACATAGTTGCAAAGGAAATTGCTTCAACATTTAGGTAATATGTGGCTGAAAAATATCATTTTGTTGCAAAAGATAAAACAGGTCCATCACTATTCTGCACCTATATATAGGGTGTCACCAATGTTTTGTTTGGAGGAGGATATTTCATAAATTTTTGGAGATTTCACTTTCAAATGAACCGTTTTGAAACTTTCAATAAATAATGACAAAGATCCATGCTTTTGATGAGCAAAGGACACAATGTACGACAGGACTTAGTTTTTTCTAGAAATTGTGCAATTGTGTGAAACCCACACACCAAAATTGTGTGTGTTTTTGACCATTGTGCTACATTTTAAAGTCTTAAAGACTTCATTTCGGAATAAATGTTTTTAAAAATTTAGATAAATAAGAGCAAAGAAACATACTTTTGATGAAAATAGTCAAAATGTACCAAATAACAAATTTAATATATAAATCGCTAGTTACTAGGTGCAGTAGGAATATTTTTGATTGAAAATAAAAATTCATGTACAGGGTGGCCGAAAAGTCCCAGGACATTATACATGTATTTTGGGTGGCCGAAAAGTCCCAGGACACTATACATGTATTTTTAATAAAACACAGTATTTTTTAATGAAACACGCAGAAACGTATATATTCAACAAAAAAGAGAACTTTATTAGAAACAAAGCAGAAAACAACTAGAGTAATTTAGTGGTTTAAGGAATCAGTATGTTGGCCCTCATTGTTCTTGCACAATTCCATTCGCCTCCATGTTCTTTGTGCCATTTTTTGGAGAGAATTCCTTGATACGCTAGCAAAAGCTGCAATAATCGCATGCTTTAGCTGATCAATGGTTTCGTATCTAATACCAGAAACTTGACCTTTAATAAAACCCCATAATGAGTTGTCTGGAGTGGTCAAGTCGGGGCTTCGTGGTGGCCAAGCAAAAGAATTTGATACGCGGCCAATCCATTGATCAGGAAACTCTGCATTTAGCAGCGCTCTCACAGGAAGTGCAAAATGTGCAGGTGCACCATCTTGCTGTAGCCATACACGATCCTTAATACAACTCCTTAATAAAACAATCATATTTAACAGCATTAAAATATTAAAAATAGAGTGTCCTGGGACTTTTCGGCCACCCTGTACATCAGCCAATTTCTGATCAGTCATTACAAACTATTCGATGGCGTAGTCGCTAGAGCGTCCGCTTCGTAGTCGATAGACCTGGGGTTCAATCTTTTTGACGACTCATACCAAAAGACTTTTGAAAATGGCATCCATAGTTTCTCCGCTTGGCACTCGGCATTTATGGGAGATTGTGGAGAACAAGCCGGCAAGTTCGCTTGTTGTGTTCTTGGGCAAGGCACTTAATGGAACGCCTCCGTCTTTATGTAAAAAACAGGTGGCCAGGCCTAGAGAGAGATGGGCTCCGCCAGGCGTCTTAGCCCAAGATTCGCTGCATGATAAACACAAACAGAACAAATTGGACTGATTATAGGCAGGGATGTGGAAGCGGAAGCGGTCTTTACCTGCGGAAGCGGAAGCGCAAAAAATTCCACCGCTTCCGCTTCCACATAGGGTAAAGAATGGAAAGAGAAAAGAAATTGGTTCTGCTATCCTTCGTAGAAGAACGAATTGGGGGGAGCATAAGCATTAAGAAATAAGAGCGAGGAGGAGTCGTTTGGAGAGATGTTGACCTCTACATAATCAGAGTAGGGGCAAAGCAAAGAAAGAGAGGAGGTAGAAAGCTCGGAGGAGAATAAGCCTTGCTTGACGAAAATGATGACTCCGCCGCTAGCGTCTGCGCCATCAGTAGAAAAAATACCAGATCGAGAGTGGGTGCGATCAGATCGCAGAGCAGAGAATCCAGGGATTCGAAAAGAGGAAGATAAATTAAGGTTAGAATCCTGGATATAAATAAGGTCAACGGGATAAGACGAAATAAAGTGTAGTAGTTTAGTGCTCCTGGCTTGGAGACCCCCAGCATTCCATTGAAGAACCCTGAGAGAGTTAGGGAGGGGAAGAGAAAGCAGGAGGTAAAAGCAAATGGCCAGGAGCATGAGGCGGTGGTGAGGGTGCAGAAGGAGAAGATACAAAGTGGGCGGTAAAAGGATAAGAGGTTTGAAGGTGTGGGTGGAGTGCGAGTGCTGCATTAGCGGAAGGGGGCCAGATTGAGCAGTGGAGGTATACAAACTGGAGGAGTCCGAGGAGGAAGTCACAGTGCTGGTAGGTGTAGAATCTCCAAAAAAGGCAAGGAGGGCAGCTCCAGGAGTGAGAGCTGCCAAGAGTTTTGAATATAGAATAGGAGAGTAGTGATCACTTTAAATGAACCCAATTAGAGCATGTGCAGCATTGCACTGTCCTACCCCTACAGGTCACATTTCCAGCGCACACTAAACAGGGAAAGACAGAGCCAGGGTTAGAATAAACGTTGCCACTCATCAGGGGAAGGAAAAGAATGAGAAGACGGGCAAGAGAAAGGCAGGAGTAGACAGAAGACAGGCCAATTTTAAAGAGGCTGCGTGCTACCCTTCTGCGGTCGTATAGGGGGCTCCACGGCGAAAAAATGGTTTGTGTAAGGGGAGTGCCCGGGGTAACTGGGACCCTCGGGAAGGCCAACAGCCATTTTGACCCAATCCAAACGGGTCTGGGACCGCACCACCACGTTGAGGCGGCTGTTGATTGGTGTAGTTTAATTTTGCTCGCTTTAAATCAGTGGTTCCCAACCTTTTTTGCTGCTCGTGCCCCTTTTTCAGGTCAGAATATTCTTCGTACCCCCAAAAAATTCTGGTGGAATTTTGCAGATATATATTGCTAAATTATATTGGTTTTATTGGTCAATTAAACGTTAAACCTGTATTTACACAAAATTGCTAAAATCACACAAAGAAATAAATTGTCAGTTATTTTGTTTGTCACTTCTCAGCGAGATATTTGTTGTTGCTTCATTGATAAAATTCGCTCAAATGATGGTTCGATTTTACTAGTGGCAACACGTAAATCATCTTCCAGTTGTAGACGATTTCTGTACTTACTCTTTATATACATCATGGTTGAAAAGCTACTTTCGCAGCTATAAGTTGTTGAAAAGGGAATTAACACTGTCATGGCTTCCATAGCTAGACTTGGAAAAGCTTTCATAGCAGCACACCAAAAATCTTCTAACTTTGATTTGCCAAATAGCAGTTTCAATTCTTGGCAGCTTTTCATTTCGATGAGGTTCTCCTTCAAATTATCATCATCAGACATTTTTGTTAAATCAAAAAGAAATGGATATATAATTCAATGCTGGTAATAATTCAATTCACCTGCAGAAAAGTAACCATCGAAAGAATCAACCAGAATCTTTTAATGGGAAATAATTTCATTTTTGACATTTTGCAGCAAAGAGTTATTTGCAATTTCATCAAGAGAAGGAAAATTAGCAAGGTTTCCATTTTCAATTCTTCGAGACCACAGGGATAATTTTAGCTTAAAAGCTTTAACTTTTTCACAAGCTGTAACCACATTTATCTGTTGCCCTTGAAGAGACAGGTTTAGCTCGTTTAGGTGATGCATGACATCAGCAATACAAGCCACGCTTTGAGCGAACTCATCACTTTCAAGTGAGGCAGCCAGATTAGAATTTCGATGTTGTAAATACAACTTGATTGTTTCTCGAAGTTGAAAAAATCGTGACATCACTTGGCCTCGAGATAGCCACCTTACCTCAGTGTGGTACAGCAGAATATCGTGTTGATTTCCCATTTGGGCGCAAAAAGACTGAAAAATTCTGTGACTCGTGTCATTTTTTCTGATATTATTGACGATCCGAACACATGTGTCAAAGACATCTTTCAAACTTTTCGGCATACGTTTTGAGGCAAGAGCTTGTCTGTGAATCATACAGTGCGTAACTTTTAGTGTCGGTAATTCTTGCTTCAAGAGAGTAGCAAAACCGGAACGATTACCTAACATGGCGGGTGCACCGTCAGTACAGATAGAACCAATCAAACTCATATCTAACTCATGTTTGAAGAAAAATTCTTTCACCAAATTAAAGATATCGAGTGCAGTTGTTGTTGTTTGCAGTGGTTTGCAAAACAGAAAGTCTTCACAGACAGTTTCACCTTTTGCATATCTAACCATAGCTAAGAGCTGACAACATTTTGCAACATCTGTAGATTCATCTAATCGCATGGAGATTTTTGTTGGACTGCTTTTTATGTCCCTAATTCCTTGTTTCAGAATGTCATCACTCATGTCTGAAATCCTGCTCGATATAGCATTGTCAGAGAGAGATACTTGTTGTAATTTTTGTTTTGCTTCTTTTCCTAAAACTATACCAACCATTTCTAAAGCACACGGTTTTATAAGATTTTCAGCAATTGTGTGCGGTTTTTTGTTTTTAGCAATTTCATATGCTACTTTGTAGGAGGCAAGTAGCAGTGGCTTATCTGCTGGTACAAATCCCATCTTTGGAAGAGTTCCACTCGAATCGAAGCGAACTCTTTTAATTTTTAGTGACTCCGAATCTTGACCAGGCTTAACACCTCCATGCTTATTGTTGAAATGTTCTTTTAGTCTTGAAGGTTTCATATTCGCATTGCAAAACAAAACGTTGCAAAGAATGCATTGCGGTCTTTCATCTCCATCACTACTCTTCGTCATGGTAAAGCCAAAATGTGTGTACTCTTCCCTCCATTTTCTCTTCTTTGCTACTGAAGATTTAGCCATAATAAGCTTATTAAATTTTAGTGACTAAAAGATTTAGCTGATTAAAATTGATCTAAAATTGTAAAAATATATATTCTACACATTAAAATGATTAAATTGATCTAGCAATTATTCAACAAATCTAGCAATTAAATGGCTCGGTGGCTCAAGGATCTTCGTGCCCCTTGATGTTCAGTCTCGTACCCCTTGGGGGTACGAGAACCCCCGGCTGGGAACCACTGATATAAACTAAGCTACAGCTACTGTTACAAGTAGCTAATATAGCTATAATTCAACATGTCCTGTCAGAAGGTATACATATAAATATCACTAACTCCTCCAATTGAGCCTAATATATTAAAGTTATATTTTCATTCTCAATAAAACTTACGATAGCCAAAACCGCCAATGTTCCCATATGGGAATATCGAAAAAAAACTGCTTCATATCTTGCAACTAACAAGCAAATTGCAAACAGCAATTAGTATGTCATGTCAAGGAATGTGTGCTTTTTAATAAAACACTATCGCTAACTACCAAAAATGTTACCCGAGCGTGATACTGCCATGAAAACTGATCACGTGATTAAAGCTTATTTTACGGCATTTTTCTCCTTTAAAATTTCTCAAACAAAGCGATAAACCACACCAAAAACTGTAGAAAGCTAAAGAAAAATGTTTCCTTGTATCAGTTTTGCTTTTTAATGCTACAAAAATTAGTTATTTAAGAAAGAAACACGCAATTGATTATATGTTCCCATATGGTAACATTGGTAAAAAACGGGTTAAGTTAACTGTTGTAAAAGTAGTTGTAAGTAGTGAAGGAACTTGTAATAACTGCCTAGTTGCTGAAATGTTTAATTATTTTTTGAATTGTAGTAACGAAATATTTGATTTTCTCCCAAGCAATCCGTGATTTCTAAATTTTTGTTAGTGGGAGTTCCGTGACAAACGCAAAACTACATTACGGACTCCGCGATGACAAAAAGATTGAAAAGCACTGTTCTACATTCAACACGAGTTCTGATATCTAAGAAAAACAAACACAGAGTAGTTCGAAACAATAAGCTTAAGCGAAGTAGGTAAAGTAATAGCAATAAATAAAGGTTTTGGTTTTCTCAAAATGATGAAGTGTAGGAGAAGGCAGGCTACAGACCCACAAAAGTTAAAAAAAATTGTCAACGGTCGTTTTTTCGTTTTTTGTTGGTGGAAGCGGAAGCGGAAGCATTTGAAAAATAACCGCTTCCACATCCCTTATTATAGGTCATCTGCAGCGCCTCAACGGCAACCTTCACAGGAAATAGTTAGTCAGTGAGTCTTTATTACTTGGAGTGACATATTGTTGGAAAGCAAATTTCGTTAGTTTTCAATGACACTTAATTGTTAGTATCTTACCACAAAGTTTAGGTATTAAACTTACTTCTTCTTACTCAGCTTACCAGCTCAAAGGGGTAAAAAGTTACACCACAGGTGTTAGAGTTTAATTGTTTCAGCATAAAAAGAAAACGACAAAACTACAAATCACATTTTGTCGAATTTGCCTAAAAATGTCTTCAATTTGTTAAAAACGTTTGAAATTCAGTTGATAAATGAGGACACGAATCAGTTTTTGAATAACTTGATTTTGTAGAAATGTCGCATCAACACATGTTATATGGCATCATAAATCGAACTTGAAGGGAGCAGAAAAAACAAGAAACATGTTTAGAAGGCTTAAAATCTATAAAAAAAGAATCAGTTGTTGCATTGACAATTGAGCTTGAATTGTTTTAGTTGTTTTTATCAAAATCATGTTGATAATATGTCACAAAAAGCCGTAAAGTCGCGTTTCAATGATGCGTGCTTCTTGAGTAAACTAATTAATTAAGTAGTCACACATGAAAAATAAGGAAGCATCAGACCGGTTTCGCCATTATAAAAGCTTTGCAGTAATGCGTATCCGACCAGCAGAAAACCGAACCTTCAAGATGTAGACCTTCTATCTATGGTAAGTATCACTCGAACCCCAGGCTAAAGAAATAAAATTTGTTGTTGAAGTTGGTAACTTGGATATTGGCTTTTGTTAATGCCGAAAACCGCTTTCCTCAGACAAGAAGCGCAAATTAAAAAAAGTCATCCTTGAATGTGACGTCATCATGACATCAAAATGTCGAAAGTTCCTTATGACCCTAGACCCGGGGTGGTGATCAATCGTTCCAAGTTTGATCATGAATTAAGAAAAACAAATTTTACAGTTAATCGTAATTAATGACGTCATGTGAAATGCTGAAGAAGTGAAATTTGTTGAAGTTGGTAACTTGGATACTGGCTTTCGTTTATGCCGAAAACCGCTTTCCTCAGACAAGAAACGCAACTACGAAAAATATTATTTTTGAATGTGATGTCATCATGATTTCAAAACTTCAAAACTTTCTTATGACACTCAACCCGGGGTGGTGATCAATCGTGCCAAGTTTGATCATTCTAAATCCAATAGTTTTGGAGGAGTTAAAACACAAACACACGCACACACAACCCCACCGACAGAATTGAACTTCAAATTATAGATTTCAAAGCGCGTCCGATAATATTTAATTTGTATAATATTCATCTAATATATAAAGCACAATTCTGTATGTCTGTCTGTTTTAACTCCTCTGAAACTGCTACAGATACAAGTATAAAACTTGACACGATTGATCACCACCCCGTAGTGAGTGTCATAAGGGTATACATGACGTCATGACGACTTCATAATTAAAAATAATTATTTTATAATTTGCATTACTTGACCGAGGACAACCACTTTTTGCTCAAACGCAAACCAGCTTCTGACTTAACACTTTTCAAAAATTTTTAATTGTTTGGAGTCTAAAATGAAGTTAAAATCAACGATTCATCGAACAATTTGTTTTTTGTTTTTTCTCAAAAAGTACTCATCGCACAAATGCGATTAAACGTTCTTTTAGGAGATATTAATAAGGTGCTTTCGACAAAAACAACTTTACAACAATTAAAGCCTACTTGACTATACTACGAGCAATTCTTTATTTAAGCACTGATGTAAATTTGTAGCGCGTCAGGTTTAAACGTTGCTTGTAATTTGTTTCTTGATTACTGCGCGTTAGTTTAATGTTTGCCTGAAGCACTAGGATCCAATGATGGTTTTCTGTTACAGTTGTGTTTCTTATCAGTTCAGTGGAGTCGCTTTTGTTAGTCTGACTAGTGCTTCAGTTTAAATCTTTAGTTTAGGCGTTCTTGTTTGTATATGTTCTATTTATTCTTATGTTTTTAGATATTAAGCGTTTTAGTTGATTAAAGCCAGATTTATGAGGCTTATGTTATAATTTGTATATGCGTCGAGTTAGCAGGAACGCAACAATTTAATCAACTAAAACTAATGGATAAGGTGGTAAAGCCCGATCGACTTAGCCTTGATCCAGATAGCCCTCAAGCTTCCAAGCAGTGGAAGTATTGGATTAAAACTCTTGAAAACTATTTCGAGGCTCTCGCTGAAATACGGGGCGAAGGACCAGCTGCAAATAAATTGAGAATACTCATCAGTCTGGTAGATTTTAAAGTGTTTGATTTCATCGAAGATTGTGATACATATGAAGATGCAATCGACACGCTGCAGAACATGTATGTAAAAGCACCTAACATTATATTTGCTAGACATATCCTGGCAACAGCGCAACAGAAAACAGGACAAAGTTTGAGAGAATTCCTACAGAACTTACAGAGCCTAAGTAAAGACTGTAACTTTCGGGCGGTTACAGGCGAGGAGTATAGGCAAGAAATGGTTCGTGATTCTTTTATTAACGGACTGACATCTACCTCCATTCGCCAACGTCTCTTAGAGAATCGAGAGCTGGATTTACAAACAGCATTTGCTCAAGCAAGTGCCTTAGAAATGGCACAAAGACATTCACAAGCTTATGAAAAGGACAGCGGAGTGCAGGTTATGTCTGTATCACCAGGATTGTCCAATGAGGCATCTTTGGAACATGGACACAGTACTCAGGATTCCCTTGCAACGGTAAACAAACCTTGCTTCTTTTGTGGAGGAAAGACTCTTCATTTGAGGAAAAATTGCCCCGCTTGCAATTCTATTTGCTTTAAGTGTCAGAAAAAGGGACATTTTGCGCGGTGTTGCAAGAGCAATTGTTTTCTGGTAGAAGACATGGCGTTCTCATCATCGTTAAAACAACAATCCTGTGCGATACAGCCAGCACCTTCTTGTTTATCTCATGCCACTATTTCGTCTTTTGTTAATGGGTATGAACTATCTACGGTGATCGATTCAGGAAGTTCGCTCATTTTCATCAACGATAAGACGGTGAAAGCCCTTAGCTCCATGTAGAGCCATGCAAGACAAATGTTGCTCTGGCCTCGTCCAACTTAAAAGGAGAGATTTTGGGACGGTGCGTTGTGGACATAGTTATAGAAAATGAAACTTATCAGCAAGTGAGTGTCGGAATTATGA
Organism: Trididemnum clinides; assembly: GCA_963675345.1. Taxonomy (NCBI): domain Eukaryota; kingdom Metazoa; phylum Chordata; class Ascidiacea; order Aplousobranchia; family Didemnidae; genus Trididemnum; species Trididemnum clinides. The sequence continues at coordinate 45,067,362 of OY776286.1, read as the reverse complement.
AAAATTTGTGTACTGACTTGTTATTGGGAGATGATTTTCAAAGCCAGCACAAACGAGTTGTCTTTCAATACAACGGTTCTAAAGCAGATTTGTTTGTGCCAAAGATTAACCACGTAAATGTAATGTCCGAATTGGGAATGAAACCCGCTTCACTTTTTAACAATTTGCTTAGTGATTGCCGTCCAGTGGCGACAAAGTCAAGACGCTTCAATGCTGCAGATCAAAAGTTTATTGATGCAGAAGTAAATAGATTGCACTCTGCCGGCATAATTCGCCCCAGTGTCTCACCATGGAGAGCGCAAGTACTGGTGGTAAATAATAAAGAGTCTGGAAAGAAAAGACTTTGTGTCGATTATTCACAGACGGTCAATTTGTTTACTCAGTTGGATGCATATCCTTTACCTCGCATTGACGATCTTGTCAATAAGCTGTCCGCATACAGAGTTCTTTCAACGTTTGATCTCAAGAGCGCGTATTACCAAATTCCCATCCTGGAGAGTGACAAACGGTATACAGCTTTTGAAGCAGGAGGAAAGTTGTGGGAGTTTAACCGAATTCCTTTTGGAGTAACAAATGGAGTACCGCAATTCCAACGAAAGATGGATGAAATTATTAAAAAAAATAAATTAAAAGATACCTTTTCATACCTTGATAATGTAACGGTTGGAGGAATGATTCAGGAAGAACATGATGCAAATGTTTCTGCCTTTCTCGATGCGTTGAAACGTCGTCATTTAAATCTAAATGACTCGAAGACGATATCTTTGGTCTCAGACATCAGTATTTTAGGATATCGGGTTGGGAACGGAACTATTAGACCCGATCCTGAAAGGTTGCAACCTTTGTTGGACCTGCCTCCGCCCAATAACACAAAATCCTTGAAACGAATGTTGGGGCTTTTTGCTTACTATACGAAATGGGTCACCAACTATTCTGACAAAATAGTTCGATTGAAAAATGTTACAAGTTTTCCGCTAAGTTTTGAAGCAGTGAAAGATTTTGAATCCCTGAAACAAGACATTGCCAATGCATCTCTTCAAGCAATAGACGAAAATGCTCCGTTTGTCGTCGAGTGCGACGCCTCCGACATGGCTATCTCTGCAACATTAAATCAGGCGGGAGGTCTGGTGGCGTTTATGTCACGAACCCTCCATGGTAGTGAACGCCGTTATCCGGAGGTAGAAAAAGAAGCCACGGCAATTGTGAAAGCTATTCGAAAATGGGAACATTTACTTGCCCGACAGCATTTTACCTTGATTACCGATCAAAAGTCGGTTGCCTTTATGCTGGACAATCGAAAACGAAGCAAAATAAAAAACAACAAAATACATTGTTGGCGTTTAGAACTAGCATCGTTTTCGTACGCTATAAAATTTCGGCCAGGTCGTGATAATGTTGCTGCTGATGCCTTTACTCGTGCGGTTTGCGCTTCGGTTAACACGTTTACTCTACAAGAATTGCACCAAAACTTGTGTCACCCTGGGGTTAGACGGCTAGCGCACTATGTTCGTGCTAAAAATCTTCCATTTTCGATGGAGGATGTTAAAAGGACCTGCTCTTCCTGTCGAGTCTGCGCGGAGCTAAAACCGCGATTTTATATTCCACAAAAAGGCACACTTATAAAGGCTACCCAGCCATTTGAACATATTGCAATCGACTTCAAAGGACCACTGCCTACTTGTACCCGAAATATGTATTTACTTGTAATTGTTGACGAATTTTCTCGATTTCCTTTTTGTTACCCCTGTCCTAATATGTATTCTGAAACCGTTATTAAGTGTTTAAATGATTTGTTTACATTATGTGGCGTACCCAGCTGTGTTCACTCTGACAATGCACGTAGTTTCTTGTCACGAGAGATAAAGGATTTCTTCACGGAACGAGGCATTGCTACTAGTCATTGTTCTGTCTACCATCCTACGGGAAACTCTCAAGTGGAGAGATACAATGGAGTAATCTGGCGCTCCGTACGTTTGGTACTCAAAATCTGCCGATTGAACGCTGGGAGTCTGTTTTACCAAACGTTTTACATTCGCTTCGATCTTAGTTGTGTACTGCAACCAATGCCACACCTCACGAATTATTTTTCAACTTCCATAAAAAATCTTGTTGTGGTTTGTCGTTACCCACTTGGCTCACTCAGCCTGGACGTGTTTTGATGCGAAACTTTGTGCGTAAGAACAAGCATGATGCCTTGGTTCGCGAAGTCGACTAAACTGAAGCAAATCCATGTTTTGCACGAATCAGGCTTGATGATGGTAGGGAAGCCACGGTATCTCTAAAAAATTTGGCGCCATGCCCACCACAATCCCATGGCTCAAACACTTTAAGAGAACCAATTAAACCCAATAAATAATAAAAATGTGTCTGAATTACATGATCGTGCCGGAACAGATGAGTCATCAATATGTGAATCCGAAACCCCCGATATAGTTCCCGACAACGCCTCTGAAAATCTCAGTGAGACAACCCCAGTGATACGAAGATCAGTCCGGGTTAACAAAGGCATTCCCCCTCAACGTTATGGTGATCCGGTTAATTATTAAGGGGGGAAGAATGATGCAAATTTGTAGCGCGTCAGGTTTAAACGTTGCTTGTAATTTGTTTCTTGATTACTGCGCGTTAGTTTAATGTTTGCCTGAAGCACTAGGATCCAATGATGGTTTTCTGTTACAGTTGTGTTTCTTATCAGTTCAGTGGAGTCGCTTTTGTTAGTCTGACTAGTGCTTCAGTTTAAATCTTTAGTTTAGGCGTTCTTGTTTGTATATGTTCTATTTATTCTTATGTTTTTAGATATCAAGCGTTTTAGTTGATTAAAGCCAGATTTATGAGGCTTATGTTATAATTTGTATATGCGTCGAGTTAGCAGGAACGCAACAAGCACTCTAAGCCCTCCATGCTCTTTTTCTTCTGTTTTTCCCTTGCACGCTTAAACTTGCTCTATGATGTCATATTACAGTCAAACCTCGGTTTTCGAACATAATTCATTCTGGAAGGTTGTTCGAAAACCGATTTGTTTGAAAGCCGAATCATATTTTTCCATTACAAATAATGAAAAAGAGAATAATTTGTTCTATACACCAAAAGAATAACTTATTTACCTGGTTACACTATACCTTGTACATTAGAGTATAAAACCATTTTTTCAAAGAGTAAATAAAACACAAAAGTGTAAATGAAACGAAAAATATAACTAGTAATTTTAATGTAAATTTAACTAATACAGTACTATATTGTACATGTGTACACCTTTTTTGATGCAAAGTGATGGAAAAAAAGGGATAAGTTATTTCTTGGATGGGAAATTTTTTTCCATAAAAACTTCTGATAACAATAAGGGTGTTTTCTCTATTCTCTGTCTCTTTGGTTCAGGTAAATCTTTCTCTTGAGTTGTTTGAGAACCGAATTTTTGTTTGAGGACCGAGTGATTTTCATCTCGAATTTTCCGTTCGAAAACCGAATTGTTTGAACTGCGAGACGTTCGAAAACCGAGGTTTGACTGTATATCTTGTACGATTAACGCAAATCTTCGCCACTGCAGATCATAATATGAACATGTAGTTAAAAATTGCACTCTTTCTGCAAAATCAGCGTTTATAAAAATTGATTTGTGACCTCATTTCTCAACTGATTTTCAAAGGTTTTCCAACAAATTAAAGGTTATTTCAAGGCAATTCCGATAGTATACAATATGCACAATTAATATTAGTTTTTATACTGAAAAAACTGAACTTTAAGACCTGTGTTATAACTTTTTACCCCTTCCAAAAGTAGTAAGTTCAGTAAAAACAGGTGACTTTAATACAAAAACGTTATAGTAAAGTACTAACCATTACTGACTTTTGAAAGCTTAGGAAATTTGCTTTCCAGCAATATGTGACTCAAATGACTTAGGGCTAACGATTAGTTTATAATGGCTGATCAGAAATTGGTTGTCATACATGATTTTTCATTTTTGGTTGAAGAATTATCCTACTTGACCTAACGAACTTGCAATTGTTAGACAAAGTTAGTTCTTTGGAGCATTTTGATTAATTTTCCTCATAAGCATGGTTCTTTTGCATTATCTGTCGACGCTTTCAAAAACATCCATCGAAAACTGAAGTCTCTAAATGTTTATGAAATTTAGTCTATCGGTTAAAAGCACACAAAATTTTAGTGCCTGCACTTTACAAAATGGCAATTTCTCGGAAAACTAAGTCCTTTGGTACATTTTGGGTATTCTATCTCGATAGCATGGATCTTTGGCATTATCAATCAATATATTCAAAAAGATTCGTTGGAAAATGAAGTCTACAAACTTTAATATGCAGCCTACTCCAAGCAAAACACTTGGTGATCACCCAAGAAAAAGACAGAAGAGTAAAGATGGTCCTTTCTTATCTTTTGCAACAAAATGTAAGTGTCAAGCAATATATCACGTAAATGTTGAAGCAATTTCTTTTGCAATCGGGCAAGGCTGCCACAGCAGCCAGCTGATTTGATGTTCTTAACCTCGACATTATTAAAGGGGGCCCCAGCTACTGCTACAACTCAACCGTGAATGCTTCATTTCGAATTAGTTTGCTCTTTGCATGGCGGCGTTTATGCCAGGACCAAGGAACATGCACGCAGTCAGAGACGTTAGTTTATATTAATTTGCCTACAGTAACGAAAAAGTGGTAAGTAGCGATCCTAATAATAATGGCTCAAAACGCATTGTGAGGTCATAATGTTAAATGCCATCGCAATGCTTGCCACTACATAGTGAGAACAGCAATTGGCAGCAAAATTATTCGCTATCATTTTATAGCAAATATATCGATAAATGGTAAATCCCATTACTGATATTTATAATTGCAAGGATATCGATACAAAACACTAATCTTCATTTAGAAGTTGAGAGGTCTGGATTAGGGGCAAAGTTAAATGTAATAAAGTCCCAAATTTAAGAAAAGATGCAATTTTTGCATACATGCAGTTTCCGTCCAATCAGAGGATGATGACCTTTTTTTTTGGAGACCAACATGTCCACACCCTGACATACGACTTTGATGGCGAATCTTGTACAATTCGAAGCTGGCGCAGGCTATTGCAAGATTTTGAGCACTAACCTTCAGCCACCTTTGAATAGTCGATGCAGCCCTCGACCGACTCTTGAGTCCTCAATGCAGCCCTCGACCAGCCCTTGAATCCTCAGTGCGGCCCTCAACCAACTTTTGAATCCTCAGTGTGGCCCTCACCTAGCTTTCGTGACCGCGATGCGGCCCGCAGGCCAAAACAATTGCTCACTCCTGCTCTACAGCATTGTAATAAAATCCCAAGTTTAAGCAAAAGTCAGCTCAAAACCATAATCATAAAAATTTGTAAAGCTGAACATAGAGAGTGCAAGAGCCGCTTTTGTCGCTATGCCGGAAATAAGACCAATAGCGACGCCAAATTAGCAACTTACAACCACAAATATAAATAGGAAAGCGGCAGCCACATCGTGAAATAGGCATACCAATAAATAGTTTTTGTTTTATTGTGAAAGCAACGACCATTTTGTCGCTGCAATCAGTTTTAATGTGTACAATCCCTTCTTTCTCACAAGTATTAATATTAACAACAATTTAAGGCAAGATTCTTTCTGAACTTTGCCAGTCATGATTAAGAGAATATGATGATCGCAATTTTGTGTGCAAGAATTCTAAAAGGTCATTACTATGCATGTAAGACCTTGTGACCACTAGGCTGTGACAGCACTATTGTTCTAGCAGTTGCTAGACTTAGTGCACCTGCGACAACCGCCACTCATTCACGAGTGATACCGCTTCGCAGAGTACTGACAGACCTTCCACCAAGTGGATCTAGTATAGGTCCCACAAGTGTGGCGGTCTAAGCTATGCTTTATTAAAAGCATCTAGCTTCTTGTCGGTCACCAACTGCACCGAAGAGACCTGATAGATAAAAATAGTGTCACTGACAGCAGTTTGCTAAGTGTATAAAAATCATTTTACCTTTCGCTATTGTTCACATAAAAGCCCCATGCGTGAAGCCGGCGCATCCGGTTGAACCGAAATGCTAAACCCAGCCATCATTGATGCAGGGCCCCTCCCGGGCGACGCCGGCAGAGCCGGATAGTCATGTATATTTGTTACTATATCGAAAAATTAGACTTTATTATCTGCAGTCGCAGGTTTTACCCTTTCCTCTATCACAAAATGTGGTAACCCAACTAAAAGCAGGTAAATTTCATACATAAACATTATGATAACCTGCCAACGATTAAGGGTTTTTTTATAATGACTAATAAATAGTTATTACTTTTAATTAATGGATGTTAAGGCATATAGGCTAACTGCAATCAGTTGAATAAAATACCACTTCCACGACCGGTTTCGTTCCTATTAGAACTCGTCAGGTGGACTCAGGTATTAAACCGACGGTCACATAAATTGCTTCATGCGGTTTATGCCACTCCGCCATCGGCCCTTTCAACTGATGCTGTTAATTTTAAGCTATATAACGTGCACGCTCACTACAATGAGCTTGATACGATATATGCTTTTAATTTCCAGCCAAGCCAGTGCCTTTATTACGTTATAATACGAATTATAGGAGCTGGTGTTAGCCTGTTTAAGATATTACTTTTAATTAATGGATGTTAAGGCATATAGGCTAACTGCAATCAGTTGAATAAAATAAACGAGTTCTAATAGGAACGAAACCGGTCGTGGAAGTGGTATTTTATTCAACTGATTGCAGTTAGCCTATATGCCTTAACATCCATTAATTAAAAGTAATATCTTAAACAGGCTAACACCAGCTCCTATAATTCGCATTATAACGTAATAAAGGCACTGGCTTGGCTGGAAATTAAAAGCATATATCGCATCAAGCTTATTGTAGTGAGCGTGCACCTTATATAGCTTAAAATTAACAACATCAGTTGAAAGGGCCGATGGCGGAGTGGCATAAACCGCATGAAGCAATTCATGTGACCGTCGGTTCAATACCTGAGTCCACCTGACGAGTTCTAATAGGAACGAAACCGGTCGTGGAAGTGGTATTTTATTCAACTGATTGCAGTTAGCCTATATGCCTTAACATCCATTAATTAAAAGTAATATCTTAAACAGGCTAACACCAGCTCCTATAATTCGTATTATAACGTAATAAATAGTTGGTTGGCATACATCATTTTTCATATTTGTTGACAAAGTTTCCGACTACATCTCAGAAAATGGCATATTATGGCAAAACTACAGTAAGTTCTTTGATACCTTGTGACTATTTTTTTTAAAGGCATGAGAGGTTTTCAAAAAGATTAATTGAAAAATGCCAACTTTAAAATTTTCGATGGTAAGCTAATTACAATCAAAAATTGGTCTGTCTCCCACAAAAAATAGGGATAAAAACGGTCTTGTTTCATTTTTAGCATCAAAATATTTATTTTGAACTATATATAATGTGTACATAATGCTATGTAGTTTTGGCTGCCGTTATTTCATAATTACCGATCAAAATTCTACAAAATATCATAAGCCTAAATTTTATTTAGCACCTGTCAAACACACTCTAAATTTGAGTGCGGGGCTTCACGAAATTGCAATTATTATAAAAACTAAACACTTTCCGAGATTTTGGTTAATTTTTATTATGATCAAATGGTTTGTTGACTTCGTATGTATCGAGTTTTCAAGGTGATACAAATAAACTACAAATCTCTAAAAATACGTAAATTTGGGTTACTGTAGTTTCATTTCCAACTACAAAATAATAATGTCAAACTACATATCATCTCAACTTTCAAGTAATATCCTTTTCCCAAAGACCTAATGTTTAATAATTCGGGATAGGTGTTTTTTCATAAGCACTGTTGGCAATGGACCAATCTTTTAGCAGCATCCCCAAAAGCGTTTCAAATATGAGTGCTGGGTTGTTCTAGATTTGGTTTCCAAGCTTCCTCCAGACGTACCAATCAAAACCTATGGCGATCGCTTTTTTTCTTCTGTCAAATTTGCTAAAATTCTAAAATCTAAAAGAATTGGTTACACCGGGACTGTAAAATCAAACCGAACCGAGAAAGCTCCATTGATTGACTCAAAAGAGATGGCCAAGCGACCAAGAGGCAACTTTGATTTTTTCCTTGAACAAGGGGAAGGAATTGCGCTGACCACTTGGAATGACAACACAGTCGTATCACTGATGTCAACTGTTGATCCTGTCATGCCTATCATAAAAGCCACTCGCTGGATTGCCAAAGATGCACAGAAAAAACAAGTGGATCAACCTTTTGTGGTGTCTCAGTACAACCATTTTATGGGTCGTGTAAACCGCATGGACCAAAACATCGACAATTACAGAATGGGAGTCCGATCAAAAAAGTGGTGATGGCCTGTTTTTGCGTTTACAGTTGATGCAAGTCTTCACAACGCGTGGCAGTTGTACAGGAAGGGTGACAATAACAGTCCTCTTGATTATTTGGGATTTACCAGACGCATAGTCCAATTTTATCTGCAGAAGTATGACACCCCTCCTACTATTCCTGGTCGTCTAGCAGCGACGAAGCCTTTAAAGAAAAGGGTCCTTCCAGGGATCCGCCTTGACAGCGTAAATCATTTTTTGCTACCAGCCGAAAAGCAGTCCAGGTGCCCTCTGTACAAGAAAAACTCTAGGAAGATGTGCAAGAAGTTCAGAGTTAATTTACACGAACTTTGCTTTGAAGAACTCCACAAGATGGAGCATCAGTAGGCTAACAAGTGACATTCTGTGATACGTACAATGTTGTCGCGAACTGTTTTTTCATGTTTTCCTGTTTTTGCGTTTATTTTTTCATATGCTGCATGCATTTCATATTTTATCACAACTGTTTATTCTAGCCAAGACGGTGTTAAATTTGTGTCGACCATACGTCTATGATGCAAAACGAATTAAAAAGTCCATTTGCAGTGTAAAAATACCATGCTTTATTTGTTTCTTGCAAAAAATTAATTGACAACTTTTACGCTCTGGTGACCCCCATTCATGTCCGATGTTCCCGTTTGGGACACATCAAAATTACAATATAATAAACAAACAAAGAAAAAATAAACAAAAACAACACCAAAATATGTCCTTTGGCATGAAAACACAACTTTTTATGCACAAAACTTCAAAAAACAAAATTTGGGCAAAAACGGGTTAAATTCCAAATACATTGACAATGACAAATACAAATTTATTTGAGCACAAATTTTGTGGACACACCAGCTTGACAGAAACCTACTGGGCCTACCTGAGCCTGTCCAAGCAAGAAGTAGGTAGACTGGGCCTACCCTCGACGGCAACTTTGCGCTGGTCATTTTTATTAGCAATTTTTTTGCTTACTGTTTGACAGTTTGCTAAGAATGAATTTCTTTTTGGAGTAAAACAAAAACTTTTTCCACATTATTTGCTCGGAACAAACTTTCGTTTATATTGTGGTTCGCTATTTGACCTAGACAATTATTTGATGATTTTACTAACCTAATAAACATTTTTTTATTTGATCCATTATTCGTCTAATAAGAAGGCAATCGAAAATAGTTTCAAACAATCATTTTAAGCCTTATAAACAGTCAACACAAAATATTCTTTACAGCCCATTACTGTTAGGAGACAGTTCGTTTCCTTGTGGTGTTAGGTAGCCCCAAATGGCTATCATCAGAGTTGCATGAACTTGTGTGTGACATCACAACGAACTAATCCTGTTGCACAATCGCCATCATCACTTGACTCAATAAAGACCAATTTTAGGGTTTTGAAGTTTATGGTTTTAAAATTTGAAGTTGTTTAAATTTTTCTGGTTTTGGATTTTTTACTCTATGAACCCGGATTGATGTGATGACGTTTGTGTGTGGGACTTTCCTATCATTGTGTGCATTACTATTGTAAGTATTGTTTTTGTCACATGGCTCATAATGGATACAGTACAGCAGTTGTAAACACTGAAGGGCAGCTGATTGGTTCGCGAATGCTACGAAGATCGATTAGTACAATTTAGCATGAAATTGTTATTTGTCATATATAGAATAAAATCTTGCAGGAGTTGAATGCCTTTCTCTGTCTTCAATGCTTGGTTTTGTCTCGTAGTAGATTCCTAGATATCCTGAGACCTGTATTCAACAGATGTTTATGAGTCATTCGACTCCTATGTTGTGTGGTCGCAACATTTTCCATTTTCAATACATGACTGAGTGTTTTGATTTCGCGTTTCAATTCTTTAAGATTTTCGGGAGGTACTTTAAAATACATAACTTGAGAGCCCCTATTTAGCTCAAAAGTACTTTCGTGCCTTTTGACTTGTTTTGAAGGATATCAATCAAATTAGAGTTACTTAGAGTAGTGTTGTACATGTAGAGAAGTATGGTAGTAGTTCTTAATAATTTTTCACGGTTTCATTGTTGTATAATTTTACCTGCATCCAAGTTGACATTCTCTATAAAAGTTTGATAAGGTCGCTTTAAAATCGTTTTCTCTGAACACTTGGTTGCCATTTTTTACGATCATAGCTTAATATAGCTTTGAAAAGAACTGTTTGAGCCACCAGTTTTTCATGGCTCTGTCATCATTGGAAGTATCTCGTTAAAAAGCAAAATCTTTTTTTTTTCAAAGTTATATTAAAATTCTGTATGAACAAGATGATTATAACTTACTAGCCGGTTTCGACGGCGTTGCACAGTAGGCCGCTTATTAGTAACGTCGATAATAAGTATTTCGGTTTAACTGGCTGCACCGGCTTTACTATCGGGCTCTTGTGTAAACTATAACAAACACTTAATGATCTGTGTGCACTTCCACAATTCCTCTACACGTAATCGTGATCATCTTATTATCTTAATCAAGACTGGTAATGCTCACAAATAAAGAATGTTGTCACACACTCTCATGATATTTTTAAAAGTGTGAGGGAGAGGGATTGAAGCACAGTCAAAAGTGATGGTGGCGGTCAAATAATGGATGCTTTCACAATCACAGAAATGCACTATTTAGTGGTAAGCCTATTTTGTGATTTGGTGTGGTCGCTTTACTTATTTATATTTGTGGAATTAAGTCGTGTGGCCGCGCTATTTGCCTTGTTTGATAAGAATTAAATTAGTAATAATTGCGATATTGCACCTATGCCCTAATCCGAATTGTAGTAGGAACTGTTATCGAAATTGAGAGACCATAAAAAGTCTCTATCATTTTACCAATTCTATCGGTTACTTTAAATAAGTGTGCGAGAATAAAGAGAAAGTTGGAAATGGGCGCCGTAATGGCTTTTGTTTTACAATAACACAAATCAGTTATTTCGTGGTATACATGTTGTATGACTTAGTGAATCCCCGTCGTGGAAATAATGAACAGTAAAGAAACAAAGAAATCGTTAGCATAAAGGATGTCTCTAGTCCTGATCTTCGTGTTGGTTGCTGTTTGGCACACTTCCAAGGAATTGGCATTAAGAAAATTAAATGTTAGAAGAGCTAGTTACCATTTTTAATATATGCATGTCTATTTGTACGACCTAAAGTTTCTGGCTGGGCGCATGTTACTTGGTCCTGGCATAAACTCAGGTATTCAAAGAGCAAACTAACCTGAAATGAAACACTTACGGTTAAGTTATGACAATAGCAGGGCCACAAACAGCAATGTCGAGGTTAAGAATTTCAAATCAGCCAGTTATGCCGGCTTTACATAGCTGCAAAGGAAATTGCTTCAACATTTAGATGATATGTGGCTGAAGAACATCATTTTGTTGCAAAAGATAAAACAGGTTTACCTTTCGTGAATGTGTGGCGGTTGTCACAGGTGTACTAAGTCCAACAACTACTAGAACAACATTTCTGTCACAACCCAGTTGTCAAAAGCTTTAAAAGTATGTCAAGAAACTAGCGATACACTTAGCAAACTGCAGGCAGCGTCACTGTTTCGACCTATCAGGTCTCTTTATTGCAGTTGGTGACGGACATGAAGCTGGAGGCTTTTGATAAAACGTAGCTTAGACCGTCACATTTGCGGGGTCTATACTACATTCAATGTAGTGAATGATCAGTCAGTACTCTGCGAAGCGGTATCACTCGTAAATGAGTGGCGGATGTCGCAGATGCACTAAATCTAACAACTGCTAGAACAAAAGTGCTGTCACAACCCAGGTATCACAAGCTCTTAAAGTGATCACAGTTTGCAGTTTGCTAATTGCATCGCTATCCACTTGCATTACTTTATGGTCCACCTTAATTTCTCGCCGTTTCAGAGAATGTCATCAACGTTTTTCTTGGAGGGGAATATTTGATAAATTTTTAGAGATTTCACTTTTAAATGAACTGTATTGAAACTTTTGATAGATAATGACAAAGAACCATGCCTTTCAAAATCATGACAAAATGCATTACAAAATTTATTTTATCTAGAAATAACGCAATTGTATGAAACCCACACGTCAAAATTGTGAGTGTTTATGACCCATGGGCTACATTTTAAAGTCATAGAAACTCTATTTCGAGATAAATCTTTTTAAAAGTTTGGATAAATAGTAGCGAAGAAACATGTTTTTGATGAAAAATATTCAAAATGTATCAAACAACAAATTTGATATAAAAATGGCTGGTTACTTAGGTCTAGTTCTCGGTTCTGACCAAAGCTATTAGTGTGATCTAAATCCTGCTTTTATTAGTAATTTCTTTGCCAATTGTAACTCAGTTACATCTATTCATACGAATAGGATTCACCTTAAATACACAGGGTGTCTCAAAAGTAAGTATACACTTTAAAATTTGAATAACAATCTAATGGCTTATTCAAATTTGTCAAAAGTTTACAAAAATATTCTATAAACTACTAGAAACAGATTACCGTCCTAATATCTCGTTGAATTTATTTATTGACAGAATGTTAGACCTCAACGTGGGAGCCACCAATTTCGGAAGGATTCAGCCACCTTTTGATGCATTCTTGCTTGACACTTTGCAATAAATCTTGTGTAACTAGTCCACATGATGCTCTAATGTTTTGTTCCAACTCTAAAAGGTTTTGAGGCCGTGTGGAGTAAACTTTGCTCTTAAGGAAACCCCAAAGAAAAAAGTCGCATAGGGTTAAGTCAGGTGAACAAGCGGCCCATTCTAGAGGACTTCTGCACCCGATCCACCTACCGAGAAAAAACTGATTTAAGTAATCTCTGACTTTCCTGGTGTAATGTGCAGGAGCTCCATCTTGCTGAAAGTAACAGTTTTTCAACCGAAGCATTTTTTGTCAACTTTACTCCACACGGCCTCAAAACCTTTTAGAGTTGGAACAAAACATTAGAGCATCATGTGGACTAGTTACACAAGATTTATTGCAGGGTATCGGGCAAGAATGCGTCAAAGGTGGCTGAATCCTTCCGAAATTGGTGGCTCCCACGTTGAGGTCTAACATTCTGTCAATAAATAAATTCAACGAGATATTAGGACGGTAATCTGTTTCTAGTAGTTTATAGAATATTTTTGTAAACTTTTGACAAATTTGAATAAGCCATTAGATTGTTATTCAAATTTTAAAGTGTATACTTACTTTTGAGACACCCTGTACTTTAAAATATGAGAAAATGCATCTAGTCAACCGTTTTATTCAAGCTGCTCAACTAACTTGAGCAAATTCAAAGGCAACCAAAAACGGCAGACCAATCGGAAAGTGATTGCAAGACACTGAGAACAATGGCCATTATGAGAGACAATAGGTCCCTAGAAAAATGATAATAAAATGTGAGTTATTGTCTGTGTGATTCAGTAAATCATGCGCTGTGCAGCTTAAAAAAGCTAACGGGTAACAAAATCCGACGTAAGTTTTCTACAAGCCGCATACCAACTATTTTGGCTCGAAACCATGAGGAAAACCCATAATTTTTATGTAGGCAAGCATTTTCAAAACGCTCATATTCATTATTTTAATCCGTGACGTTCTCGTCAACTATTAAACTGAACAACATTTGATTTAAATGATTGTTTCAAAGCCTGCAGCGTTCCGTACCAAATTCATTTTCGGGTCGTTTGTTGTGCAACGCTGCTGTGCTCTACGATGATTCGTGAGCTAATCAAGTAACTGAGAATAAGTTCATGATACTGGCGCAGCTAAGCAGCATAAGTACAAGCAGCATCATTTTGTAAAGAAAACAAACTTCCGTCCATTTGATGAAATAAATGTGTACAAATTCTATGCAATGTACGGTGTAACAAATCGGGACACATACAACTCCATTATGTCATTTCAGTTCAAGCTTTTTTATAATAAACTCCCATAACCAGTCATTGCTTGTGCTACTCGCGTTACTACCAATGTTCTTAGCAGTTGAAACTTACAGGCCTAAGTGAGTAAGTAATCAGTTTATCAGTTCGATTTGTATTAAGTTTACATTATATTGTGTTATTTTAGGTATACTCATTTGCTTGTTAAACAAAGCCTTTGATTATCCCTCTGTGTACCAGCAAAATGTGCATTTTATACCAGTGGGGTCAAATTGACCCCAGTTATAATTCTTATTTTGGAGTTGTTTTTGTTGCATTCTTGTTTGACTTTTTCTTACTTAGAACATAATAAATAAAGAAATTGATCATTCTATTAATAATGAAATTTTTAAAACCAACAAAAAATGAAAACTCTAGTTATACAAGTTGCTGCTACTCCAAGCGAACACACGTTTTGCAGTTTGTTACAAGTTGATTTGAGTGGTGATATTATTTAATCCATATTCAATAATTAGTGCTTTCCTTGCAAGCAAAAAGAAGCAACAATGAAATACAAAACTAACGGTGCCCAATGATGATAGTCACGCTTGGTCTACAGGTGTAGAAATCATGCAAGTAAGAGGCCCAAGTTTCAAACACTTCTCTGATTGGTTGCAGCTTGTCAGGGATGATATCGTCTTGATTGTACATTGCCAAATCAAAGAACGCGTAAAATTTGTTGATACATTCCTCTACTCATGGTGCGATTGAAAATGGGCCGGCGATCAAGTGTGTTCAATAGCTATGCAACGTTTTCGATATTGGACTTACATACTGCCAATCAAAATAACTACACCACGAAAAACTTTAAATCCTTCATCATCCGCGGGTTTCCGTAATCCTTCATAATTTATACTATGGCTCCTTCGTGATTAGTCCACTGACATAGGGTTTTTTGGAGAGGAGACCACAAAAATAAAGTGAAAGTATCACTTATTTTTGAGCACTGAGATTTTGCAAACTTTGTCGGTCCTGGACTTTGCCGAATGATATTATGCGCAGCTACCCTACCAGCATTATTTGCAAAAGATGTTGTTTGCCATGTTTCGGTTTTGGAACAAAGTAGTTTGCAGAAGCAGATGAACGTAGTTGGTCATCCATTTCTTCTTCAGAAGATAATTCACATGAAAATATTTCTTTCCTGTCTTCTTTGCCATCATCAGTATAAATCCAATTGCTTATTTCTTCTTCTTCGTTGTCGTCACTTGCCAGAAATCCCAAAACTTTGTTTTCAGACAGATATCTTAATATGTTGCTTCTGTGCATTTAACTATTTTGTGTTAATTTTCGAATTTATCACAGTTTGATTTTATTCAATATAAAGAAAAAACATTAATTTTTTAGCAAGCAGTGCCATAATGAGTTTTTTTTATTTATTTGCATGTTTCATTGGGTCACTTATTCATAGAATTGTTTTGGGTCAATGTGACCCCACTGGTATAAAATGCTGCTTTTTTTATTAGCTTATGATAACAATGTTCAACCCAGTAAATTTTTTAGGTCAACAAACCTCTTTAATATCTAATAAAAGTCATGAAGTTTCATAGCGATGCTGCCAACGGTACAGCAACAGGAACTTTGTAAAAGTGTAAATGGGGTTAAATTGACCCCGTGGTAGAGAGAGGATTATTTATGTAATTGTGATTTTACAACATACTGTATATATATATATATATATATATATATATATATATATATAACAAGCTGAAAGTTTATATAAAACATTCTCCAAACCTATAGTATACTTGATGGTCATGCGACAAGCTTCTCTTGCACAAATGTGACACAAACATAATTAATATTAAACAAAACACAATTGAACTTACAGCAATTTTCCTCATCCTCTCCTTTGCTACAACTGCGGCCTCCGTTGCACCGCCAAGTCAACGGAATGCACCGGCCACTATTGCACCGAAACCATCCGTCAGGACAAGTGTTTGATGCTGAAAGATATAATATCATGAATAATCAATGGTTTGGTGAATATTTGCTTATTCTTATGGAATAACTGTAATTGAAATGGTCTTGGTCATTGAATTTACACGCATTTAAAATCATGCTGTAATGCAACCTTTGGTAAATGCTGTAAAAATATATTAGCGTTTATAGAGAGACTTAGCCATCGCGACGACTTGATCTCTCGGACACACTAATTGTCTGCCACGTATACACAGATCAATCAATTTCGTTTGAGTGCCTTTTCCAAAAGCACACGGGCACAGCAAATGAAATTTACGGTTATTTGCGGTTTATGAACAGGCTGAGCGCCAAGCAAAATAATTGTCTGTGATTACTTTGTGAAAGTGTTTGCTATGATCTAGCGATCATTAATCGATGATTATTGCGTTTTACTCTTTCGCTCTTGCCAGATCATTGTATAATGATCTTCATGAAAAATTTAAGAAAATCAATTAAATTAAAAATTGATTTGTGATCTTATTTCTTAACGGATTTTAACATTTTTTAAAATTGTAGCTTATTAGCCGGTTTCGACGGCATCGCCCGGCAGGCCACCTTTCAGTAACGTGTTGTTGTTTACCCGACCCCTTCCGAGGGATGGGGGCATCCCGGAAGACCATGGAGCTCCAGAAGCCGGGCAACTCACCAGGGTCTGGACCAGAGGTCGTAGGGAGACAGAGAGTCGTCAAAGAGTAAACGGCGCAAGGAGTTCGTAGCTGGACAGTTCACAATGAGATGAGAGGTGTCCTGGGACGAGTGCCCACAGGCGCTGCAGGAAGGATTCTCAATTCTGTCAATCCTCGAGAGATAAGAACCTAGAAGAAGGCTGCGTCCGTTGCAGCAAAGACGAGAAAGAACACAGCGAGCGTGACGAGGGAGCACAAGTTCCTCAGTGGAAATCGAGGGAACCAGTGTGCCAAAGAATTTAGATGAGACAGTACGCCTCCAGTCCGAGAAAAGACGAGAGTGGATACGTGAGGTAAGAGGAGAGAGACTACAAGGGATTGTGGAGGGCGCAAGTAGCGCTCCCCGTCTGGCCAGCTCATCAGCCGCGTCGTTCCCCGGGAGAAACGAGTGTCCGAGGACCCATTGTAGCCTAATGGTACAGGAGAGAGAAGACAGTTCCTGCCAGATCTGCCACAGAGTTTGAGATAAGAGGAAAGATGGGGGAGAGGACAGGGTGGCGAGGACAGAACGAGAGTCAGATAGGAGGAGAAGAGAAGAGAAATGGCAGACTTTATGGTGCTGCCGAGACCAGCAAAGAGCATGCAGAATGGCGCAGGCTTCAGCAGAAAAACTTGAACATACTGGGCCTGCCGAAAAGGAAAGAGTGGCCTCAGTGCCACAGAGAGAGCAGTTGGCAAGTACACCGGAGCGGCCTTTGCCAAAAGGAAAAGGAACAGAGCCGTCTGTCCAAAGCACCAGATCGTGAGAGGGGAGAGAGTCAAGGTGGGCGAGAGCCGCACCTTGGCGAGAGAGGGGGGGGTCAGAGCGGGAGCATGGAGTGGAAAGGGTGCACTCCACCGTGAAGGAAGGCAGATTCCAAGGAGGAAAGGGAGGGCACGTAAGAAGAGCCTCCCTAGTACAAATAGAAGGAAGCGTGAGCGGGTGAGTGGACGCAAAAGTTCTCCAGGACAATCTGCAGAGTCTTGGTTTCACTCCAAGTCTGGCCAAATCTGAAATAGGAAAGGAGGATGCCAGACGAAGAGCCCGCTCATAAGAAAACAGAGTGAAATGAGTCAGAGTGACTCGTAAGGGAGGTAAAGAAGTCTCTGAGAGAAGAAGTAGGATGGGGGACGACGAGAGGCAGCCGGTGATGGCGCGACTAGCCGCTCGGTGGAGGCGCTCCAATTTGGTGAGATTGGTAACGCTTAGGAAAGGAAACCATTCGGGTGAAGCATAAGTGAGAAGGGACCGAAGAAAAGACTTATACAGAAGAGAGAGGGACTCTTTAGAGGGGCCCCATGAGGAAGCAGAGATACAGCGTAAGGCCTTGAGACGTGGGAAGAACTTGGCCTTCAGCGAAGATACATGTTTAGAAAAGGAAAGAGTGCGGTCGAAGGTGACCCTGAGAAAAGTTGGAGTGGGATTGAAACGGAAGTGGGAGCCGAGTAAGAGGAGCTTGGGTTGGAGGTTAGCTTAGTGGGGATCCACTCAGAAGAAGGAAGCCTGACATTTGTTCGGATTGAAAGGAAGACACCAGTACTCAGATCAGCGCTCCAATCGAAACAGAGCTCCTTGTGTAGCCTCCACTGCGGTGGGGACCGAGGAGAGGAGGACCAAATGGCCAGATCGTCAGCGTAAAGAGAGCAGCTGATGGAAGAAGGCAGAGAGACCGGAAGATCATTAATGAAGAGAAAGAAAAGTACAGGGCCAAGAACGGATCCTTGCGGAACACCTCGACGGACTCGAAAGGAACGACTTTTGTGATTTTGAAAGACCACACAAGCGCGCTTATCAGAAAGGAAAGATTGAGTCCAACGAGCAAAGCAAGGAGGGAGGCCAGCGGAGATAAGTTTGTGGAAAAGGGCGGGATGCCAAACAGAGTCAAAAGCTTTCGAGAAATCGATAGTAGACAGGATCGTCCGAGAGCCCGGCCTGGGTTTGTTAAACCCATCCGAAATGGACTGAGCAAGGTACAGAATTTGATCAAGAGTAGACCGTCCAGGGCGGAAACCGGCCTGGCGGGGAGAGAGAATGGAATTAGATTCCAGAAAGAAGAGTAGACGGGATCGAATGATGCGCTCAAACAGCTTTGATACGCAGGAGGTGAGAGAGATAGGCCGGAAGGAAGCAGGAGAGTCGAGAGGCTTTCCCATCTTGTGGATGGGAATAATGGAAGATGTCTTCCAGATGGAAGGAAAGGAATGTGAAGACCGGGAGAGATTGAAGATGTGAAGAAGAAAATCCATGCCAGAGCGAGGAAGGTGCTTTAGCATGGGATAGGCAACTTTGTCTGGACCAGTGGCATTGGACGAGGAGAGGTTGGAGGTAGCCGCAAGAAATTCAGCCAGAGAAAAAGGAGAGCAAAAGGACGAGTGAGACTCCTTCGAGCACGTGGCTTGGCGGAGCTCAGAGAGATAGCCTCTGGCTCTGCTGCGCAGGGCCTTTAGCTGAGAAACGAAAAAGTGGGATCTCAGGTAAGCGGCATAGACTGAAGCCGATTCCCTGGGAGAAGAACAGTTGGGGAAGTTAGGAGAGAAGGAAGACGAGGAAGGAGAGCCAGCGATAGAGCGGAGAAGAGAGTGTACAGATTTAGAGTTAGATTTAGGTGAGAGAGAAGAGCAAGTCGCCTGCTATGCCTCAGCCTTGGCCTTGGCGATGATAGACGAGGCTCTTCGAGAAGCGGAAATGTAAGCCTGGCGATCTGCATCGCTTCTGTGAGCGATAGCGAGAGCCTTGAGTCTTTCACTGACCGCGCTTTCCACCTCAGCAGACGACCAGGCTTTAGGAGGGCGTGTGATGCGGTCAAAAGGAATGGAAGATTTGGCCGCATTCAGTGCCAGAGAAGTAAAAAGAGCAGCAGCAGAGGAAAGAGAAAGAGACGAGTATTCCTCTGCAGAAGGACAGTGAGAGTCAAAGTATGAGGCAAAGCCATCCCAGCGAGCTTTCTGAAAATTGAAGGACGGGGGACGCTCGTTGGGGTGAAAGACTGGAGAGAGAGGGACAGATAAGAGAATTGGAAGATGGTCAGAACCCAGGTCCTGAAGCACCTCCCAGGAGCAGGAGAGGGCAAGAGAGGAAGGAGCACAGGAGATGTCAGGAGAAGAGCGACTGCCAGAGGAGCGATGGAGAAGGGTGGGTGTGTCAGGGTCATTGAGGGGGAGGAGGTCAGAACAGATGACCCAATCTAATATTTCCTACTTGCGGGGGTCGGAAGTACCTCTTGAGTCCCAGAAGGGGTGATTGCAATTGAAGTCCTCCAGAATGAAGAGATTTCTGGAGGAGGGAAGAATGGAGGGAGAAAAGGAGTTGGTTCTGCCATCCGTTGGGCAGGAGCGAATAGGGGGAGCATACTTGTTAAGAAAAGAGAGCGAGGAGGAGTTGTTTAGAGTGATGTTGATCCCTACATAATCAGAGTAAGGATCAAGTGAAGAAAGAGAGGAGGTAGAAAGTTCAGCAAAAGATAGGTCCTGCCTGACAAAAATGGCAACGCCCCCACCAGCGTGCGTGGCGTCAGAAGAGAGAATGCCAGACCGGGAGTGGGTGCGATCAGAACGCAGAGCAGAGAATCCAGGAATCTGTTGAGAGGAAGATGAGTTAAGATTGAATTCTTGAATGCAGATAAGGTCGACAGGATGGGATGAAAGAAAGTAGAGTAGTTCAGTGCTCCTGGCTCGAAGACCTCCAGCATTCCACTGAAGAACCCTGAGAGAGTCAGGGGGGAAGAGGAGGCAGAGGGAACAGAAGGACGGCCAGGAGCGTGGGACGGTGGTGAGGGGGAAGAGGAAGAAGATATTGAATGGGCAGAAGGGGGATAAAAGGTTTGAAGACGAGGGTGGGGCGGTAGTGCAGCATTAGCAGAGGGGGGGCCAGATTGCACAGTGGAGGTATACGTGTCGGAAGAGTCCGAGGAGGGGGTCACAGTGTTACGGCAGGAGGGGCAGCTCCAAGAGTGAGAGCTGCCCAGAGTTCTGAATTGGGATAAAGAAAGTTGTGAGCACCTTAGATGGACCCAGTTGGAGCAAGCGCAGCATTGCACTGACTTGCCCTGCCAGGTCACATTTCCAGCGCACACAGAGCAAGGAAAGATGGGGCCAGGGTTGGGATGAACGTTACCGCTCATCAAGAGAAGGAGAAGAATGAGGAGACGAAGAAGGGCAAGAGAGGGGCAGGAGAGAAGAAAAAGAGAAAACAGGCAACCGATTTTAAAGAAGCTGTGTGCTGCCCTTCTGCGGTCGTTCAGGAGGCAGCATAGCGAAAAAATGAAGGGGAGTGCCCGGGATAACTGGGACCCTCGGGAAGGCCAACAGCCATTTCGACCCAACCCAAACGGGGCCGGGGACCGCACCACCACGTTGAGGCGGCTGTTGATTGGTGCAGTTCAGTAACATCGATAATAAGTATTTCGGTTCAACTGGCTGCACCGGCTTTACTATCGGGCTCTTGTGTAAACTATAACAAACACTTAATGATCTGTGTGCACTTCCACAATTCCTCTACACGTAATCGTGATCATCTTATTATCTTAATCAAGACTGGTAATGCTCACAAATAAAGAATGTTGTCACACACTCTCATGATATTTTTAAAAGTGTGAGGGAGAGGGATTGAAGCACAGTCAAAAGTGATGGTGGCAGTCAAATAATGGATGCTTTCACAATCACAGAAATGCACTATTTAGTGGTAAGCCTATTTTGTGATTTGGTGTGGTCGCTTTACTTATTTATATTTGTGGAATTAAGTCGTGTGGCCGCGCTATTTGCCTTGTTTGATAAGAATTAAATTAGTAATAATTGCGATATTGCACCTATGCCCTAATCCGAATTGTAGTAGGAACTGTTATCGAAATTGAGAGACCATAAAAAGTCTCTATCATTTTACCAATTCTATCGGTTACTTTAAATAAGTGTGCGAGAATAAAGAGAAAGTTGGAAATGGGCGCCGTAATGGCTTTTGTTTTACAATAACACAAATCAGTTATTTCGTGGTATACATGTTGTATGACTTAGTGAATCCCCGTCGTGGAAATAATGAACAGTAAAGAAACAAAGAAATCGTTAGCATAAAGGATGTCTCTAGTCCTGATCTTCGTGTTGGTTGCTGTTTGGCACACTTCCAAGGAATTGGCATTAAGAAAATTAAATGTTAGAAGAGCTAGTTACCATTTTTAATATATGCATGTCTATTTGTACGACCTAAAGTTTCTGGCTGGGCGCATGTTACTTGGTCCTGGCATAAACTCAGGTATTCAAAGAGCAAACTAACCTGAAATGAAACACTTACGGTTAAGTTATGACAATAGCAGGGCCACAAACAGCAATGTCGAGGCTAAGAATTTCAAATCAGCCAGTTATGCCGGCTTTACATAGCTGCAAAGGAAATTGCTTCAACATTTAGATGATATGTGGCTGAAGAACATCATTTTGTTGCAAAAGATAAAACAGATCAATCACTATTCTGCACCTATATATATGGTGTTGCCAATGTTTTGCTTCGAAAAGAATATTTTTCAATTTTTGGAGATTTCACTTTCAAATGAACCGTTTTGAAACTTTCAATAGACAATAACAACCAACCATGACTTTAATGAAAAAAGGAAATAATGTACGACAGGACTCAGTTTTTTCTAGAAATTGTGCAAATGTGTGAAACTCACGCATCAAAATTGTGAGTGTTTTTGACCATTGTGCTACATTTTAAAGTCTTGGAGCAGTGTTTCTTAACCTTTTTGGCGCTTGTACCCCTTAAAATTTTGTGAAATGTTTTTGTACCCCTAGATCTATCGAACAAACACCTACAAAATTATATATAGTCTCACTCTGTTGCTGGCAGCGCATATTAAGCCAACCTTGCAGTTCATATTGTCTGGTAAAGAAGATTTATAAACCTTCTGTTATGCGGACGAGCTCAAATGAAGTATTCAAAAATCTTAGTGAAGAAAAATAAACAATAGCGAAGAAACATGATTTTGATGAAAAATATTCAAAATGTGTCAAAGAACAGATTTATTACAAAAATCGCTAGTTATTTAGGCTTAGTTCTCGGTTCTGGCCAGAGCTATTAGTGTAATTTGCTTTCTGCATTTATTAGTAATTTCTTTGCCAATTGTAACTCAGTTACATCTATTCATACGAATAGGATTCACTTTAAATACTTTAAAATATGAGAAAATGCATTTAGTCAACCGAAAATAACCGTTTTATTCAGGCTGCTCAACTAACTTGAGCAAACTCAAAGGCACCGAAAAATGGCAGACCAATCGGAAAGTGATTGCAAGACATTGAGAACAATGGTCATTATGAGAGACAATAGGTCCCTAGAAAAATGATATTGAAATGTAAGTTATAGGTCCGTGTGATTCAGTACATCATGCGTGGTGCAGCCTAAAAAAGCTAACGGGTAACAAAAATCGATGTAAGTTTTCTACAAGCCGCATACGAACTACTTTGGCTCAAAACAATAATGAAAACCCATAATTTCTTTGGAGACAAACATTTTCAAAACGCTCAAATCCATTGTTGTTTGATTGTTTTAATCCGTGACGTTCTCATCAAGAATTAAACTGAACAATGTTTGATTTAAATGATTGTTTCAAAGCCTTCAATGATTTGTGATTTGTGAGCTAATCAAGTAACTGAGAATAAGTTCATGATACTGGCGCAGATACAGTTTAAGCAGCATCATTTTGTAAAGGAAACAAACTTCCGTCCATTTGATGAAATAAATGTGTACAAATTCTATGCAATGTACGGTGTAACAAATTGGGGCACATACAACTCCATTATGTCATTTTAGTTCAGACTTTTTCATGTTAAATTTTCATGAGTAGTGACTGCTTGTGCTGCTCGCGTTACTACCAATGTTCTTAGCAGTCCTAAGAAAGATGCAGACCTAAGTGCGTAAGTAATCAGTTTATCAGTTCGATTTGTATTATGTTCACATTATATTGTGATATTTTAGGTATACTCATTTACTTGTTAAACAAAGCCTTTGATTATTTATGTAATAGTGATTTTACAACATACTGTATAAATAACATGCTGAAATTTTATATAAAACATTCTCCAAACCTATAGTATACTCGATGGTCATGCGACAAAGTTCACTAGCACAAATGTGACACAAACATAACCCTTTAATGGATACTGGGTCATATATGACCCACGATTGTTAATTGTTATGGCATTATGATGTAATAACCACTTTGGTAAAATCCATTATTTTCCCATTGGTATCAGCAATTACGGAATTTTATCAATTAGAATCTTATGATCCTTAAAGGGATAATTGATATTAAACAAAAACGGTTGAACTCACCGCAACTTTCCTCATCCTCTCCTTTGCTACAACTGTAGAATCGGTCGCACCGCCAAGTCAGCGGAATGCATTGGCCATTATTGCACCGAAACCATCCGTCAGGACAAGTGTTTGATGCTGAAAGATATAATATCATGAATAATCAATGGTTTTGTACGTACGATGGACATTCAAAACATTCGCAAAATTTTTCAATTTTTTATTGATTTCTATTTACAATGAATTAATTTTTCATCATAACCTTGATCACCGTTGATTCACTTCCCCAGGCAGTGTTTCCATCCATTTATACCATTTTTGAAAAATTCTGCAAACTGATTTCTAATCCATGTTTTTGCTGCATGTTTTGCTTTGAAGGAAATGCCCATGAAAGCTTCACTGAGGAATCCTCTTCCATCATGACAATGCTTCAGCGCATTTTGCAAGGGTAAAAAATGAAATTTTGAGAGAATTTTGATATGAATTGCTGCCACGTTCACCTTATAGCCCAGATCTATCCTCATTTGATTTTTTCCTATTTCCAAAACTCAAAGAACATCTGAAAAGAATTCGTTTAAATAGCACTGATGAAGCAAAACATGCAGCAAGAACATGGCTTAGAATTCAGTCTGCAAAATTTTTTAAAAATAGTATAAATCGATGGAAACACCGCCTGAGTAAGTGCATCGACCGTGACGAAGGCAATGTTGAAAAATGAAATTATGGTAAATAGAAATCAATAAAAAATTGAAAAATTTCGCGTATTTTTTGAATGCACCTCGTATTTGCTTATTCTTATGGAATAACTGTAATTGAAATGGTCTTGGTCATTGAATTTACATGCATTTGAAATCTTGCTGTAATGCAACCTTTGGTAAATGCTGCAAAAATATATTAGCATTTATAAAGAGACTTAGCCATCGCGACGACTTGATCTCTCGGGCACACTAATTGTCTGCCACGTATACACAGATCGATGAATTTCGTTTGAGTGCCTTTTCCAAAGGCACACTGGCACAGCAAATAAAATTTACGATTATTTTTCTACAGTTTTGTTTGCACTAAACGCCAAGCAAAATAATTGTCTGTGATTACTTTGTGAAAGTGTTTGCTATGATCTAGCGATCATCAATTCATAATTATTGCGTTTCACCATTTTGCTCCCGTCGGGTCATTGTATGATGATCTTTATCAAAGACTTAAGAAAATGGGTTTAGTAAAAAATAGATTTGTGATCTTATTTCTTAACGGATTTTAACATTTAAAAAAAAAAAAATGATTACAAGCCGGTTTCGCCAGCGTCGCCTGGCTGGCCGCTTTTCAGTAACATCGATAATAAGTATTTTGGTTCAACTGGCTGCATCGGCTTCACCATCGGGCTCTTGTATGAACTGTAACAAACACTTAATGATCTGTGTGCCCTTCCACAATTCCTGTGCACGTAATGGTGATGATTTGATTCTCCCAATCAAGACTGGTAAGGCTCACAAATAAAGAATGTTGCTACAAACTCTCATTAATATTCTAAAAAGTGTGGGAGGAAAGGGATTGAAGCACAGTCGAAAGTGATGGTGGCGGTCAAATAATGGATGCTTTCATCACCAATGTTTTGCTTGGAAAAGAATATTTTTTAATTTTTGGAGATTTCACTTTCAAATGAACCGTTTTGAAACTTTTAATAGATAACGACAACCAACCATACCCTTAATGAAAAAAGGAAATAATGTACGACAGGACTTAGTTTTTTCTAGAAATTGTGCAAATGTGTGAAACTCACGCATCAAAATTGTGAGTGTTTTTGACCCGTGGACTACATTTTAAAGTCTAAGAGACTTCATTTCGATATAAGTCTTTTTAAAAGTTCAGATAATTAATAGCGAAGAAACATGCTTTTGATGAAAAATAGTCATTATGTGCCAAAGAACAAATTTATTATAAAAATCGCTAGTTATTTAGGTTTAGAAGGAATATTTTTGACTGAAAATGAAAACTTGTGTTCAGCAGCTAATTTCTAATCAGCCTTTATAAACTAATCGTCAGTCTTTATTACTTGGAGTGACATATTGTTGGAAAGCAAATTTTGTCAGTTTTCAATGACACTTAATTGTTAGTATCTTACCACAAAGTTTAGGTATTAAACTTACTTCTTCTTACTCAGCTTACCAGCTCAAAGGGGTAAAAAGTTACACCACAGGTGTTAGAGTTTAATTGTTTCAGCATAAAAAGAAAATGACAAAACTACAAATCACATTTTGTCGAATTTGCCTAAAAATGTCTTCAATTTGTTAAAAACGTTTGAAATTCAGTTGATAAATGAGGACACGAATCAGTTTTTGAATAACTTGATTTTGTAGAAATGTCGCATCAACACATGTTATATGGCATCATAAATCGAACTTGAAGGGAGCAGAAAAAACAAGAAACATGTTTAGAAGGCTTAAAATCTATAAAAAAAGAATCAGTTGTTGCATTGACAATTGAGCTTGAATTGTTTTAGTTGTTTTTATCAAAATCATGTTGATAATATGTCACAAAAAGCCGTAAAGTCGCGTTTCAATGATGCGTGCTTCTTGAGTAAACTAATTAATTAAGTAGTCACACATGAAAAATAAGGAAGCATCAGACCGGTTTCGCCATTATAAAAGCTTTGCAGTAATGCGTATCCGACCAGCAGAAAACCGAACCTTCAAGATGTAGACCTTCTATCTATGGTAAGTATCACTCGAACCCCAGGCTAAAGAAATAAAATTTGTTGTTGAAGTTGGTAACTTGGATATTGGCTTTTGTCAATGCCGAAAACCGCTTTCCTCAGACAAGAAGCGCAAATTAAAAAAAGTCATCCTTGAATGTGACGTCATCATGACATCAAAATGTCGAAAGTTCCTTATGACCCTAGACCCGGGGTGGTGATCAATCGTTCCAAGTTTGATCATGAATTAAGAAAAACAAATTTTACAGTTAATCGTAATTAATGACGTCATGTGAAATGCTGAAGAAGTGAAATTTGTTGAAGTTGGTAACTTGGATACTGGCTTTCGTTTATGCCGAAAACCGCTTTCCTCAGACAAGAAACGCAACTACGAAAAATATTATTTTTGAATGTGATGTCATCATGATTTCAAAACTTCAAAACTTTCTTATGACACTCAACCCGGGGTGGTGATCAATCGTGCCAAGTTTGATCATTCTAAATCCAATAGTTTTGGAGGAGTTAAAACACAAACACACGCACACACAACCCCACCGACAGAATTGAACTTCAAATTATAGATTTCAAAGCGAGTCCGATAATATTTAATTTGTATAATATTCATTATGTATATTTGTGTTAAATATTTGTTACTATATCGAAAAATTAGACTTTATTATCTGCAGTCGCAGGTTTTACCCTTTCCTCTATCACAAAATGTTGTAACCCAATTAAAAGCAGGTAAATTTCATACATAAACATTATAACAACCTGCCAACGGTTAAGGGTTTTTTTATAATGACTGATAAATAGTTGGTTGGCATACATCATTTTTCATAGTTGTTGACAAAGTTTCCGACTAAATCTCAGAAAATGGCATATTATGGCAAAACTACAGTAAGTTCTTTGATGCTTTTTGACTATTTTTTCTCAAAAGTATGAATGAATTCCAAAAAGATTAATTGAAAAATGTGAATTCTAAAAATTTTCGATGGTAAGCTAATTACAATCAAAAATCGGTCTTAGCAAACTGCAGTCCGTGACACTTTTTCAACCTATTAGGTCTCTTCAGTGCAGTTGGTGACCGACAAGAAGCTAGATGCTTTTAATAAAGCATAGCTTAGACCGCCACACTTGTGGGACTTACTGTATGCTAGATCCAATGTGGTGGAAGATCTGTCAGTACTCTGCAAAGCCGTATCACTCATGAATGAATGGCGGTTGTCGCAGGTGCACGAAGTCTAACCACTGCTAGAACAATAGTGCTGTCACAGCCAGGTGGCCACAAGTTCTTATAGTAATGCAAAAAGCTAGCGATGCACTTAGCAAACTGCTAACGGTGAAACTGTTTCGACCTATCAGGTTTATTCAGTGCAGTTGGTGACCGACAAGAAGCTAGAGGCTCTTAAAAAAGCAAGCTTAGAACCCCACACTTGTGGGATTTATACTAGGTCCAATGTGGTGGATGGTCTGTCAGTACTCTGCAAAACCGTATCACTCATGAATGAATGGCGGTTATCGCAGTTTGCTAAGTGCATCACTAGCCTCTTGCATTACTATAAAAATCGGTATGTCTCCCACAAAAAGTGAGGATAAAAATTGTCCTGTTTCATTTTTAGCATCAAAATATTTGTTTTGAACTATATATAATGTATACATAATGCTATGCAGTTTCAGCAACCGTTATTTTATAATCACTCATCAAAGTCGTACGAAATATCATAAGCCTAAATTTTATTTAGCACCTGTCAAACACACTCTAAATTTGAGTGCTGGGCTTCACGAAATTGCAATTATTATAAAAACTAAACACTTTCCGAGTTTTTGGTTATACGTAAATTTGGGTTACTGTAGTTTCATTTCCAACTACAAAATAATAATGTCAAACTACATATCATCTCAACTTTCAAGTAAAATTCTTTTTCAAAAAACATAGTGTTCAATAATGTGGGACAAGTGTTTTTTATAAGCACTGCTGGCAATGGACCAATCTTTTAGCAGCATCCCCAAAGACGTTTCAAATTTGAGTGCTGGGTCTTACCAAAATGCAATTTTTTAAAAAACGAACGCCTGTAAAGATGTATAAACTGCTACACAAATCATTTGTTTTCGTTACAAAATATCCTATGCAATAAATTTGAAGGCTTGCTGGATTTTTGGTAATCAGTAAAATTTTTTCCTTATTCATCAGTGTTAGATTGGCTTTGAATTGATGTTGCAATTAAGCAAGACATGGAGAGCGGATACGAACAAATACTTTCATGCTGATATTATCAACATTTATGCGACGAGCCTATCAATAATAAGCATAATTGAAATAATGTCGTACAATTCATTTTGTGTGCGGCTGTTCATGACTTATATGACGCTTTTTTTTATCCGATTTTCAAAATCTTTATTCTCCACGCGACCTATGATGACGTTTTTGTAGATCCTACTGCCTTCATGTGACGCGTAATATAAAAAATGGCACTAAACCGATTTCAAATATTCGGATTTGCCACAAAAACCTGCTTTGCCCAACAAATAAAATCACTGTTTCGGCGATCCGTTTTCAACAATACTTGGGCAATCGATTCTAAAACCACTCTTTGGGGGAGCTGCATCCCCAAAGCTCTACACATTTATGTCTATACCTACTCGTGTGCGTTTGCAATACATTTACTAAGCATTACTTATCTGTACATTGAGATTTGTCATTCCAGTTCAAAAGTATTTTTGTCTTTTGAATACTTTGAATTTAGTTTTAGCATATTGCATATTGTAAAAGTTACTTTCACATCCGAAGTCATCGCAATACCTTTGTGATGTGCGAGATGAATTTGAAGAGGCGTTTTTTACACTTTCGTCGAGCTAGTTCTACGACGAGAACGAACCCCTACCGTATATCAGTTATCGATTAGCGAGAGTGACGGTAAGTGTATTTCAAAATCAATCTACTGGTAATTGTACCATTTTAGATAAAATATAGCCTCACTCTGTTGATGGCAGCACATATTAAGCCAACATTGCAGTTCATATTGTCTGGTAAAGAAAATTTATAAACCTTCTGTTATGCAGACGTGCTCAAATGAAGTATTCAAAAATCTTGTGATTATCTGACCTGCTGCTTTTGCGGCCCCGCCTCAACGATTGAGACGTGCAAAATCTCATTTGAAAGTTATTAAGCGAAGAAATTGTATAAAGGAAATTGTAAACCTTGCAGTTAATTGGCAAAGCAGCATACGGGCGTAAGGGGCATTAACAATTTATTAAAATGAATATGCCAGGAAACAATAATGAGTATACCACCCAACCAAATTTAAACCAAATTTTCACTGTAGGAGGCCCGGTTTACTGCGAAGTGAGATAGAGTGAAAATTCGTTGGCATGGATTTGCTCGACACGTCTATCAAAGGTCGCCCGGCTCCCACCTTGTGAATTGTCAACGCACTCGCCTCGAGCGTGATGGCATTGCAAAGACAAGGCGCTAGGCTATAAATGCAGCGTTTAATCTGCTGTTTCAGATCAGTGTGTAAACTGATCTCCCAATGGATATGCAACCAATCAACCAATTTGTCAACCCGCCCTGCTAAGCAAAGCAATAGTTCGTCGGTTGAAGTCTCAGTGCTTCTGCATGTGTTGGATTTGTTTTTTCTTTTTTTAAGGACAACGTTAATGAGTGGGTTACTTTTGCTTGTGACGGGACGGGCCCTGCTGAGGAGTCCAAAAGGACGAAATGCGTCCAGGGATGGTCTCGTCTAAATTTGGTTGGGTGGTATACTCATTATTGTTTCCTGGCATATTCATTTTAATAAATTGTTAATGCCCCTTACGCCCGTATGCTGCTTTGCCAATTAACTGCAAGGTTTACAAAATCTCATTTTTAAAATTGTGCTACAGACGAGAGTGGACGTGGATCTTACACCTACTATCGGTTTTCGTCAGTTTTACCATTTCGCTGGAGGGCGTGAGGTCACGGTATCAGAAAGGATTCAACAAGTTTTGAGAAATCGACAATCCGAATAAGTTGATTCAAAGAAAAAACAAAAACAGAAACGTCTGAAATATTAAAATTTTAGAAATCTGTGGTCTGAAAAACTTCATTTCCAAAAATATCTCTTCATGTAAATTTAGGATCAATTTTACATCGGAAAACTTATGTTAACACAAAAAATCAATCGTTCTTCAGAAGGGATGTGCCATGAGTTTTGTGAAAATCTAATAAAAGGCGCGCGAATATTTGTAGAATCCTCCGAGGGGGAACGAGTCTTTGTTGAATCTGCTAAAGGAACGTATCTCAAACGATTAAGAACCACTGTTGTAGATAACTATAAGGTTTTTAAGTTTCACATGTTCAACATACATTTTTACAATGAGATTTTCCAAATTATGAAAACTAAGCACCCCCACAAACATTTACTTGTGTAGAGTGCGTATTGTTGATATATATGCTTTCCACGTTTCAAAATAAAATCGTACGCTCTTTCACTCGTAGCAATATCATTCGGTTAGAGCTCGTTTATTGAAAATGACCTGGTCATGCGAAGCGAAGTGTTGCGTCACCAAAGCGTGACGTCACAGTTTTGCCCACGGAAACATTTATAAAATGTGGCACCTATGCTTGAATGAGTTGTAACATAGACTATGTGCAGCATTTTATTGATTGCGCGGGCTGTTAGATAAAGTATGATTTAAGCTTTTGACTGCATCTGCGTTTTGTTTTTGGATTCCCAAATTGAGTTTATCAGAAAATTAGTTTGTGTCGTCTTACAATCAATGCTAGTTAATTTGTCATATTTACAAATTCAAAACATTCTCATAGTTGCCAACTGTAAATGTGCAAAAATTCCCAGACTGAATAAAAAAAATCTCACAAATGCCTATAGTTAGGTAAAAAAGGCCAAGTTTCTGAAAAGTCTTGTCACTTTGTGTCTTTGGGTTTGGGTTTAGCCACAACTAAAATCTTTTCGACACCAAAAAAATTCTCTTTGATAGGATGTTGATTTCTTAAAAAACGGTTATCGTTCTACGAGGCACACACATTTTTAGAATTTGAAGTTCCAATTGATATAATATCCCAAGATTTTGCAGTGCGTTCTCTAAAAAGAAGGGGCTCACTTTTTTGCAAAAAAATCCCAAGATTTGCAACTATTAACTTGTCAAACAAAATTGCTTTTCAGCAGTTTGCTTCTAACCTTGTGTTTTTGACGTAACAGTGGCGCGGTGAAGATTTACGCAAGTTTGTAGACGATAGTTAAGGTTTTCGTGTTTGTATTTTCAATATACATCTTGAGAAGACCAGATTCATGATTATAAAAACCAACCATTTTCACACACTAACAACGACGTAGAGTCGGGAAAAGGCACTTTTCCCGAACGTTTTTTCTGGGTGACCGCGCCCCCATTAATCAAGTGAGCGCATTTCTTGTCTCATATTCGCAATCGCATTTACAACCTCTTCGTGCCATTTCTGGCACGACTATTCTCCATGTTGGCATTGGCCGAATTTTACTTACATGCACTGTTTACTTGTTATTCTGAAACGCTTATAAATAACACTTGCAAACGGTGTAAAGTTTTACCTAGCACATTTCTTAAGTTGCTTATATTAGCTTATGTTATTTTTGCCAACTCGTGTCTGGGATGTGAAATCGTTTGTTACGGCCGTCCGAGAAATTTGAAGAATTGCGCAAATTGGAAAAGGAAGAAACATCAGTCTCCAACAAAATATAATCTTTGGCCTCCTTGTTGTCGAAACCTATTCTAAGCGTGCGTTTTACTCGTGAGCAATATTTCATGATGGCGGTTGCTCTTGAATGGAAGGTCCATTGTATTCAGGATACTCCAGCGATGCAGGGCGGGTGGGATTGTAAACTAGTGACCAGAGATATGAGTGACAATATTTTGAAGTGTGTTGCAGGTAATGTGGCTGTCACCAAGATCACCTGAATAGTATATGATGGGTCAATTGCGGAGGTTCTGGTCGCGGAGCTTAACCCTAACCCTAATTCTAGCTCTATCCCTTATTCTATGTAAGAGAGCTATCCCTAGATCTATTAATTTTTTTGAGGAAGCCAACCCTAGACACTAATTTTATTTGAAGGAGGTCGGAAGGAGCTAACTCTAGATCTAAGGGTGTCAACTTTAAGTTCTATTATTGTGAGAGAGCTAATCATAATTCTAAGGGAGCTAACTTTGGTCCATTACTTTTATGTAAGGGAGGTCTGAGGGAACTAGCCTTAGTTTTAACCCTATTCAAAGGAGCTATCTCTAGGTCTGAGATAACTAATCCTAGTTCTAAGCCCATGCAAGGAAGATAATTCTACGTGAGGAAGCTAATCCCAATTCTATTCCAACGCAAAGAGCTGATCATAAGTGAGGGGCATAACGCTAGTTTTTAATGAGAAAGCTAACTCTAGATCTGAAGGAGTACACTCTAATCTGAGGGAGCTAGCTCTAACACGGTGCGGATGTCATGTAGAATATTTCAAAGAATTTGATTCAATTCATATTATTTGACTTGTTGTTACAGTCATAAACAAAAGTTTAAGACCACTATGCAAAAGTGACGATTTTCAACATTTAGCATGTGATTGCATCAGCCATATTTCATTGTTACATCATTAGTTTGTTTTCTTCGTTGTGTTTCATTTCGCGCCACATTCTTACTTCTGTCCACATTTCCTGGTTAATTTTTTGCTATTTACTGATTTTTTTTGGTGCCTAAAATGGGCAAGAAAAAGTCTCTAAGCGAGGTTCAGAGGGCTCAGATAGTTGCCTTACACGGCCAAAATCTATCTGAAAGGCAAATATCTGCTCAAATGGGGTGTAGCAAGACAGCAGTGCATCAAGCGATTGCGAAGTATCAACAGGATGGTTCCTATACCGGTAGCAAAAGGACTGGAAGACCGCGTGTCACCACCGCACAAGAAGACAACGTGATGAGGAAGATAGTTGTGAGCTCATTCACGAGTTCAATGAAAAATATTAGGGCCGAATTGTTGCGCACAGGTCGTCGAATTAGTCATATGACCGTTTTCAGGCGTTTATCCAAAGAAGTTAACATAAAGTCATACAAACTGGCCAAAAAACCAAAGCTTACTGCGGCTATGAAAGCCAAGTGTCTACAGTTTGCTAATAATCATCAACATTGGACCGCCGAGCAATGGGGAAAAGTGCTTTTTTCCGACGAATCAACCTTTCAACAGTTTGTGATTCGAAAGAGGCACGTCCATAGACCAACTGGAAAACGTTTTAATGAGAGATACACCATACCAACAGTGAAACACCCTCCTAGTCAGATGGTTTGGGGGGCTATGTCCAGAAATGGTGTCGCTGCTCTCAGTTTCCTGCCTCCAGGAACCACTATGAATAGGCTAAAATACGTGCAAATGCTCTCAGAGAAGCTAAAACTTTACCTGCAAGTTCACAATTGTCAAATATTTATACAGGATGGCATCCCTTGCCAACGTTTCAAAGTTACAAAAAATTTTCTGGATAGCAACAACATCGACCTTTTTGAGTGGCCAGGAAACAGTCCGGATTTAAATCACACTGAGAATTTGTGGACCAACATGAAAAATAAAGTGTCAAAAAATTAACCATTAAGTGGCGCAGTGTTGGTAAAAGCGATAGAGGAAGTCAGGGTAAAAGAAATATCCATAGAGTACTGCCAAAGTTTGATCAAAAGTATGCCAAAAAGAATCAAAGCTGTGATCAAAAACAGAGGAGGCCACACAAAATATTGAGAATTGGAACATTTTTTTGTATATGATTGTTTAGACTATATCGTACTGTCTTCCATGTGTTTATGATTGATTAGGTGCAAAATAAAACAATTTGCCAAATGTAAATAAAGTGTCATACTACCATGTGCTAAGAAACTTGTAATAATTTCAAGTGGTCTTAAACTTTTGTTCATGACTGTACATAATGTTTTTCAGGGTGTGATTCCTTATTTCAATGATTCATGACATAATCAATTCTGTTTTTAACTACACTGTGATTGCATCCTTATTGAGCAATCCAGCATGGTAAAAGCGATGCTATATAAAGCGAGTGAGTGAGGATAGTTTTAATATACCATTGTGTGATTCTTATACAGTGTGTCCAAAAAGTAGCTACCGTTCAAAAATCCATGTATTATCCATCATTTATTTAACCAAGAATCGAATAAAGTTGCTATCGCTCAAATTTTCTCAATTTTATTAATGTAGAAATAAATTTCAATGATATTTGCATTACTGTCTATTGAGACAGAGCTATAAATGTATGCATTGATTTTCTAAATTCATTACCTAGATATCTAACATTTTGAATTTACAGCAACTTCTCATTTTGTTAATAATTGATATTTCAGTTTTCATAGTTTATTCAGTAAAGATGGTTGATACAAGTAACTACACAGTTGAATATAGAGTTCACGCTGCTTTATTTTACATCACAAATGACCCAACTAGACATGCCATGAAGCTTGTTAGAGACAGACTGCGTGTAAAATAAGATATTGTATCACCATAACATCACGTAATCAAGGCTTGGAGTAATAAGTTACTGGACACTGGTAGCCAGTTTGACAGACCGAGGAGTAGAAGACCAATTGAACAAGGAGATGCAATTGATGTTGTGGAGAAAGGTGTCAACAATGATCCGAAAAGTTCGGTGAGAAGACTATCCAATGAACTTGATATTCCAAAGTAATACATGGATTTTTGAACGATAGCGACTTTTTGGACACACTGTATAAGCTGAAATATATGGTGAGAGGAATTGCTTGTGATAAGTAATGAGTGAAAATGTTTCTGACTCTGTTCCGGAAAATATGGAAGAACCGTTCACTTGTCGTGCTCCATACAATCCTCGTATGTTTAACAGTGATGACCTCTAAAGGGACATGTAACACAGCGAAAAATCGCGGATGCTGCTTTCTATTACTTGGATGACAGCAACCAAGTTTTTTGTTTTTACTGTGGGACTCTTAAAGAACTGGGAATCAAACAATAAACCTCGGTACAAGTATGCTAAATAGTTTCTTTTATGTGAATACGTGCTGAAGAAGCAGGGTATAGATTATGTGAAGGACATAACTCTCAAATACCCGAAGTTAAACAGACCAAAGATGAAAAACCCTTGCAAAGCAAACGAAGTAAAAATTATCTACGAAATATTGAACGATTCAAGGTCTACAGAAACAAAACAATAAACAGTAGAATGGGAGGTTTTAATGTTGTTGGACCCGAAGGTAGCCTATGCAAAAAAATGGTTACACTAGGCAACAAATTTTTGTTTATCTCCATTTTTAAGTGTTTCTTTGTGTTTTTCGGGTCGCTGATGCCAATTTTGATGTTAGTTTTTGCACAGTGTTAACGGTTTTGAAAATATTTGCAACAGATTAAGGTCTGTAATTTGCCAAATAATAATTCAACTTTAGCATTAAGTAACATTTACATAACTTTCCAATCTTGTGTTATTTCGTTTATGACATTTTTTTATTGTTTTTATCACTCTCTAGATGGTGCTAGAGAGGTAAATTAGCCAATTGTCAGTTACTATCACGTGATTGGACACAATTTTGGGGGTTTTTAATGCACATGTCTCAGTTGGTCCAGTGTCAGCAGTTTAGAGTTGGTTTATGGGAGATGGATTGTTGGATCTGCTACCAATACTGTACTTAGTTTAGCAGTTAGACAAATTGCGAGTTAGGCCTACTGCAATGAAGTTGCTTATTTTAGTAATATGCTGTATTTTATTCGTTTTTGCAGGTTAAGTTTAATGCTTTTAATATTTTCAATAGTTCAGTAAATATGAGTGCTGAAAGACCTTGCAAAATTTCTTCTGACTGTTTTTGCTATGTTTGTGGCTATTACATCAGTCCACAGCAAAAGAAGCACAAAGTTATATCAGAAACCGAACTCTTCATTGTCTATGAGACATATTTTGGCATGAAGATGGGTGACCAAGATAAACCAGGCCCCACATTTTTGCTGTGTAAGTTGCAGATCTATATTAGAAGGATGGATGTGCGGAAGTCGTAAATGTATGCCATTTGCCAATTTCAGAATTTGGGGAGAACCTACCAATCATCATGATGACTCCTATTTTTGCATGGGACATTTCCAAATACAAAAAGACAAAGGACAGGAAAAATATTGTTTATCCAAGTATTTCTTCATCTATTGCGCCTGTCAACCATGGCCCAGAACTGCCTATTCCTCAACCTCCAACAACGAATGCTATATCATCAACCTCTATGGAAGATAACGATGCTTACTTTGAGATTGACACTCAGTGTTCCGGCAAAGATCCTCATTTTCCGAATCAAAATGAATTGGATGATCTGACTAGAGACCTGGGTCTTACAAAAGCAAAAGCAGAGATACTTTCTTCTCGTCTCAAGGAATGGAATTTGCTTGCTCCTTTGTGCAAGATTTTCAAGCCAAGAAAAGGACATGTGATCTTTGCAAATTTCTATGCAATGTCCTCTGATTCTGATCATCCTTCACTTTGTTATTGTACTGATATACAGAGCTTATTTCAAGAGATTGGTGCTGCCTGCTCAGCTTCGGATCGGCGTTTATTCATTGACAATTCTAAGCAAAGCTTGAAAGCAGTCGTTTTGCATAATGGTAATGTGTATCCATCCATTCCAATGGCACATTCTGTTCAGATGAGGGAAGATCGTGAATCCATAAAAATATTACTGGAATTAATTTAATACAATGATCACAATTGGGACGTATGTGGAGATTTTAAAATGATCGCATTTCTTTTGGGATTGCAAGGAGGTTATACAAATCATTCTTGTTTTCTTTGTTTGTGGAATAGTAGAGCGAATAAGCAGCATTACTTGGTCAAAAACTGGTCAGCTCGCAAAGATCTCACACCAGGTTCCCACAATGTTCTAAACTCATATCTTATTGAAAGGAGCAAAATTTTACTTCCTTCATTGCATATTAAACTCGGACTAACCAAGCAGTTTGTTAAGACTTTGAAGCCGACTAGCCGTGCCTTTCGCCATATTAGATAGATGTTCCCAAGCATATCTGAAGCAAATGTTAAATTTGGTATATTTGTGGGACCACAAATAAGAAGAATGTTGGCATCTGAAGATCTGGAGGAACAAATGTCTAATTTGGAGAGAAATGCTTGACAAGCTTTTAAAATGATTGTTGAAGGATTTCTTGGAAATCATCGAAGAGACGACCATGCAGTGGTGGTGTCAAATTTGATTGAAAGTCATGAAAAGCTTGTTTGCCGCATGTCCTTGAAGTTGCATTTTTTTGCATTCTCACTTGGATTTCTTTCGGAATAACTTGGGGAATGTAAGCGAAGAGCATGATAAAAGGTTTTATCAAGACACCCAAGTGATGGAAAAGCGCTATCAGGGGAGGTGGAATGAAGCCAAGATGGCAGACTATGTATAAACTTTGATGCGGAAATGTAGCACCACATACAAGCAAAAAAATTATTCAAACGTCCATTTTTGATTAAAATGTTTTATGGCTTATTTGCAATGTCCTTAACAGTGCTTTTTTGAATTGCTCATATATGATTTTTTTTTAATTTTGCGTATAATATTTCAAATTACAAATCCATTATGTGTATTACACAAAATTGAAATCATAATTTCATAAAATTTTAAATAGGGGAAAAATCATTGACATTACGAAATTTTTAATGCCATTTTTTAAATCAGCGCCCCAAAAAACATCATGATATTATGATAAACACAATTTGTCAAAAAATTCGTTGTCCCTTTTTATTGATGCGAACAAAATCAAACGAACATTGATTAATCAATTGGAAAGAATTTTATTTACCGATCATCAAAGTAATTTAGAAGCTACCTGAAGACACAGAATATGTGCAGAAAGAAACACGTTATTTGTACCATGTTTGTTGAATATGAACTATTGCCGCAGCAAAAAAGTGAAAATTCGAACGTGTTAAGTCGCTGCACCAGGATATTGCGCCATACGTGTGAAATACAACATGCGATCCAATTCGTAAGATTTCATGTTGCTGTAAAATCTTTTTTTTCTCCTTTTGCAGGTATACAAACAGACTCAGTAGCCGACGCAATTATTTAAAGTTTTACAAGCGACATATATTTCAAAAAACAATTTCAAGATATTGCTACAACTTCACAACCCACTGCGACTTTGTTGACGACAGCGGTGATCAATGTTAAAAAAAACAAAACGCTGTTTTCTCCTAAACAACTAACAAAAGTTGTGACTCTGCTGATGGGTGACCTACCTTATACTTTGTTTCGACCTAAATCTGAAACGAAAGACTACATGCTGCTCTTATTCTGGGCGACAAGCCAAGATGTTTCCAATCGTACGCTGCAAAAATGCATGCATTGGTAGCAGCGTTCCCTCTACCACACACCCCATACTAACGCTGCTACCAATGCAGAATTTACAAAACAGTTTCGTAGTTTAGCGAAATTAAAAACACATCAAAGTATCAAACGTTGTACTCAATTATAAAAATCCCTTAAAATTTAGAATATTTACCCTTGTAAAATATTAATAATTTGCTTTATTCCTGTTGGTTTTCATACAATATTTGACACTTGGTTGTGTCGTTGTCACGCAATTCTCGTGCTGAGAATCCGATATAACCGTGACATATGCAGCCTTTATTTTGATGTCTTAATTAAATTTTGTTACGTCATCTCAAAAAACGTAGTGTAGACACAAAAACTAAGACCACTAAGTGTTTTCAAGTAAAGACTTTTATGTAACATCAAAAAGTGGTGATCTTTCGTGACAAATGAATTTAAATTGAATGCAACAAATTTGGTAGATTAATAACTTGATGAGCAAAATAACATAAAAAATGCTTCTTAGTTGAAAAGCATTAGATCACTTGTTTGCAATTTTTGTTTTGAACTCAGAAATAGCATTGTCAAGATTGCGATGCAATAATTGACGCCT
The DNA here is from genome assembly GCA_963675345.1 of Trididemnum clinides. Lineage (NCBI taxonomy): Eukaryota > Metazoa > Chordata > Ascidiacea > Aplousobranchia > Didemnidae > Trididemnum > Trididemnum clinides. Next base: position 45,027,607 of record OY776286.1, on the reverse strand, counting down.
TAGAATTGAGAAAAAATAAAATTTTGTTTTATTAAGCACACATTATATGTTAAAAGTTTTAAAATTTGGTGTTTGATGCAAGCTTTAAGCATTAGTGGAACAGAATTTTTTATGATTGTAAGTTTGCGTGTTTTGTGTAAGCTTGACTCAAAACTGTATGAGTTTGGAATTGGTGAAGAAGACAAAATTTTAATGCACGACTTAATCATAAGTTTGGCTTTATTGTATTTAAAAGTCATTACAAAGTAATTACTAAAAAAATTTTAACTGATGTATGAGAGCAGATTGTAAGTTTGTAAAATTTTGTTTTAAAATCAAGCGTGTTGATGTTAACCGCTGCAAGTTTGATGATGATAGTGAAAAGAAATCAGGAGAAAATTAAAACTATTTGATGTCGGTAAATCTTAAGTTTAGCTTTTTTGTCGTATGATAAAAGACGTAATTTTGACGTTTGGTAAGTGCTGTAAAAGCTGGTAGCTTTGCTGATAAACTTTGTATATTGATTGCAAGCTCGAAATTTAAACTTCTAATGACTGACGCAGACATTTGTGTGCAGTTATTGCTTTTGCAATAAACAACTGAAATATCTTCAGCCATTGTTGTATAAGAATGCTTGCAGGTTGAGAAAACAATGTAACCAGAAAAAAGATTACTGATTGTCAAATTCGACCGTATTATAGCTTACTAGCCGGTTTTGCCGGCGTCGCCTGGCAGGCCGCCTTTCAGAAACATGAGTAACGTCAAGATTAAGTATTTCGGCTCAACTGGCTGCACCGGCTTCACCATCGGGCTCTTGTATGAACTGTAACAAACACTTAATGATCTGTGTGCCCTTCCACGATTCCTGTGCACGTAATGATAATGATTTGATTCTCTCAATCAAGACTGGCAATGCTCACAAATAAAGAATGTTACCACACACTCTCATTAATATTTTAGAAAGTGTAAAGGGGAGAGGGATTGAAGCACAGTCAAAAGTGATGATGGCGGTCAAATAATGGATGTTTTTACAATCACAGAAATGCACTACTTAGTGGTAAGTCTATTTTGTGATTTGGTGTGGCACATTTATCTATTTATATTTGTGGATTTAAGTTCTGTGGCTGCGCTATTTGCTTTGTTTGATGAGCATTAAATCAGTACTAATTGGAATATCGCACCTATGCTCTAATCCGGATTGTAGTAGAACTGCTCTCAAATATGAGAGGCCGTAGAAAGTCTTTATCATTTCACCAATTCTGTCGGTTCCTTTAAATAATTGTACGAGAATAAAGAGAAAGTTGGAAATGGGCGCCGTAATGGCTTTTGTTTTACGATAACACAAATCAGTTATTTGGCGGTATGCATATTTATGACTTAGTGAATACCCGTCGTGAAAATCATGAACAGTAAAGAAACAAAGAAATCGTTAGCATAAATGATGTCCCTGGTCCTGATCTTCGTGTTGCTTGCCGTTCGGCACACTTCCAAGGAATTGGAATTAAGAAAATTAAATATTAGAACAGCTAGTTACTATTTTTTAATGATTGCAAGCCTGTTTGTACGACCTAAAGCCTCTGGCTGGGCGCATGTTACTTGGTCCTGGCATAAACTCAGGCATGCAAAGAGCAAACTAACCTGAAATGAAGCATTTACGGTTAACTTATTACAATAGCAGGGCCACCATCAGTAATGTCGAGATTAAGAATTTCAAATCAGTCAGCTGCGTTGGCTTTACATATGTACAAAGGAAATTGCTTCAACATTTAGATGATACGTGGCTGAAGAATATCATTTTGTTGCAAAAGATAAAAAGGTTCACCATTATTCCGCACCCTTATATAGGGTGTCACCAATGTTTTGCTCGGAGGGGGATATTTTATAAATTTTTAGAGATTTTACTTTCAAATGAACCGTTTTGAAACTTTCGATAGATAATGCCAAAGAAGCACGGCTTTCCAAATCAAAGGACACAATGTAGGATAGAACTTGGTTTTTCTAGAAACTGAGCAATTGTGTAAAACCCACGCACCAAAATTGTGTGTGTTTTTGACCCGTGGACTACATTTTAAAGTCTAAGAGACTTCATTTCGATTTAAGTTTTTTTAAATGTTCAGACAAATAATAGCGAAGAAACATGCTTTCGATGGAAAATAGTCAAAATGTACGAAAGAACAAATTTGTCATAAAAATCGCTAGTTATTTAGGTCTAGTAGAAAAAATGCTTAGGTTTAGTTCTCGGTTCTGAGCAGAGCTATCAGTTTGATCCCAATCCTGGATTTATTAGCAATTTCTTTGCCAATTTAACTCAATCACAGCAGCTATTCATACGAATGGGATTCGCTTTAAATACTTTAAAATATGAGAAAACATATCTATTCAACCGAAAATAACCGTTTTATTTTGCTGTTCAACTAACTTGTGCAAACAGAAAGGCAACGAAAAATGGCAGACCAATCGGAAAGTGATTGCAAGATACTGAGAACAATGGCCATTATGAGCGACAATAGGCCCCATGAAAAATGATAATAAAATGAGACTTACAGGTCCTTAATTTCTTTGGAGACAAACATTTTCAAAACGCTCATACTCATGGTTGTTTGAATATTTTAATCCGTGATGTTCCGGTCAACTATTAAACTAAACAATGTTTGGTTTAAATCAGGGGTGCACAACCTGCGGCCGTAAAAGGATTTTTTTGTTAAGAAACTGTAAGAAACAGTTACAATTTGCTAACTGATACTTTAATTAGGACAATCAGTGACCCAATAAAACAGAAAAAGCAGCATTCCCATTCATAACAGTTTCAAAATTACTGTTAAGAACAGTTACTAACTGCTAATTACTATTACTGAACAAGGCCGGATTAAAGCGGGGGCTGATGGGGCTGCAGCCTCAGGACCACCCAAAAGTCCCAACGCTATACCAAGTCAATGAAGTCATAACATAAAAGTGGCTGATATGATTACTTTAAAAAAATAGTGAAGGTGTGATTTAAAAGTATCATTGGTGTTACACTCACTTCTTGATTTGTCAAATTAGTGCAGTTACTTCGCTCTGGATTGTTCTGCCTACATGTCTTTTCTTCAAAGTTTAATTGATTTTGAGCTACTCGTATTTGATTAATTATTGTAGTCTTTTTGTAATTTGCTGAATATTTGATTGATTAAGTTAGTCTCTCTTTCATTAAACCTCTTGTTTATACTGGTTCAATCAGTTAATTACTAGTAATTCCTTTATAAATGGATAACCCAACTGATATAATTGATCAGTTGTCATGAAAAGGCATGGAGGTGACAGCTGTGTAAATTTATATGGGTTTATTAGTGATGTGTGGTTTATTAGTGATAATGTGTGATTATTCACGTACAGAGAATAATTTTTGATCTTGCAATTTAATGAGAGTACAATTAGTGTTATTTTTGTAAAATAAGTTTTTGTGTGCAATTATTTAACTAATTCTTCCATACTAGATTAAAACTTCACAACTATATATTGTGCAAAGAACTGATGATATTATTGACACCTTGGTTTTGCCAACTGAGAAATATTTGTGTTTTCGTATCAAAATAACAGCAATAAAATATATTTAACAGTTTTTTTGGCATATTTTTTTCGAAATTAAAATCTAGCATATTTCTTTTGGATCTAGCATTTTTTAGTATATTTTTTTAGCATATTTTTTGGATTTAGTATTTTCTAGCATATTTTTTTAATCTTGCATATTTCTTTTAGAATTAAGTTTTAAAATTTGGTTGCATTTTAAATTTACATTAAAATTTGCAAGTATTTCTATGTCATTGAAACGGAAAAGAACACTAACCGAAGAAAAACGAGTATTTAATTCAAAATGGGAGCAGGATTACTTTATGATTGAAACAGCAACACATTCTATGATGTGTCTAATGTGCAACCAAGTTGTAAAGACTGTGAAAGGGGATAATGCAAAACAACACTTTCGTCGTTACGAGTTGCACTCTTACACGAAACTGAAAGGGGATTCGAGAAAGATCTGCATTGAAAATTTGAAAAAGAGTGTGCAAAAGCAGACAGCTTGCATAACAACTTTTGCTGAGTCCACTAATAGCCGCTGTGAAGCATCATACAGAGTGGCATATCATCTTGGCGTTGCGGGAAAACCTTATTTCGATGGCGAACTTGTGAAGTGATGCTTGATAGATGTTGTTAAGTGCATTCACCCTGGGAAGGAAGCTGATTATTCTTCAATTTCTCTCTCGCGTGTTACAATAAAACGCAGGCAAGATAATATCGCTTAGCAGTTACAACTCTCTCTGCAAGCAAAGATAAACAAGAAAGAAAGTATATTTTTACTTGCTGTTGATGATTGAACAGATATCAACGACTCCGCGCAATTGTTAATCTTCGTTTGTTGTCTTTTTTCAAGCTTTAAATTGTGTGAGGATTTCCTTTCCATGGAAACACTGGCTACTCGCACTCATTGAGAAGACATATTTATTGCAGTTAAAAATGCCTGTATTCGCTCTGAATTAGATCTGAAATACCTTCGAGGCATTTGCACGGACGGTGCGCCTGCCATGATAGGTAACCAACAGGGATTTGTTACAAGATTTTCAGAGTACGTGTCCAACGAATATGACAATAAAGAACTCATCAACCTTCACTGCATTATCCACCAAGAAGCACTATGTGCCTAATCCGTTGCTTTAAATACCATTCTGAAGGGTGTGAATTGCGTTATCTTTTTATTCGCGCAAATGCTTTGCATCATCGACAATTTCGAGAAATTTTATGCTCAAGTGAAACATCTGCTTTGGACATACTTTATCACTCCGCAGTTCGTTGGTTTTCCATTAGAGAAACTTCCCGCCGTGTACTGCAATTGCAAAAGGAAGTAGTAGAATACTATTCAGCCGAAAACAAAGAGTGTCCCTTGCTCGACATAGACTTTCTCGTGTTGCTTGGTTTTCTGGTGGATTTTCTTACCCAGGTTAACCTCCTAAATCAAAGTCTGCAGCGAAAGACAACAACAGCTTGTCTCGTGTACAAAAAAGTACAAGATTTCCGTGACAAATGTCGTCTCCTCAAAAGTCATACTTTTTCCACTTTCCGCAGATGAAGGCTCTGATTGATAGCAAGAAATTCAAGAGGATGATATTCCCATCATTCTTTTCTCAAGCGTTTTTGATAGGGGTTTTGCAGGATTTTTGTAATCGTTTTTAAGACTTTGAGAAGATTTCCGATACAACAAGGCTAATTGTTTATCTGCATCTGGTTGAAACCGAAACTGCACCATTGAATCTTCAAATGGAACTTGTCGAGTGGAAGAACGACGAACAGTTTGTCAAAAAATTTAAAGTCAAACAAAATCTCCTAGATACGTGGAGTGGAGCTGTTAAATATCCGAATCTACAAGAATTTGCGAAAAAAACTCTCGTTCTTTTTGGAAGCACTTACGTGTGCGAAGCATGATTTCCAAGAATGCATTATTTGAAGAACAAGTATCAAACCCGATTGTCCGACAGCAATCTGGAATGTGAACTACCACTCATGATATCCAGCGAGCCACCTAACTTCGCAAGTTTATTTGAGGAGGTGCAAGATCAAGGAAGTCATGAAGTACAATTTTGTGATTTATGATTGAATAAATTCTCCAAACTTGAAAAATGGACTTTTGCTAATGTTTAGCATGAGTAGTGAAGACAGCATTTACGGATGTTAAATTGTAAGGCTTGAAACGTAAATTTGTAAAACATGGCTTTAACTAATGGCGGCCGTTAGTGCATTTATAGGATTTTTGCGGCCGGCAGTAGTGAAAAGGTTGTGCACCCCTGGTTTAAGTGATTCTTTCAAAGCCTTCAACGTTCCGCACCAAATTATTTTTGAGTCGTTTGTTGTGCAACGCTGCTGTGCTTTAAGATGATTTGTGAGCTAATCAAGTAACTGAGAATAAGTTCATGATACTGGCGTAGATACAGTTTAAGCAGCATTATTTTGTAAAGGAAACAAACTTCCGTCCATTTGATGAAATAAATGTGTACAAGTTCTATGCAATGTACGGTGTAACAAATTGGGGCTCATACAACTCCATTATGTCATTTCAGCTCAGACTATTTGATGATAAACTCCCATGAGCAGTGATTGCTTGTGCTACTCGCGTTACTACCAATGTTATAAGCAGTTGAAACTTACAGGTCTAAGTGCGTAAGTAATTAATTTATCAGTTCGATTTGTGTTATGTTCACATTATATTGTGTTATTTTAGGTATACTCATTTACTTGTTAAACAAAGCCTTTGATTATTTATGTAACAGCGATTTTACAACATACTGTATATATAACATGCTGAAATTTTATATAAAACATTCTCCATACCTATAAGTATACTCGATGGTCATGCGACAAAGTCAACTAGCACAAATGTTACACAAATATACGATATTGTGTAACATTTGTGCTAGTTAACTTTGTATTAAACAATAACGGTTGAACTCGTAATTGATATTAAACAAAAACGGTTGCACTCACAACAGCTTCGCTCATCATCTTCGTCGCTACAATCGCGGCGTCCGTCACACCGCCCATTCCACGAAATGCAGTGGCCATTGTTGCACCGAAACCGTCCGTCAGGACAAGTGTTTAATGCTAAAAGATATAATATCATGAATAATCAATAGTGTTGTGTGTACTTGCTTATTCTTATAGAATAACTGTAATTGAAATGATCTTGGTCATTGAATTTACACGCATTTAAAATCTTGCTGTAATGCAAACTTTGGTAAGTGCTGTAAAAATATATTTAGCATTTACAGACAGACTTAGCCACCGCGACAACGTGATCTCTCGGGCACACTAATTGTCCGGCACGTATACACAGACCAATAGTCTTAGTGCGTTTCCCAAAGATTTACTGGCACAGCAGATGAAATTTACGGTTATTTTTCTACAGTTCCGTATGGGCTAAGCGCCAAGCAAAATAGCTGTCAGTGTTTATTGTGTAAAAGTATTTGCTATGACCAGGCAATCATTAATTGATGATTATTGCGTTTTACTCTTTCTATCCAGCCAAATCATCGTATGATGATATTCATCAAAAATTTAACAAAATCAGTTAAATTAAAAATTGATTTGTGATCTTATTTCTTAACGAATTTTAACATTTTTTAAAATTATAGCTTACTAGCCGGTTTTGCCGGCGTCGCCTGGCAGGCCGCCTTTCAGAAACATGAGTAACGTCAAGATTAAGTATTTCGGCTCAACTGGCTGCACCGGCTTCACCATCGGGCTCTTGTATGAACTGTAACAAACACTTAATGATCTGTGTGCCCTTCCACGATTCCTGTGCACGTAATGATAATGATCTCATTCTCTCAATCAAGACTGGCAATGCTCACAAATAAAGAATGTTACCACACACTCTCATTAATATTTTAGAAAGTGTAAAGGGGAGAGGGATTGAAGCACAGTCAAAAGTGATGATGGCGGTCAAATAATGGATGTTTTTACAATCACAGAAATGCACTACTTAGTGGTAAGTCTATTTTGTGATTTGGTGTGGCACATTTATCTATTTATATTTGTGGATTTAAGTTCTGTGGCTGCGCTATTTGCTTTGTTTGATGAGCATTAAATCAGTACTAATTGGAATATCGCACCTATGCTCTAATCCGGATTGTAGTAGAACTGCTCTCAAATATGAGAGGCCGTAGAAAGTCTTTATCATTTCACCAATTCTGTCGGTTCCTTTAAATAATTGTACGAGAATAAAGAGAAAGTTGGAAATGGGCGCCGTAATGGCTTTTGTTTTACGATAACACAAATCAGTTATTTGGCGGTATGCATATTTATGACTTAGTGAATACCCGTCGTGAAAATCATGAACAGTAAAGAAACAAAGAAATCGTTAGCATAAATGATGTCCCTGGTCCTGATCTTCGTGTTGCTTGCCGTTCGGCACACTTCCAAGGAATTGGAATTAAGAAAATTAAATATTAGAACAGCTAGTTACTATTTTTTAATGATTGCAAGCCTGTTTGTACGACCTAAAGCCTCTGGCTGGGCGCATGTTACTTGGTCCTGGCATAAACTCAGGCATGCAAAGAGCAAACTAACCTGAAATGAAGCATTTACGGTTAACTTATTACAATAGCAGGGCCACCATCAGTAATGTCGAGATTAAGAATTTCAAATCAGTCAGCTGCGTTGGCTTTACATATGTACAAAGGAAATTGCTTCAACATTTAGATGATACGTGGCTGAAGAATATCATTTTGTTGCAAAAGATAAAAAGGTTCACCATTATTCCGCACCCTTATATAGGGTGTCACCAATGTTTTGCTCGGAGGGGGATATTTTATAAATTTTTAGAGATTTTACTTTCAAATGAACCGTTTTGAAACTTTCGATAGATAATGCCAAAGAAGCACGGCTTTCCAAATCAAAGGACACAATGTAGGATAGAACTTGGTTTTTCTAGAAACTGAGCAATTGTGTAAAACCCACGCACCAAAATTGTGTGTGTTTTTGACCCGTGGACTACATTTTAAAGTCTAAGAGACTTCATTTCAATTTAAGTTTTTTTAAATGTTCAGACAAATAATAGCGAAGAAACATGCTTTCGATGGAAAATAGTCAAAATGTACGAAAGAACAAATTTGTCATAAAAATCGCTAGTTATTTAGGTCTAGTAGAAAAAATGCTTAGGTTTAGTTCTCGGTTCTGAGCAGAGCTATCAGTTTGATCCCAATCCTGGATTTATTAGCAATTTCTTTGCCAATTTAACTCAATCACAGCAGCTATTCATACGAATGGGATTCGCTTTAAATACTTTAAAATATGAGAAAACATACTTATTGACACAACATAAACAATAGCCTATCAGTTAAAAGTCATTAGCTTTTCAAGAATGTTGATATTAGTATCATTAGACCTAGTTATAATTATTAAACCTTTATATATATTGCTAGTTGTGGAGTAGAGTCGCTTATGACAACCAATGGTACATAATGGGAAAGCGGCTGTAGTCGCTTACGGCAATCAAAGGGTTAAGATGCAGTTTTTTTGCATCATTGAGTCATCAATGGTGTCTTTTGTTTTCACTAGTCGCTTGCTGCTGAGCAAAGTTTGCTTTTGTGAAGCCTTTTGCATAAGTGTGATAATGTGGAGCTTAGTTTTTTGGTGTGATTGTGGTTGTTCAGTTACTAAGAACGTAGTTTGATTGTATGGAGGTTTTGTGTACTTCATTTGTTGATTATTGTTTTTTCTAGGTAGATTTTTTCGTCGAGTTCTTTGACTACCATTTCTGTGGGAGTGCTTATACATTGTCCAGTTGCTTTTTAAACCACCGATTCTTTGACGAAGTCGTTAATTAGGCTATGGGAAAATCGCGATGGAGGCATGCCGAAAACATATGTACAACAAACCAAAGATGAGTGTTAACAAAAGTTTTAGTAAATACATTACCAACACATTCGACAAACAAATAGTAACAATAAGTTATGACCAATCAATTTGTAAGTATCTAGACCTATTGATAGTTTTGAAAGCAAACAAAAACAATTCCGTTTGAGTAATCATATCACCACATTGTTTTTATACCTAATTCATTTTAATTTTTCTCCTATTTGGGATGACTGACATTTTTATCTTTATTTTCCGATTCAGGTTTTATTGGTCTCATATTCACCTTTTTTTGTCGACCCTTTTGTCCTTCTTAGCTCTGTAGCAATAGTGAACAACGGTAAACTTGACTACATCAAATTCAAATTCTTTTGTTTTACGATGTTGTGTGATGTCTGCAGTGAACAAATGAGCGTTGTTTTTCTGCAACTTGCCATCTTTTCGAGGGATAGCGCGAAAGCAATCCCTATTAGCAGAAATTGCACGACCGCATTTGGGATAAACGTGGAAGTGAGGCCGGCTGGTTTCCTCTTCCAATTCTGTTAATGCTCTACAAATACGGCGGTCTAGCCATACTTGGTCTTAGATTTGATGATTTCATAATTAGTTGTGTTATTTTCTTTGGAAGTTTGTGGACGCCACCATTCTAGTAAGATGCATTCGTGAGTGCAGTAGCTTACTAATTTAAAACATTATCGGAACACAATTTACATATACTGAAAGTACATATCATTACAATCTTTGAGGTACAGAAAACAAACATATAACTACAGGTATCGTTTGAAAATCTTTTGTGCTGAGCAATTGTTTGCTTCTGTGTAGCAATTTGTTTAAGAAGCCTGTACCAAGTAGTATGCTTAAATGGTATCTCTAGTTCTGTGTAGTCGGTTGGTGCTGCGCAAAATTTCTTTTTTATGAAGCCCCGTTGCATCAGTGTCGTAATGTATCAATTGTCCATGCTTAGTTTCGATCTTGCGGTAGTAAAGTTTATATTTTTTAATGATTTCTCATTTTAGTTGAAGCTTTCAGTTTCTTTCAAAATTTTTTCAACATCATGAAAATCTTTCTTCATAAACTTTGCAAATTTTGTGCTTTGTGATTGTGAATGCCGCTGTCTACTCAACTATTTGTTTTGAATAGTTTGTTGATGCTTTACATCATTTTTTTCCTATGAAACCCATACTAAAGAGTATGCATAAAAGTCTTATATGGTATCTCTTCTCAATAATCGGTGGATATTGTGCAAATTTGTTTTCATAAAGCCCATACCGATGAATACGCTTTGAAAGGCTTTTGATTGAAGATTTGTGATTATTTCCGTGGCAAATAAAAGTGCAAAGAATTTCTTCATGTCTGGCAATCCATTTCTTTCCCGTGAATCTTAATCTTTAAGAAATTGTTTTATGTGATTGGTGTGTGGTTTGATACACTGCTCAAGTTGATCGAAATAAACATATTTTTCTGGCCGCCTCAAGCACGTTTTCCAAGTATTTTCCCAGTCAATGCAATTTCTTATAAAGTATTTCTAATGTTAAGAGCAAAAAATCCAAGTTATTTTAACTGGCTCATTTCAATTTGTTGATATTTTCTCACCACTTTATGCAAACTTTGGAAACAGTTTGATTGCAAGATGTTAGCGAGAAGCTTTAGGATTTTTGGTTTTAGAAATGTCTTTGGGCATGTTTGCGTTTTGAAATTTTTGGGCTTTTAAAATTTTTGAGGGAAGCTGCACCCCTAAAGTACCATGCTCTCATGTATGTGGTTATTCATGTGTGTTCCAAACACATGTAATAAGATAGCGGCATATTTTCTTTAAACAATTGTTGCCACCGACAATTTTTGCTGCCATACATAGTTGCTACAATAGAAAGTAATTTGCTAGCATTGATTATTTTATCACTGCATCTCCCGCAGATTGGTCCACTTGTTTGATTTATATTCTGTTTTGATCGTAAATGAAGTGTGAAAATCCTCTCTAACTTTACTTGCTGCTAGAGAAATTGATTCACTAGCATTAATTTCTATCCCGAAAGAGTCACTCTCTGTTTCTAAGTTATTCTCCATGAGTTGCAATATTTTTTTGTTTTTGAGCAAATTGGCACTGTTTTTGATACAAGTTCTAATAAGTTATTATTTTGCAAATGTAATGGATGGGTGGTACCAGATAATTGAATTGAAAGCTGATTTTATGACACTGTTGCCTGTAAGTTCGTTGAATTGCTACTCGACTTTATTTGACCGAAGTGCTGAGAAAAGTGTTATGAAACTCTCTCAAAGCAAAATAAACATTTCACTCTCGCAAACCAAAAGGGTGGAAGCTAGATTTGCAAAGCTAAAGAACCAAAAATAGGCTAAATGTTACTTCAGAAAGCATAAATTAACAGCACTGATTGCATTGGTACAATAATTAGTGTAAAAATAGTGGTTCTCAGTGAATGGTGGTAATCATCAGGTATTATGTAATCCAATGTATTGTGGTTGATAGAAGGATCGTTGCCGTTTTAAAGTAAATTAGCCAGCTTTTCCGGCGTCGTCTGCAGGGCTCCATAGCAGTAACGTTGAGGTTAAAAATATCGGTTCAGCCGGCTTTACCCATTATGCACCTGTGTGAACAGAAACCATAAAATTGTGCTTTTTATACACATCCATAATTTTTGTACAAACAATGGCGATAATCCTAATTAAGTCTGGTAATGCTCTCAAACAAAGAATCTTGCAACAAACTATCATTAAAATATTTTGTGAAAGTATGAGGGAGGAGGGATTGAAACCATAAAAAATGATGGTAGCGGGCAAATAGTGGGTGCTTTCACAATTACAGAAATGCACTATTTAGTGGCAAGCCTGATTTAGGATTTGGTGCGGCCCCTTTTCCTATTTATATTTGCAGGGTTAAGTTCTTAGGCTACGCCATTTGTCTTGTTTCCGGCATAGCGAAAAAAGCGGCTATGCTTTTTCCAAACTCATTTACCATATTCTAGTAGAAGCTATTACGAGTATATCAAGTTATTTTCAAACAAAATATCCCTTTCAAACAAATTCAGTAATACAAATTGTTAAGATTATGGTTTTATTTTGATATTTTATAACTTGGAATGTTATAGCACTTTTTGAAAGCTTTGTAGTATAGATATAGATGCCTTAATAGGTAACATATCAGCAAAAGAACAAATCCTTGCTTTATAGTGGAAGTATATCTCGGCGCCGCCCACAGAACCCCCATCAGTAACGTCGGGTCGAGAGCGTCTGGTCGAGAATGTCGGTTTAGCAGGTCGAGCCTGCTTCACCCATCGGGCACTTGAGTGAACACTAACGAAAATGTTATATTTTTTTTCGACTTGGTGCGGTCCTTTCGAAATAGAATTTCTGATTTGAAGGTCCTGGCTATGCTATAGACTTAGATCTATGTGCTCCGTTCATTGCTTACGTGAACCCAAAGGGACCTTTCGTTTCCTTGAGTTTGGAAGTTGGAAACACATTTTTGATATTAAGCTATTTGCAAGCAAAATGTCTTTCATGTTGTGCAATTTTGCAGAGGGATGTTGTTTTCATTAGATTTCTCCTTAAACTTTCCCAAGTCCTCGCTGGCTACGCATTATGTAGCATGTTCTATGTCTCAGTAGCTTTATAAAGCTATTATAAAGTAAATTACCATGTGGTGCAATTTGACACATTGATGTTGTTTTTTTTTATTCTTCTCAAACTTTCTCAAGTCCCTGCTGGCTCCGCATTATGCTGGATGTTATAGAAACATTTTAAGCAAAAATTAGCAAATCTTGAAACGCAATCGATTAAAAAAACATGATGGGTGGGTGTGTATAGCCACTGCATGTCTCCCGAGTTTATCGCGTGCTAGCCACATTTTATTTGTCTTGTTTTCACCATAGGCGTTCTTAAACTAAACAGATTTTTGATCGTCAATTCAGCAAGTGCTTGAAAGCAGATCAAAGTTGTGGGAGGGCGCCAAGGTAATTGATATGTATTTTCAGGATTAAGCCATAAATATTAAGACCGCTACATACGACTTTTTCGTAACGGTAGGTGAACTTGTATGAGCTAACGGCTCCAACTGCACGTATGTTGCTTGGTCCAGGCATAAACGCAGTCAAAATGGTTGGTCTAGGCATAATGCGAAAAGCAAACCAACCCGAAGTGAAGCACTCACAGTTACGTTATAGCAATTGTAGCGCCTCAATTAACAATGTCGAGGTTAAGGATATGAAATCAGCTGGCTACGCGAGCCTCACCAAAATGCAAAAAATTGCTTCACTATTTAGATGATAGGTAGCTCGGCACTGATATGTTCTTGCGGAAGATTAAACAGGACCATTATTATTTTTCTCTTTTCTTCTTGGGGGATCACCAAGTTTTTTGCTTGAAGTTGGCCACTTATTAAAGTTTTTAGAGACTTGATTTTTAGATAAATCTTTTCGAATATTTTGATTGATATTGCCAATAATCCATGCTATCGAGAAAATATACTGTAGACATAATGTACCAAAGGACTTACTTTTTGTAGAAATTGCAAGTTTGTTAAATGCAGGTAACCAAAATTTTGAGTATTTTTAACCGGGCTACATTTTATAAACGTATAGAGAGTTTATTTTTTGATTAATGTGTTTGAAAACGTAGACTAGGGGTGTCAAACATATGGCCCGCGTAAGGATTTTGCAGCTCACTGCGAATGTCTGGCCTCCAAATCTGATCTTCAAAAAATTGTTCTCCAAAAGAAAAAAAATCTTTTAAGTTTGAATTTTTTGAAAATAGCCATGAAGTATTGGTCGACAACTGCAATAAGTTGCGCCCAGATAAGTAGTGATCTCTTAATAATGCCGTGACTGGTGTGCCGCAAAATTTGATCAATTGCTTTTGTGTGCCGGCAGAGAAAAAGTTTCGAGACCACTGATATGCAGTCTTTCCTGCTTAAATTTTTTTTCAATGGGGTCTGGCCCGTATAAAATCTAGGTATGTAATTGTGATCCGCAGCACTAAATGAGTTTGACACACCTGACGTAGACAGATCATGCCAAAGAGTAATGCTTGTGAGGAAAGGTAATCAAAATATACCAAAGAACAAACTTTGTCTAACAACTGCAAGTTGGTTAGGTCAAGTAGGATAAATGTTAAACTAAAAATAGAGCATGATGTGTGGCAACCGATTTTTATCAACTATTATAAACCAATCGTTAGCCCAAACTAATTAGAGTCACGCATTGCTGAAAAGCAAATTTCTTAAGCTTTCAATAGACAGTAATTGTCAGTACTTTGTTATAACATTTATGTATCAAACTAACCGGTTTTTACTCAGCTTAACACTTTTTGAAAGCGGTAAAAAGTGACACAATTGGAAATAAAGTTCAGTTTTTTAAGTGTAAAAGTTAAAAATATGAACACACATCATATATTATTGGAATTGCCTTGAAATATCTTTCAATTTGATGAAAAAAGTTTGAAAACTGGTTCAGAAATGAGATGATCAGAAATCAGGTTTTTAATACACTGATTTTGTAAAAATGTAGCAAATTTTGAAATAATCATTATGTTATGATCTTTATCAGCAAAAAACTATGTTAATCGTATCAGACGGTATTATGACATCTTGGAGCGAGTTGTAAACGTGCGAGAGAAAAAAAGCAAAGACGCATGCTAAAATGGTTAAAAATGTTTAAATAAGGAATCGCTCTTTGCATTGTTGATTGTTGTGGAATAAATTGTTGTGGAGTTGTTTTTATCGAAATTACTTGATGTTGTTCTAAATTCTGATTACTGCACGGATCTAAACCTAACTAAGGATCCATTCCAAGTTCAAGCAAATGGAAAATATTTCTTCTCTTAGATCCGGATATCGAAGCAAAGGGCCATATTACCTGCAGGTATCATACAAAATATTTTCAACCCAGATTTAGCAAAACATATGCAAAGAAGCAAATTTCATATACAGTTTTAAAACTTTGACAAACGATTCTCTCATGAATTAAAACATGCTCTGGGTTTTTTTTAAAAAACACATAAAATTTATTTAGTAAATTCATAAGGATAATTGAAAGAGTTTTTTACTACTATTTATAGACTGTACTCAATTTAGATTTCATTATATTCTACATTGACGATGTAAAATCTTTGTTATCATATTTCTTTTTTTGTTTGTTGTATTCCGTACGCTGATCAATTGACAAGAGGCATAATAGTTTTTAGATGTTCTTTTCCTCAAAAAACAATTGTCATTTAAGTTTCTGTTTCCTTTTTTTAAACTTGTTTATCAATTTCTTTTGATAGGGCGAAAAATGTACTTTATTTATTTACGGTTTAATAATACAATCCATCAACCAGGTTTTTGTCTAAAGAGGCTGATAGTTGTTGCGATTTCTGCAATATTTCACACGAAAAATTGCCAATTTCTTCAACTCTGATACATTTTACTAATATGTCTTAGAGGTTAAAATTACTGCGACACGCAATAATGCTGTACAAAGGTAATCTAATTAGCCAATGCATTAATAAAAGCAGGTTTTTCTCCAATCACAAGGCTAATACTGCAATGTATCATTGCAGTTTAACTGGGAGCATATCGGTTATCAGGCAACATATTTTATCTACATTTGTGGATAAAATATGTTTCCTGTTAATTGATATGCAGTAGCTTATCGGTTAGCAGGCAGCATATTTTATAAATGTGTCGCAGCTACAGCCTGATATAATTTTTTGTATGATGATGCCAGACAGCATTATGACAAAATGACGATTTTAAGCCGTTGAAGTAAAAAGAAAAAGGATGCTCAAAAAATTGAATCTATCATTGCATTGACAACTCATCATAATTAGTTGTAGAATTATTTTTATCGAAAGCACCTATCTCCCGAAAAAGCTTTTTAACTTGTTTCTACGGTCAGTACTTTTTGACATAATAAAGAAAATAAAATTCGTTTCCCTCCGTCAAGAAAACCAAATTAAAAAAATTATCTTGAGTTACGACATAATCATGACGTCAACAACCTTTTATGACACCTATCTCGGAGCAGTGATCAATCGTGTCAACTTTTATTTATGCTTAGTGGTTAAGTACTTGCGCTTTAGATAAAATAAGTAGTTTTGAAGGAGTTTTTGAAGAAGTGCACGTATGTACGTAAGCACGCGCAGACAGATCTCTAAATTATGTATAAGGCTTGACATCATCATTACGTCCAAGCCAAGCCTGGTAATTAATCATGCCTAGTTTGAGGTTTTTAGGCCCACCACTTTTGGAAGAATACACGCAGACAAAAAAAAGAAAAACTCTTTGCTTTTTTAGTGAAGATATTTTGCAGCACGCCGTTTTGGTGTGAGGTAAACTCAACTATAACATTGCATTCATACCAACAACAGCAACGCGAAAAACAATTTATTAAAATAAAAGAATTCTTCAAAGTCGGCCTACATGCTCACCGATACATGAAGCGGTTGAACCAATCCATTCCGATTGTTTGTAACATAGATATCCTTGATGATCTTTCGGGGAAATTGTATAACCGTCATTACACTTCAACTTACAAAGCGACCCTAATTTATTCCCTCTCGTGCAAGTCATTTTTCCATTTTCAGTTTGATTCATTTTAGGACAAAACAAAGCTAAAATATAAAAATTAGAAACAAAGACGAAAATTTTTGTTAAAATGTAGATAATTATCGTAATTTTCTGGTAGCGCATTTGTGTGGGAAACAAGCAAAGATTAACTTCCACCCCCTCTCCAAACAACTTGCAGTTAGATGTGGCAAGCAACTAATCTCAAAACAAAGTTTTTGAAATATTGTTACT
The DNA here is from genome assembly GCA_963675345.1 of Trididemnum clinides. Taxonomy (NCBI): domain Eukaryota; kingdom Metazoa; phylum Chordata; class Ascidiacea; order Aplousobranchia; family Didemnidae; genus Trididemnum; species Trididemnum clinides. The sequence continues at coordinate 45,010,458 of OY776286.1, read as the reverse complement.
TGCCCACCATCTGTCTGTTACATGAAGATGGAGGCATCCCATTAAATGCCTTGCCCAAGGACACAACAAGCAAGCTTGCCGACTTGTTCTGCACACTGTCCCTATTGTGCTGAGCGCCGAGCAGGGAAGCCTCGAATACCATTTTTTAAAGTCTTTTAGTGTGATTCGACTTGGGAAATGAACACTAGGTCTACCGACTGCGAAGCGGACGTTCCAACCACTACGCCATCGCGCCGGTTTACACTGTGGTAAAAAGTGCGGATAATTTTTGACTGACCATCGTAGTTGCATTAACCCAAGGATGCACAGCCAGGGTCAAATTGACCCTGTACACCTAATTTTTTTTAAGTATCTTTTCACACAAAAAATTTTACTGTCCTCGGTGTCCTGATATCTTTAACAAACTCTTTTTACAATTTTTGGTAGTGTTATTGTTTTATAATTTACTTTGAATCTGAGAGAAAGGGAGTTTTACATCACTATCCTGAGAATGCACTACCAGGGTCAAATTGATCCTAATGCATTTTAAATAGTAAAACAGTTGTGCTTAGCATTTTCAAAAAATACCCCTATCTCTGGCGTGATTTACCGGGCTTTTCCTAACTTTTGAGATAATAATAGTTGTTTGTGTGGCAATAACTTCGCTGCCTAATCGCTGCATTACTCGAAGATTGTTTTCTAAATAGAATATTAGAAGGTGGTACAGTAGCAACAAGTATAGCGGATAAAGCTAAGTTTCCTGAACCGTGTTTTGCTGGTGTTGAGTGAGCCGCGTTGCTGAAAGGTGGGTAGGTAGGCCTAAAGATATATTAGATAAATTGGAGGAAATAGAAATATTCTACTAACTCTTTCAGGTAGCCTGCATTGGTTGATCATATAGACTACTTCTGGCAGATCATTTACAGCTTTAAAAGAAAATATAAACGTTTGTTTTGTTCACATGATAAGTAGCGTTATTGCAAATACATGTACTGTATATTACAAAATGGCTGAATCTACCATGCGCCCAATAATCTCGCTCCACGTGTTGATCTTGTAGAAGATGAAGACGGTATTCTGGGAACCGATTCAGAATCTGAAATTTCAGAAGATGACAACCCTAGCTTCATAAATCACGATACAGAGTGGGTGAGTGTGTTTGGCAATGGCAAAAGTTTAAACTGCGTTTTCCTTGCTATATTCAATAGGCTTTTTTACGTTTGTAGGAATCATGCATAGAATCTGTAAATGAATCTTAGGAAGAATGAATGAATCTTAAGAATCGTAATCTTGCACACAAAGCAAGATACCAGTTTTCCTGTCCTTATTTCAGTTGCCAAAACCACATTTCTGTCGTCTTGTTTTGGGAACATTGTCATCATTATGTTTTTTTTGCTTTTCCGCTGATGCATTAGAAATTAAAACCTTTTGACAGGCGTCAGGTTGGACATTAACGCCAGTTGTTCTGTTTTTCAGCAGTTTTTTCTTGTATTCGTCCTAAATGATACTTAACAGTACAAACACATTTGTTGCATAAAATTCTGAGTTTAGCCTGCCTTTTTAAGAAATACTCGTCGGCATTCTCAGATAGATTGTGATAAAAACAGTTTCAACAGTAATACAAAGCCATAATACTAACTCACAAAATGAAATAAAGTCCATTTTCTGAAAACAAACATTCAATAAAACTTTTCTACATTAAAAAATAACGCCAAAAACTTATCTAATTAACAAACTTCAACTAAAAACTAATCAAAAGAGAGCCAAGCTGCAGCATATGTAGAGACAAATATGAGGATAATTGAAAAACGACAAACAAAAGGAAACAAAAAAGCATCAGGCTCAAATAAGAAAGCGCGAGTCAAGACATACATGGTAGGCAAAACACAATAAGGAACTTAAAACTCGGGTTCACTGCTAAAAAAACTGAAATGGATAAGCTTGCTGTAACAATGTAATTCAGAGAAAGGGGCTTAAGAACAGCCAGAAACAATATTTGGTCGGGACCAAAATTATACTTCTTGGACTTTTTGTTCCTTAATTGAACTTCATTTGGAAACGTATCATCATATCACGCGGCGGGTCCTGGAAACTGGCACATGACCAGGCGAATGATGATGAATTGGGTGTGCTTCTTGGGTGGTAAAAACAATAGAATCTTTGCCCCGAAACTGAAAGCGAAAGCAAAAGAGATCTAGCAAGTCCATAGATGGTGTATTCAGGCCATCTGGGTCTATAATATTGTATCTAAACATCGAGGGCCTAAGCGCAAGGAAGATATGCGTAGTCAGCTAATTATTTACCAGATACAAAGCTCTGGTGATTCTTCTACAAGAGACGCATTGCACCAGCGCAGACCAGCTGTCGATAACACATTTTATACTGGCTAGCTTGGTCTAAAGCAAGAAGCATGGCCTGGCTAAGTTTGTCCATGAGAAGCTGTGCTGGGCTGTGACTAATCGATCTCCGGAAGGATCAGCAACTGAGTGGTTGTGTGTGAATGTTAATGGTTGCAAGATCGTCAGCGTCTATATACCTCCAACGTCGCGACAAGTACCAAAAGCTATCCCAGTTTTCCCACACCCTTGTACATCAAATTGTAGATCTTTGCTGCAGCTTCTCATTGATCAAAATATTTAACAAAAGAATAGATCCATTTATTTAACAAATTGAACTGAATATACCGAACTAAATAAAACTAAACAAAACGGAACCAACTGAACTCCTGTAAACTGAATCAAATGAACCAACTAAGCTGCATTAAATACCGTAAAAGCAAAGTCAAATGATTTAAACAATTCCAAAACATGCTTAAAGCAAAATCAGACACTTAAAATGTGCCCTAGTTAACTAAACTGCGCAAACAAAGAAATTAAACAAAAGCGCTGAAAAGATAAGGTGATACAAGACAATTTAGGTCAAAAACACTGTTAACATAAAAACCTGGTTCGAAACCGCTACACCCTTGTCTTTATGCTGGTGACTTTAACCGCCAGCACACATACTGAAGTTATGATTCTATCAGTCCAAATGGAGAATGCTTGGCTGACTGGGTACCCAAGGGCAACCTCACTCTCTTATAAAATTCTAAGGATGCCTCTAGCTTTTTTCTGGTCGTTGAAACACAGGAACTAATCCTGACCTAGCTTTTATGGGTGCTGGTGTAGCGAACACCAGCTTAGATAACTGGCGATCGTAAGTAAAACTGCAAATCTTTGCTGCTGCTTTTCATTGACCAAAATATTTAACAAAAGAACGGATCCATTTATTTAACACATTGAACAGAACATACCAAACTAAATAAAATTAAAAAAAAACGAACCAATTGAACTGAACTGAATCAAGTGAATACCGTTAAAGCAAAGTCAAATAATTTTAACCAATTCAAAATATGCTTAAAGCAAAATCAGAAACTTAAAATGTGCCCTAATTAACTAATCTGCAAACAAAAAATCAATCAAAAGCGCTGAAAAGATATGATAGAAGAAGACAAACTTAAATCAAAAACACTGTTAACATAAAATCCGGGTTTGAAACCGCTACACTCGCCTCGACAGCTTGCAATTGGACAGACGTATTTTATAAAAATTTCTAAGTCCCAACACCAACCATTGCTGATTATGGTCTTAAAAAACCTGACCACAGTCCCAAGTGAGCCATATAAGCGTTGGAACTTCCGTAAGGCCAACTGGGAACTATACAGCCTTATCATAAACAAGCTTTCTCAGGAATTACCACCTCCTGACATTAGCTCTGTCAATGAGGCATACGAGGACTTCTGCAGTACCATCTTTGCAGCAGCAGAAATATCAATACCACGCGGTCATAGAAACAACTACAGATCGTGCTGGGATGAGGAATGCAAGCGCTTATACCAGGTTTTTCTTTAGGCAGGATAGCGAGAACAAACAACATGGCTGCATCCACCTTGCTTTCTAGACTTGACGAAAAATGAAAAGATCGCTTGTCTGAAGCTGTCAACTTCGTCGACTTCACGCACTTCAGTCGGCTGGCATGGAATACAATCTACAATTTCACTGGCAGGACGAGACACCAACATCGCTCTTGCCCTATTTCTGCCTATTTTATTGCTTCGCAGTTGGTGCAGAATGGGGTTTATATGTCAAAGGATCGCGAATCAGCCAGACTCGTAATGCAAGAGGGGTTCAAACTCTGGAGGATTTCAACACTTTCTGACAAATGTATCTCTGGAGATTTTTCTCCAGAGGAATTTGCCAGTGCCATTCAGTTTGAAAAAGTTCCGATCCTTGATTCTATCTACCCACAGCTGATATTCCATGCCGACGCTGCCCTGAAGTCCTGGTTAAACAAGTTTCTATCTTTCTGAATGCGCCCACTCAAGCTTTCTAAAATCAAGAGAAGAGCATTGGCAGTTGCTATCCCGGAGCCCAATAAGCCAACAGCGGACCCAAAGAGCTGTAGACCAATCTCTTTGTTGAATATCCCGTAAATGATTTTGGAGATACTTATCTATGACCATTGCGGAACCGGTTATAGATCTGTTGCTACCCCGAGATCAACTTGGGTTTCGACCTGGAATGACGACCGTAGACCAAGACATACTGTAGGTTTTTAGCTAAAAAAGTGCGGTGCTGTGTTTGTTGATCTCACAGCTGCCTACCATACTGTATGGCATCGTGGCCTCACCTGCAAGCTTCTGCGTTTTTTGCCGGACAGGCACATGGTCATAAGGGCCATGGAGCTTTTCGCAAGTGCAGTTTCACCCTTACCATTGGTACTGGATAGCTAAGCAGGCTGCGACGCTTTAAGAATGGCGTCCCACAGAGATCAGTTCTGACTCCCTCTTGCTTAATATTTACACACACCACCTTCCAACAATAATCACCAAAACTTCGCCTATGGGCCGGCGATCTGGCGATTTATCTGCAAGCAACTAGCAGGCGTCAGAGGAGACTCTTACTCACGACATGACAACATCATCTTCTTATTTCCAGAAATAGAAGCTCAAGCTCTGCACAACAAAAACAATGTCGAAGCCTACTACCTTTACAACAAAGAGGCACGACGTGAGCTTAAAATTCCTGTCGAAGGGCAGATCCTACTTTTTTGAGCCAAATCAACCTACCTCGGCACAAAGTTGGATAGAGGACTCACGTTTCGTCGACATTTGGAGTCACTGCGCAAGTAGTTAACAACTTGCGTTGGGTTTTTGAGAAAACTACCGGGATGAAGTTGGGATGACTGTGCCATAGTAATACGCTCAGCCATTCTAGCCTTGGTCCACTCTACTGCTGAGTACGTCGCACCTGTTTGGTGTCGAGCGCTCACAAAAAACATTTCAATTGTGTTATTAGGTTTCCAAAAAGACATTAACGCAACAAAATTTTAATTTGTTTCTTTGTTTTTTAAAATACAGCATGGGTCATATGTGACCCAGTGTCCCTTAACGGTAAAAGTTGTCAAACGCACTGAAATTTAGTTCTTACTCAGTATGACTTCTCTTTACCTGCAAATTACTTTACAGTTGACCAAAAGTGATTTCTTCATCAAAAAATAGGTCAAAATTTACACAATATACTCAAAGGATGCAATGTATCAAAGTAGGTTGACCTTTGTTTATTAATATCGATTGGCCGTATCCATAGTATGCAGCAAAGCAATTTCGTCTGTAAACGTAGCATGAGAAAACGTTGCATTCTACACACATATTGTTTGTTTTAAAGTCTTTTTTATTGCTGGTGCAGAATTTCCAACGATTTCTTTTCCATCTTTTTTGCATTGTGTGCTTGGAACCAGTTGATGGTTTTAAGTACTTGGCTGCATCGGGTCTTCGGTGGACTGAACTTTTTGATACATTCCGTTTTCTGCTACTAAAACTACCGATCAAGCAACTCGACGATACGATCTTATATCCAGCTTTTTCATCTCTGGTTAGTTTTCACACAACTTTTTGAAAGCAATTCCAGAACTGTTGACTGCAATATTAATGATATTAAATACTAATCTGAGGTGGTACTTGATCTTCGACCTGTGATCAAACTGATAACTCACTTTCCTTTAGTACATTATATCGACTCCCCCAATATATTTGTTGTACTTCTGAATGGCAATAGGATAAGAGATTGCTATGTTTTAAGAGGAGCCTTGAAACCTTCGTTTCACTTCATGTTTTGGGTCGACAGCCAAAAAAATTTTAAATCATGTGGACCGGCCGATTGTCCAACCACTTTGTGAAAAAAACGTGATCGCTCTCCAAACATATTGCATCACCTCTTTCCATTTCTCTGTCTGCTGAAATTAGTTTTTGTTTGGGAACATTTTTCGATTAATGTGTACAGTTTCAGCACCAAAAATTTTTTGAGATAAAGAGTAGCCTGTAACAAGGGAGAATTAAAATAGTTGTCAAAGTATACTTGACACTTGACGCTTTCTAATTTTTCTGTGTGTGACAGCAGCACTCCTTCTCCCAAGCCGCACTCCACACCACCATGCTTCTTCCCAGTGTACAAATTGAATTCAAAAAGATATCTGCTCTTGGAATTGCACCTGCACCACATCTTGAAGCCCCACTAAATCGGCTTTCCCTTTACGTATTGCTTCATGATGTTGCGCCTTTTGAAGCGAATCGCGTGTTTGCTAATAGATTCAAATCTAGTTAGTTCGTTTGCAGCCAAAAAATTCCATGGAAATGTTTCAAAACGGGCCTCAGTTTGAAGGCCTGATCATGGTCTGGGTCGTTGCGATCAATCATTTGAGCATTGTCATTAAAATGTAAATACCTTCGTATTTATTCAAATCTTTTCAAACACATTAGTCTCGTAGTGTTGGAAGGGCATGGTACCCCATGACTAAATGCATTCCAAAGAATTCTTTCAATTCAATCACATTAGTGGTGAAGACATTGCTATTTTGTTGGCAGTACAAAACAATTTGTGGAATCACTATGTCTGTGATAAAACTTGCAAATTTGCGAACATCATCAACAACTGTGTATGGTGATATGTCACCAGACAACTCTTTCTCAATACATACATGTACCTCACCACATGGAAACTCATTTCCTATGTCATCAGCTTCTTCACAGGCACTTTTTTGGTTTTTTGGTGAAGGTTTTTTCCATTTGAACTTAAGTTGCTCCAATGAATCAGAAGGCATGGAGTTTTCTTCAAGTTGCTGTCGAGTGCCATCTCCTGCTTGACTAGTGCCCAATTGGGAAGGTTCTTTGTTAGCTTCAACCACATCATCCATTTCTCCATTTCTTTCAATAGACCTTCAATTTTTTCAGAAAGCCCAAGTCGTCATCATCAAGAGTGAGCCCTTCCTCCTCATCACTATTGTCACAAAACACGACTTAATTTACTTCACGTTCAATGAGATGACTAAGCTTTCTTCTTATTGGCATTTTGAAATACATCACATTATTTACTGTATTCTGACTTATTCCAGAAAAGGTGAAAATGACTCAACATTAACAAATATGATAAGGCTTGAATACTGTTCTATGTACTGTATATTATAATATGGTGATGTTGGACTGAAATATAAAAATAGAATAGACACAGCGTAATGTGAAGAAAAAAAGTAGTAAGATGACAGAGTGAAAACCAAGAATGAACAACAAAGCACTAATACTGAGAACTAAAATGCTTATTTAGCCGATCCTCCTCATGTTACTCTGCATGGTGTGTTTTGCTTTATGAACAGAGCTTAAATTTGTGGCTTTGTTGGCCTTTTTCCTAAGTCCACTTGTCTATTTTATTGTGGATTTATGCAAGTAAAGCTTTTTTGCTGTCCTGCTGTTACTTATCAGCTAATTTTCGCAATCAATTAACACGTTCACTACGGTTGCTAGCTTAGTAGTTTTTCCTGAGGGCAGTTGCAATAATCCACCACTGCATCGTTTTGACGTGTGGCACAGTCACAGTAACAGGTGAGCAGCTCGGTGCACCTCTAATCAACTTGTACATGTGATAAAATCGTAGGACAAACGTGTAACCCCCGTCACCCACAAAACAACTCATTATTGGTACACGTATTGGGCTAAATCTGTACCAAACCCAATATGCAGTGGTTCTTCTTCTTCTTCTTCTTCTTCTTTTGGAAGGGATACATCCACTGTTTCGAAATCAGATGCTGGCGGTGATGGTACCCAGCCACTATCGTGTGTCGACATCCAAAACCGTCAGTTCACGTATTCTTGTGGGTGCCCGATGTACGAGGCATGTCAGAATAATGTGTTCTGCGGTTTGTTTTGCAGCGTCACACTCGCAATTCGATGTAGGAGCAAGGCCCCATTTGTGCATGAACGACTGAAAGCACCCAACACCAACCTGCATGCGGTTGAGCCTGACCAATGATGATCTGGGCAGGCCCATTCCCATTGGCCTAGTGCTCGCCCTAGGAATGAAAGCACGGAGATCAGATGAGCACTCCGAGTATTCCGTGCTCCATTTAAAGTCTGTCCATTGAGCTGCACGAATATCCAATTCAGTTAGATCTTGCAATAACTTCCGTGCAGCGGGCACAAAGGAGCGTCTAGATTTTAGTCTCTCTCTGTGGCCGTCTGGGCACCCAGCCAATAATTCATAGAGAATATGGTCAGGGTCCAAACTGCTACGATATGCCAGGGAGAGCGTTGCTCCTAATCGGCGAAGCTCAGCCGGCTGGTTATCTACGAGGACGGGCAAATAGTCTGTTGGAGTTGGACGCAGGCATCCAGTAACGATGCGCAATGCGTCGTTGAGAACACTATCGATGAGGCGAGTGTGTGCACTGCGACACCAAACTGGTGCACAGTACTCCGCAGTGGAGTAGACCAGAGATAGGGCGACTGTACGCAATGTTTTAGCTCCAGCGCCCCAATCTGAGCCTGCAAGTTGTCTCATCAGTGCAACGCGCGTTGTTAGTTTTTTGCGCAATGCCTCAAGATGGTAACGAAACGTGAGTGATCTGTCCAGTTTAACCCCAAGATAGGTAGGGACTGGACAGAATGGCAAGCGTTTGCCATTGTTGTAGACATTAAGCTCACGTTTGGCCTCTCTGTTGTTCAGGTGGAAGTCCGTCGTCACCGTTTTAGTGTGGCTGAGCTGTAGCCTCCAAGTCTGGAGATATGTTGAGATTGTAGTCAAGCAGTATTAAACATATGAACCACTTTTTCTATCAGTAATGCACCTCGTCGTACATATATGTACTAATAGGTAGCGAACGTGTGCTATGGTACCGATTACATATTTTCCAGTGCGTTTGCAATGCAAGTAGGTTATCAACTATTTTTTCTAACTGGTTGTTAATACATTCCAGTTTGTAGTAAGCCAACCTCACAATCATCATAATTTACCTTTGAGGGACACTGGGTCATATATGACCCGCTGTGATTTTAACCTTTGTTCTGAGAATAACGTTAGTGAAATAGCTTGGTAAATATATAAAATGCATGTCAGACACAAAATCACATAAACTGAACTCAAAAAAGTGTGAAAATCAATCATTTTTTTCACTAAAACAGTCCAATACCAATACCATCCACACCATTCAAAGTCACGAAAAATAACCAGTTTTTTCTTCCCAAAAATATGACCAAGAGTTTCTAAAGTGGCTGAAAATTTCTTTAGTTTTGAAGAGAAAACCTTTTATATTTTATCCAAAAAATAAACTGCTGAAAATTTTGCCTAACTGGATTTCAATTGAAAAAAATAAGACTTATTTATGGGTCACATATGACCCAGCGTCCCTCAAAGGGTTAAAAACTTTTTTAGCTAGAAAAATAATTTTTTGTATATCAAATCAATGGTTCAGTTTAGTCTTATACATTGCAACTGAATAAAAATAGACAACCGGAACATGTAGTGGTCAGAAAAGGTTTAAGGGGTTTGTGAAAGTTAAAAGAAAATTTAGTACAGACAGCTACATGAAGATCTTTGTTTTCGCTTAGAAGATCGATTTCTTGTTACTGGTGATTTTTGACTTATTTTCTCTCAATTTACTCTTCAAAGAAACATGAAGACCTTTTTTCGTGGAGATCAATTTTGTCCAAAACATAATTTTTTGATAAGTTTCTCAATTTTTTAAAAATTGTCTTATAACAGAAAATGATCACTCCCATACACTGTGCTTGTATACGTTGACAGCGTTTTTTATGCAAAAATTTTCTGTTTGAGAAATCTACCCTTTGCTAACTAATATTAAAGCCGCCTCATGAAAGTTGTTAACGGGCCACATGCTGCGCGAAGTTGGACCAAACTAGCCTACAACATCGAATTTACTTTTGAAACCAACCGCCAATCAAAGTAAAAAAATTTTACGACAACGCGATTCACTAGAAGATGCTGACTGCACCTTGCCAAGTTAGTAATTAATAATAGCAATGCAAATTTATAAATAAATTTTGTGGCAGATTTATAACAATTAAAATTGAAAAACAGTAATCAAACCCTTGCAGGATAGTCTATCCAAGCGACTTTACTTTATTTCAGTAAATGTTGAAAAAGAGTCTGCTATTAACAGACAGTAATGAAGTGAGCTTTAAATATTCATATTCAAATTTGAATATGAAACTGAGGATGCGTTAGCGAAATTAATTTTTCTCATGGCAAACAAATGTCTAAGCTGACTTTATTACTGTTTATTAATAGCAGACTCTTTTTCAACATGAAAAATTGAGAAATAAATTTTAAATAAAAATTACAAATTGGGAGTCCGAGCATGTTTTGAAGCTGAATGCCTAATTTTTAAAAATCAACATTGTGTAACCGAGAATTAAGCCTAATTTGGTTTCAAAATAGACATACCGGCAGTGATATTTTTTGCTTGTTTTCTTATTCAAACAGACATGAAGAGTTTTGCCTGTTCACTTCTTTTGCTACTCTCATACAGTTTTTGAGGGGCTATCGTACTTTACTTTCCCCTAAATACACTACTAAACAGTGGCACCAGTTGGTTTTCAAAATACTTGTCAAAAATTGTCAACTTTTACCAAGAATTTGCCGAAAATAAGAATTTAAAGCTGTTCCTAACACATTGGGTAGCGAGGCTGTAGTCCGTAGACAAACTTTACTATCTCAGTTACCAAGCCGTTGTTTTCTTTCCACAAAGCCAAACAAATAAACTTTTAGTTACCAATTGTGTCTAGTGGTAAAAGGACGGTTTTCTGGCAAGTAATTACAGTGCTGGCAGTTTATTTTTTTACAGTAACTAAGTCGTGGTTACAGTTATCTGGCGAAAAATGCAACTTACTTGTAGATATAGTCTCAGTTGCAAAATTTATGAAGTAACTTGTAACAGTCAGAGGTGGTCAATAGCAAAGTAGTTCTATTTAAGTACTCTACTTAAGTAAACTACTTAACTAAACTACTTAAGTAGGTTGCTTAAGTAAGTACTCAAGTAGGTAAACTACTTAAGTAGGTTTTTAGTAACGAGCTTGAGTAATACTAGTTTTTACTACTTCTACTTTTACTTGGGTAGACCAAGCAGAAAGTAAAACCACTTCAGTAGTTATAATTTTTACTTGAATAGATTATTCAGCCGGGTTTCATTTGTCTTGTTTCAACTATAAAGTGCTGCCACATAGGTAAAACTTTATTGGCAATCAGAGATTGATTTTTTAACGGCCAATGAAAATTCAATATAGGTCCTGCAAAAAAAGTTTGACTGGGTATTTAAAATTTGTTATCTGTTGAATTGCAATGCAGTATGCCGGCATAAAATGCAGCTCTAAAATAAAGTTTTTAGTTTCTGCAAATCCTCCACTGAAGTAGATCATTTCTGGTTCGAACTTTGAAAACTGAGTGGCAGAAAAAACATTGTTTAATGCAGCAGTTCTTAACCAACGTTTCTAGTTTTTTACTAAAGCCCATCATCAAGTTCGAATTACTCCCTCTCTTATTTTTATTTAGGGCACGTTAGAGCAGAATCAACAATGGAATTTAGCCCTATGGCATAGCTGGGCAATGGAACTTTTTGCACGAGTTTTGCAATTTTGAAGTTGTGTAACTTGCGCTGCGAATCAATGTAAATGATTTTCTGCTGGCACAACTTACTTTGCGCTTTAATCTGTTGTTTTCGTTCCATAGTTTGCGCTGCGCTTTCAGCAGTTTTGCACAAACTGCGGAGTTTGTAAAGTTCAGCAGTTATAAATTTAGTGGTGCCCTGTATTTGTAGAAGTGTATTATAGTATCCTATTCTGGTGCAGAATTAAACGATGTGTGTAGTTGCCAAAAATCAGCATTTCTCAGCCGTTACTTCTGCAATACAAACTTGTTTGCAAACACAATTTGCAATAATAACTGCGACGATTAAAGAAACTAGCACAAAGACTTACTTTGAGATCACTTTTTTCAAAACATTGATTTTTCAAATTTTCTTAGTCTCTTTCAGGGGCATCGTTCAGAAAAAGTAATGGATTTTTTCCAGTCGGATGGGTTCGCAAAAATCTGATTTTTGATCGAACAAATAAATAAAAGCGCACAGAAAGCGGACAATAACAGCCTCCAAACTTCCTTGCACATCTTGGTCAGCCTCATAATGCCCCTGACAATGCCATACTTAAGAGACGAAGTATGATTACTGTAAAAGATGCCACTGATCTGATCTCTATTTTATGTGAAAAATAGGATCCAGTCCATACTTGAAGATATGACAGGCAAAAGAAAGAATTTTAGCAAATCTAACTAGTGACATGGCTTGCCATAATTCGAAAGAGATTAATTACGTTCAACCTTCATGGAAAGTATTATCAATAAATTACTCTACGTTTATTCTTGTTTAATGTCAAAATATAGATATACGCCACTTTCGATACACTGGCCAGAGGCTTAGTTTGGTGAGCCATGATTTGCATTGCAAATATTATAGGTTGGGCCAGGCTTTTCAAACTTTTTGTTCTGCGACCCCATTTTTTGAAAAGAGATTTCTATGCGACCACTTGGCGGGTAGCCTGCACGTAAATGAAGTTAAAATAATAAACGTCCAATTGCTAACACTGGAGGATATAGAAATAAATTTCGGGGCCGGAGCATTGAGTAAGATCAATCTTATTATCAAAAACGATCTTATAAAATAAGTGAGTTCAATCTTCTTTGGGAGAGAACATTAAACAAAGAGATACCTTTTTGAAGCTAGAATTTTGCATATTTAGTCTTCAAAATAACATTTTTTTTATATCTGTACTTCTGTCATACCGTTTGTGGGGTTATCTCCCTTTACCCCTCCCCCATTAAATACACCACTGAACGCAAATTTCCAGTGGTACACTTTTCTAAAGCAAAATTATACAAATGCACACAATCTACGAAAGTAGTTAAACAGTAACAAAAAAGAATGGGTGATGAAAATGTAAAGCAAATAAAAAACTAAAAATAATTCAATTTGTAAATGTAAAGCACACTTCATGGGAAAGATGTGCTTGATGACTTGACAATAAAATAAACTGATATATAAGAACTGCTTTACTCCCTAAAAGATTTCTTTTAATACATATTGAAAAGAATAAAAATTTAATTTAAATGTTACTAATTGATGTTTTTAAGTTTTCGTTTTAAGGTCAAACGGGGTAGGGCATAGCACTGCGCCCTCTATCTAAATAAGCCACTGGTAAAGGGATAGGTTTGCATGGCCTATGCACTTTTTGATTAGGTTTTGCTTGACTCTACTTTAACAAACCAACGATCCCAAGCTATCAAAAATAACTAATTTTAAGCTGCCTCGTTAGGCACGAAAAAATTATCTTCAATTACTGATAAAACGGTAACACTCTTTCTTTTCTGTAAAGTATTAACTTTAAGGAAATTAGAGTTTAAAGTTTTATTTACAATTCCTGTATTTTCATGACAAATGAAAACTTTTATGTTTTACCTTTTTTTTCTAAATATATTTACATGGTTTTGAAAATTATTTCTTGATTTCCTTGCTTTGATCATTTCTTTCTAAATTTCTTCTTTCATGAATTTTACGATCAAATTTCCTTTCAAGTAAAAGCCCTAGCAACTCGGTCAATATTGTTAAGTATAATGCCGCAATCAGGACGTGACAAAGCAAAGCTTGTTGCCATTACTTAACCACTTTCATCAAATAGCTCAGACAGACATCTTCTTTGTAAACAACGGACCGCGTGAAATACGGATCTGCCCCTAATATGCAGTAGAAATGATATTACTGTAGGTCTACATCTAATTTTTGCATGAAATTACAAAATATTTCTATTTCTGAATTAGTTTGGCGACAACAAAATTTTGTAACCATCAAAGCTTAATCACAATGTTTTTAAAATTTCGAAGGCAAACGAGTTTTATTAAATTTTATTATTTAAAAGTACAGCGGCACAGTTAGCGGTTGCGCTTTGCTGGTTTAAAAAATCGATTGCGAAATTTGTGGTTACGCTTTGTAGCTGTAAAAAAACCGGTTGCGCATTGCAGATTTTAAAAACGGTTGCAGAATTTACAGTTTTGCTTTAATGGTTTAAAAATTCAGTCGGGAAATTCGCGCTGCGATTTATCGTTTCTTTCGTGTGCCTATCTCAACCCTGTGTTGTTTTCACTTTACATATGAGCCATCACAATTAATAGTATTTTACTTAAAGAAAGCGCTTATCGCTACATCATATTACATTAAACGAAAAACGTAAAGCGCTTATTTTGATGTGATTTAAGCGATTACATTCTATACGCTAGCATCTTGACACGAGGATTAACGGTAGAAAGCAAGCAGCGTCAATTATCCATCAATTCTAGATTGTGGTGAGCTTTGGCCTTGGTAACAACGGCCGAAAAAAACCTGCTTTGCGTTGGTACGTTGTTAAAAATGGTATCAGTATCTTCAGGCTTCTTTTGTCAAGAAAAGATAAGTATGCTTTATTGGAATAAAGAAGTCTCCAGTTCCATTTTGTCAAAGTTTTCATTTGTCACATGGTTACTGAGAAGTTCAGCAAATTCTTCTTGCTCTTTTGAGCGAACCGTAGCTACTTGATGGAGGAAAAGATTTATAGTTACTTTGATCCACCGATTGTTGCCGAAAAATCTGAAACATATTTTCAAATTCTTTCTCGACACTGCGCTGGTATTCAGCAATGTTGCTTCTGACGTCGGTATGTAGTTCTTCATCGCCAATAGTGATGATCACATTGTGGAGTGCATCGATGGTTCTTTTACCTATCCTTCTTTTTCAGACGGCATGTTGACAATAAATCCTTCGATGCGGTCCGATTGAGTAATCACAATGCTGTCTTTTCCTAATGCTTCTGGTTTAGAGCGAAGAGCAAATCAAAAAATCTTTTAGATACGCCAGCCTGAAATGCTAAACATGATCCAAGATGTAAAATGTTCGTTGTACTTAAATTTACTTAAGAAAATAGATGTAAGTTTACAAGTATTTACATACATATCTTCAGTAGCACAGCCGTAGTCGAAAGTTTACACACAAGTTATGTGAATTATAAGATCTGAACAGACCGTTACTGAACTGAACTCAGAAATCATGTTGGCCTCGATCCTGCGAGAATTCGATGATCTCGCCCAATAGATCCTACGTGCGAGCCAGCATGTGTTCTCAGGATAAGCACCTGAACCGAGAATATTGTTATGAATGTGTGTTTGCACGGTGATTCGGAAAACGCTTATCCCCTGGGACTTGTTTTTACATGAGATAGTGGGAACTTGTGTTTTGAATCTATTTATTTGCATAGTGGAACGAGCGGCTATTTTCAACAGATGCCTTGATTTACTTTAGCGTACTGATGATGACTTCGAACACAGTGCATAGTATTCAATGTCTTCGGCAGTGTCTTTGAAACAATGGCCTGTCGTGGAAAGAAACAATGCGTGCCTGGTATTCACAGATTCTTCTACTTGAGTGGTGCAAGCAATCATGAAAAATTAACTGTTTTATCAGGCACTCTATCTGTGCGAGCAGCTACAAAATTTGTCAAACTCAAGTTGTTTTCATCAAAAAATTCCATGGAAGCATGAAATCATAAAATGACAGATCCATGAAAGTTTTTGGTAAACTGGGCATTTCTGGAGACCTTCTTTGTTAGGGAAACTAAATTTGGCAATGGTCTTTGACATGCTTGCCTGAATATCACCGTTTGGGTAATTATTTTTGCAAATAATAGCCTACTTTTGCTCTGGTATAGGTCTTGCGATAGTTTTGGTTTGGAGCAAATAGAAAGAGCCTTGTGCAATAGAGCTTCAATAAGGTTCGCTTCCCATTTTCAGAGGCCAAAAGAATTCTAACGTCTGTATTGTTTATCAAAGGTCTGTTTTTTTCAAAACCGAAGGGCAAGCAAAGATGTAGAGTTTAGTGCCGTAAAAAAACTGTCACAGTTGGATTTCTTGTTGTTGATCATTAAGGTATCGTCAACGTAGTGGAAATACAGAATGGATTTACTAGTGTGTAGAAACAATTCCTTCTCGTAGTATTAAACAAATGCATTGGCAAGTGTTGGGTCAAGTCGTGTGACCATGGCAACACCCTGTATTTGTTTGTACATGGTATTGTTAAAACTAAATTCAACTGACGTAGTAGAAAAGTATCCTAGGAATAGTAAGAGGCGCCAATGCACTGTTATACAGAGTATTAACATAGATCTTAATGGTTTCTGACCATGGAAAATTCGTAAATAGGCTAGAGATATCTAAATGGTTTCTGTCAGTGAGATATTTGTAAATGCGCTAGAAACATCAAAGTAACAGTGACACTGTTTCGACCTATCAGGTATCTTCAGCGCAGATGGTGACCAATAAGAAGCTAGAGACTTAATAAAGCATAGCTTAGACCGTCACACTTGTGGGACCTAATACTGGGTCCACTGTAGTGGATAGTCTAGTTTTGAACCTGCGTGCAATTGTTGCATAGTTTCAGCAAAAGTAAAAGAATCTTTGATGCGGGGGTCGAGAGTAAAGATTTAGGACCGGCAAAAGAAGGCTTTTAAAGCATTTGGCCAATCCATGTTAGGCAGATCCTATTATTCTTAAAACACCTGATGAGAGCCAGACAAAAGCGTTCTACTGTATTTTTCAATCATTGCTTTAAAAAGGTGCTATGAGTACGTCCAGCTTTATTCAAAACCACTTTAAGTCTACTTTAATTTGTTCACACAGCAGGTACTGCTCTTGTCAATGTAGTAGCCAAAGGGCTAATAAGACAATTACTCTCCAAAAAGATTTACAAAAATTTAGAGGGATTGTATTCTTTTGTGCTCTCTCAAAAAAGTATGGTGTGAACCACGGGTAGTAGTATGAAATATAATTTCCGATTCGCATTTTGTGGCGTGGGATCAAACATCACGTATAACTTCCGATTACATTGTGTAACTTCCGTCTGTTTGTGTTGAACTTTACATACATGAAAAAGAATGATTATATTCGTTTTGTGTTTTTATTTGCTTTTGTTTTGCTTGATTTTGTTTTATTTATCTTTGGTAGTAATTTTATTTGTTTGATGTTGTACCCATTTCAGAACGTTCTCCAGTTAATATTAATTGAGGTTTGGTTTTCAACTGAAAATTATTTTATTTGTTTGGCGTTGTATCTTCACTTCAGAAAACTCCCAATTCAGAACTTCTCCAACTAATATTAATTGCACTTTGGTTTTAAGCTCGTTAAACGATCTTGATCGTTTGTTCTACTGTCATAACATTATTAAACGGAAATATCGCGTCTTAAAAATAGAAGCCTTTGGTTGTATATCATAAACAGATCCATTCAAACTCTATTCAAAACGAAAGCATCGGTCGTACGGAGGCATTCACGCCGTATCTTAAAAATTGAATCATTGGTTATTATAAAAGCGAAGGATTTTACGTCATATCTTAAAAAAGAAGCTTTTGATAGTATATCATAACCAAACTCTTTTCAGAGCGGAAGCAGTGTTACAGAAGATTTCACGCCATACATTAAAAATAGAATCTTCTTTGACTTCTTCTCCCTCTTTTTTGATGAATTACGAACCAACGCAACAGGTATTATTTTAACCACGTGACGTTGGGTTACAAAAACCTGAGCAGAAATCAACGCACCCATTCGAAAATGAAGAAAAATATTTGTAAAATCTGTGCCAAGGCAGGAGAAAATTGTGGCGGAAGGGGCAGGAGAAAATCCTCCAAACCATGAATTTGAGGATGAAGAATTTTAACCAGTTAAGTGCGTAGTTTTCTTTTCGCTGGTCGACCGTACAGTGCGAAATTATTTTAAGCAATTTTGGGTGGATAAATTCAGTCGTCTCTCACGTTTTACCTACTGGAGTTAAAACAAAACAATCTATCAGTGATTTGTTCAGTATGATTTTTTTTCTGAAAATGCAAATATTAACTTGACGTCATGACTATGACGTCAATGATGACGTCATAGCTAATATTTTTCTGTTCTTTTAGCGGTTTTCTGCCACTTTTACGCATAAGAACAATCTTCTTCTTTTTCTTTTGGCGCATTCCCGATTAGGAATCGCCACAGCAGATACCTGCATTTTTATGACATGGTAGATGTCTTTCTTGCCGCCAACCCTCTCTTTAGAGCAATGGTATCCGACCTTTGTAATGGCCCGCACCCCTAAAATATCTCGATGAGTTCTCGCACCCCCTAAAGTATTTTAACATGTGACAAATTTATAACGTGTCCCGAGCCAACATGTGGACCAATTTTGAAGTCTTGGCTGAAATTGCATGGGTTGACCTTTTTTTAGATCAACACAAAAATCTGAATGACCACCTCACACCCCTGGTTGGAAACCTCTGCTCTAACCACTACACCATCGCGTCGGTAAAGCATGAGAACAATAGAAACGTGAAACAAATCACGACTACATCAACAAAAGAGTATTGTATTAAAAGTTATAAATTGAAATTCAAGATAAAAAAAACAATCAGAAGTTATGAATGCTAAATGTAACTGACAAATATAGTGATTTCAAGTTTTCAGAAAAATGGAAGCTTAAGAAAAACATTGAACTATTTTGATTAAAACCACAATAGTACAGATTATCAAGATACAGAGATCGATAGATCGATTATATGCATTCAACATGATGACGAGATAAATCGTCACTCTCATAATATCAAGATACCGCATCTATCAAGTACAACGTGGTGAGAACCTGCCATGATGAGATATCTCGCCATACGCACTGTAAGAGGGAGTTTTCCATGACGAGATATCTGGTCATACGTACTTAACTGGTTAAGGTAAGAATTTACTCTGGTTTTCTTTTTGCTTGCCCTAATGCTTTATTTTTTCTGGCAGGGATTTTGTTCAAAAAAAATGGGCTTAAATCAAATGAGAACTGTATTCGACCAGTGCTGGATATTTACAATTTTTTTCTGAATTCAAAAGGTAAGAATTATTTTCTCAAATTTACAATGAAATAATCAATATTTACGTTTTAAAATTAATTACAGCTTTGGGTATATTTTAAAATGTAATGAAGTCTTTCTTTTAACAATAGCGGTTAAATAGTTAGTCGACTTATTCAAAAATTCCATAAAATATATCCTAAAACTATGAAATTAAATCTTTTTGAAAACCATTTTAGTCATTTTTTTAATTTTGAGAAATATTGCAGCGTTTTTCATCACTCAAAGTGTGACAAGTAATGGTACCATCAAATGGAATACAATTAACACCTAAAACATTACGACGGTGAGGTCAAATACAGGTTTAAAGGAAAAGTTTTTAACTTATTCCTATCCTTTTTGAAAAATTGGCAGAGCTTGGTGTCTGCGTCCCGAAAATGATCATTTTTATTTCTATTTCTCTGTTCTTGATTTCGAGTGTATCCTTTCAAAAGAAGATTTACCCCTCAATAACCCCCTTCTTTATTATAAAGCTGTTCACACTTTACTAAGTTGTTGTGTTGCTCCCTCTGTCCCAAACTTCAAAACATCGGTTTGTTCTTGTCTCTGAGGGTGATCCCCTGATTTTAGTGCAAAAAGTGGTAAAGTACTCGAAGCAAATTTTATCTACGGCATTTAATTCATTAAAAACCAAATTTTGGTATGTTTTTGATTCTTTATCTGTAAGCAAAAATGTCAGAAGCGAAAAAATTAACACGGTAACTGCCAAGCTGGTGTTCTAGAAATACCTCAGTAAGACCACCAAAAAAAATATTGTTGACGCGGCCTCATTAAAAACTGCCATGTCAACATATATTGTTAACATAGCAGTCAATACCAGACGCCACGATCACAGAAAAGAACATCCATCGCGCGACACAGATGTTTAGTGCCATAGGAATAGCATAGGATGTACAACGGTTGTTGACAGACCTGGAAATAGACAAATTGCCGTCAACAAACATTGTTGACGCGGCCTCATTAAAAACTGCGATGTCAACATATATTGTTGATATGGCAGTGAACGTGTTAAGTTTAAATTTGAAAAATTTAAAAAAAACATATAGTTCTGGGCTTCAACTCCGGAAGTTACTATCTAAACTTAACTAAAAAACAACTTATTCAAGTGCTTCTATCTAAATTGGATTTCGTAATCAAACGAAATAATCATTATATGCCTTTAAAGATGGAAGCTTTAAAGTTTTACGTCATAAATAATTATATCGCTCCTGAGTTTTTTATGAAAGTTTATAGAAGCCTACGGCGTTAGCCGAACTACTTTTTTTTTTCTTACGAATATGTCGATGCAGTAGTCAAGAAATGGGAAAAGGAGAACTGGACATCTATACGCGATTTCTTGATTTATTATAATAACTTAGACGTGGGGCCGTTTGTAGATGCAATGGAAAAATGTGTGAGTTTTTACAAATCTCAAAGGTTGGATCTCTTCATGCAAGCGTTTTCTACAAGCGGGATCACAAAACGATATTTGTTTTCACAAGCACTTAAAGACTCCTTCTTCTCACTCATTGGTAAAAAGGATGAAAATCTCTATCAGGCGATGCGGGAGCAGTTGGTGGACGGACCTAGCATCATTTTTAAAAAGCTAACGATTAAAAACGAAACCTTGATTAAAAGCCATTTGTATTCGATGCCAAAAGTGTAAAGGGTTTTGATACAAACGCGCTTTATCTCGGGGCGATTATGGAGCAGATGCTCATTGGTGTTTACGTAGGTACAGAGAAGCAAACGAATATCGCCCAGAGACACCTCACAAATTTGGACTAGCCTCCTACCAGTGGTTTTGTTATACTGCCGCGTCTGAAAGAATTTTTATCCAGCATGCCTTCAACACTGAAGAAAGATATTTGACACCCAAACACTTACCTGTAAACTGTTACTGTCAACAGACCAACCTTGCTTTTGTGTATTTATGTGCTGATTTTTTCACGTGCTGATTTTACGTTGCAATGCTGGGAAAAAAAACCTACTAAACGGTAAGAGCTTTTTAGAGCTGCGCCGAAAAACAGAAAATTAAACTGTTGGAAGAGTGCGGTCACCGCGTCCGGGTAATTTTGGAATGTAATCGGAAACAGATATCTACTGATAGAGAAATTATCTCCTAAACTAAATGCCTGAACTCTATTCGACCTAGAGCCACTTATCTTTCGACAAGATTTTGAATGGGATTCAAATTTATTTGGCTTCCTTTTGGTGGATATCTTAACTCCTGAACACCTAAAACCTCATTTTGCTGAATTTCCGCCTATTTTTAAAAAGCTATGATCAATCGGGAAGGTATTGGTGAGACGATGAAGCTGCTTTCAGAAGAAAACGGACTCTAACACCGCTACTTTAGCGAGATGGCACTAAACCCATGGATTAAAGAGTTTGGTTATGATATACTATCAAAAGCTTCTTTTTTAAGATATGACGTAAAATCCTTCGCTTTTATAATAACCAATGATTCAATTTTTAAGATACGGCGTGAATGCCTCCGTACGACCGATGCTTTCGTTTTGAATAGAGTTTGAATGGATCTGTTTATGATATACAACCAAAGGCTTCTATTTTTAAGACGCGATATTTCCGTTTAATAATGTTATGACAGTAGAACAAACGATCAAGATCGTTTAACGAGCTTAAAACCAAAGTGCAATTAATATTAGTTGGAGAAGTTCTGAATTGGGAGTTTTCTGAAGTGAAGATACAACGCCAAACAAATAAAATAATTTTCAGTTGAAAACCAAACCTCAATTAATATTAACTGGAGAACGTTCTGAAATGGGTACAACATCAAACAAATAAAATTACTACCAAAGATAAATAAAACAAAATCAAGCAAAACAAAAGCAAATAAAAACACAAAACGAATATAATCATTCTTTTTCATGTATGTAAAGTTCAACACAAACAGACGGAAGTTACACAATGTAATCGGAAGTTATACGTGATGTTTGATCCCACGCCACAAAATGCGAATCGGAAATTATATTTCATACTACTATATTAGGTTTCAGGGCATCTTGATGACCTGTTCTGCTCATCTGAGTTGACGTGTAGCTTCTATTGGTTGTTTACACGAGGCGTATCTCTACATGGGGTGTCCTGTTCTACCAGTCTGACTCTAGGAGTTGTTGCAGGCATGAGACATGAAACTGTTTCAGCATTTCGATGTACATTATCTGCTGTAGGTTACCTGAGACTTGCAACTGTACAAAAAGAATAAGACGCAAAAAGTATTTTAAACAGCTACTTAAGTTTGAATACTGAGATTTTTGTTGAGAACAGAGCACGAGTGCTTAGTCGACCATACGCTGCAAACTCGTGACAAATACGGTGTTGTGTGTGGTCTGTCAAGATGAAAGTTAATTGAGAAAACAGCCTCGGTCCGTAAATTTGTTTACATTAGCGATTTTTTCTGGCAAATGATTTGTTTACAACGTGGAAGAAGCGCGGATTCAATGGTGGAGGTATATGATTGTTGGAGGATTTCTGTTTTCTTGGTACCAACGCCTAAATCGGCATGTCTGTGAACATCTAACTTTGATTTAACAATCTTTAAAGAACATAAAATCAGTACATGATGGAGAATATCAAAGAATAGTATAAATTTTTCCCTAGCCAAGCAGAGCCACAATTTAAGGACGAAGAAGCACATGCGGCTATTGAGCCGCAAGTTACCGTCCCCTGTGTGATCTTAACCTCAGGAATTGCCTCGAAAATTTAGAACCACTCTTTCTTAATAAAATTCTTTAAGAAATACAAAATAATCAGAAAAGATTATGACTAAGTATGTGATCTAAGACCAAAAGTTTTGTCCGAATCCTCACAGAAATTTGCAGCGATTTGGCTCCAGTTTTTTGTTTAGAAGGAAAAGAACACTGGTTTTGCGGGTCGCTCACATTTTAGCAACTTTTAATTATTAACGATGTATTACAAGCATAAGACATCACTCAAAAAATGTAGTCAAATTGACCCACAAGAAAAAGTTGTAATTGCTAAACAATCAATCTAACTTTATAAAGTTTCTTCAAAAGAAAAAAACTCCTAAACTTAAATTAAGATTACCCCTTTTCAGAGTCTTCTGAAAATAGTATAAATTCCTAACATTCTTTAGTTTTTCCAGGAGGGCAATTGTTTTTATAGAGACGCCATTCCGTGCACCATACACGATAACCTTTAACTTGATTAGTATTGTGAAGCAAGCTACAAAGTGACAGAGAAGTTTGCATCTTAAAAAACCCTTTCTCACATATTGTGTGCCGCAAGCAGTATCGATTAAAAAAACCATTGGTTTAAAAAGATTCAAGATAAAACTGCTCAAATGAGTACTTTTACTACTTGAGCAGTTCAATTCGCGGCTATCTTTACTCAAGTAAACACACCAATCGTTACATTCTACTTTTATTTAAGTACTTTTTTCGAGCAAGCAACAATACTTTTACTCAAGTAGAGCTTGAGGCTACTTCGACGACTTCTCGTTTCAGTTGCTAAATACAATTACTTTCAATGATCAACATTTTCAGTGCAACATGCAAGAGTGACCTATTTTCGATGGAATGTGATTTATTTGCTTAGATAGCAAAGGCAAGAATTCGTAGAGCAACAACATTCCCCTTCAATGTTCAAAAGCGATCTGCACCTTTGTCAAACGGAAGTAGAAGCAAGCAATGGAAAAAGAAACTTATAAGCCGTACACTTTTAGAACAGTTTCTAACCTTGTTGGCGATGTTCGAGATTTTCAAATAAACGTGTAAGACCTCCCAAGCTCTATAATTTCTGTGGTTCAAGTTGATTGTAAAAATGTGTGACTTTAAAAATTGATTAGTTGCTTGGTTGGCTGGTTTACCCCTTATGATGATTGCTTATGATGATTATAATGCTTCATCATTACTTAAATACAATATCTACTTCAATAAAGTTCACTAAAGAATTGGAAAAATCAGGGCAATTAGCCTTTTTGGACGTAAGCGTACTACAGATGGAAGATGGATCCCTTGCACCAAGCGTATACAGGAAAACAACAAACACGGACAGGTATCTTCAATATTAGTTTCATCACCCGGTTAATCAAAAGGTTAGTGTGGCTCGTACATTATTCTCTAGAGCCAACAGTATCACATCTAATAACGAAAAAAAGATTGAAGAGTTTTATCAAACATCAAAAACCTTAAAAAATAACGGATTTCCCAGTAACAAATGCAGTTTTAAGAAGCACTTGCAAAATCATAATATCAGAAAAACAGAAAAACTGAAACGGTTTACTTCGATTCCCTACGTGTAAGGTGTCTCCGAACCTATTAGCCAAATTTTGACTCAAGTTGGTATCGGAGTGGCTTTAAAACCACATCACACGTTATCTTTGTTGTTTCGTAAACCTAAAGATGACATTAATTTTGAACAAGAGCGTGGTTTGGTGTATCAAATTTCTTGCCGGGATTGCAATGCTGTGTATGTAGGTGAAACAAGACGTAGTGCTAGAACCAGAAAACGGGAACAAGCTGATGCGGTCAAGACTTTTAACAAAAAAATGTCAGCGCTGAGTTAACATGTTATGGATTTCGATCATAGAATAGATTGGGATAATGTCAAAATACTAAAGCCAGAATCACATGCATACAGACGTCGCGTTGCGGAAAGTTTTTTGACAAATCAAAAGGCTTGTTCATGTAATGTAATTAATCGCAATGATGGTGCAAATTTTCCGACTGTTTATAGTGTGTTTGTCTCCAATAAATAATGTCTTATGTATCTCACAACACTTTTTACTTGCCCACTCCTGTATCTGTGATGTAACAATGTTTTCGTTATTACGTGATTGCCTGCCCTGCTGGTAAATAAATTTTAGTGTTTAGTAATACAGGTTGTCTTTATATTTTTATGTTGTACAGTTTATATATTGCACTACTAACATCTATCGTTTTCTGAAAAAGCTGCCCAGTAACAAGGGAAGAGAAACGTTAAATTTGAAGAATAAATTGTCGAAAGAACGAATTGATTTGGTTGAAATATCGTTACACTCGACATATGAGAAATGCCTGCTATATTTACCCCTCCTCTTCCTTCGAATGGAGGTACGGCGCGAACGACAATCCAGGCTCACGCCGTTAACCTGATTGAATTTGCCTAGGGGAAAAAGTGGCTGTTCATTTCGAACAAATCATGGATGCCAATTACAGAGTGGTAGCCCCATTACAAACAAGGGGAACTCCATTGGTGGATACCCAAGAGTCGCCTCCTGCGACATGCTGAGTGAGCAGTCTCACAGTTCTAACCCGGTGAAGCACGGGTAGTCTCTCTCGGGTGATTTTTAGTTTCAAAATATAGTCCGCAAAATTAAAATGAATGAGATTTAAATTTATGCTTGCACCATCGAGTGATGTACACTGGTTTCGAGTTCACAGCAACCCTTAATCCCAACGACAGGCATAAAACCACTCAACTATCGTAACACAGTGTTGAACCATTGATGCAAGCACGTCAAGCGTTGGCGTTGTAAACTGATAAGCTAATACAGGGGTGTGCAACCTGCGGCCCAGAACGTGAAATATGTATGGCCCGAGGAAAAAATTTGAAAATTTTGGTAAAATTGCAGCTACAAAATATTGATCTCCAAAAAGTAAAGTTATCACTGACCAAGTTGGGGAATTTTGGCAAATTCACAGCGGTGAAAACTGTGATCTCCAAACAAAGAGTCTTTACTACCATCCCATAATATCGCGGATAATCACTGCTGCTGAACTAAATTGTGCCCGGATACAAACTTTAATTGGCCAGCGGAATTTTCAAAAAGTCAAAAATCGGCCCGCCCACAAAATAGTTTGCACACCCCTGAGCTAATGTTCTTACCGCCTTCGTCTCATTCTCACATGTGCTTGCCGACACAACCAGGACTAAAGCATTTTATCGAGTTTCGATTGAATGAGTAAGACCAATGTCAACTCTACTGTGTTAGTGAGGGGAGCAAATATTCGCTCTACTCCTTTTTGGTCATTACAGAGTTACTCGAAATCAGCTTAAGATTCTACTTTCATGCTTTCTGACTTTGAATATAATTTATTCCGACATAATCTCTGACTTCAAGCTAAGCGGTCAAGGTTAAATAATTTAAAATTTCCTACTGGTGGAAGGAACCCAATGAAATAAAATTTTTTGACCAAAACATAAATCACTTTCTCATTATTTAAGGACAAATTAATGAAATATCTGTTCGTTTGGTTATGACAGCAGAAAGAAAACGTAACCCATAACTATTACAACGTCCAATTGATAATCAGCAGCAAATTTTGCTACTTCAGTAAAAAAGTAACCAAGTCACAGCAGTCACGGTTCCTAGAAAAGTAGGTAGCTACAGCATTTAGTTACAGTAGTGACTAGTTGCTGCTTACCACTGAGTAATTGGCGATAATGACATGTGATATAGGCAGCAGTCTACGCATACAATACGCTTTTTACTTGAGTGCCGGATGTATCACCGATGTATCACGCTTATCTTTTTCTAATGCTAAGTTTTTAAGGGTGCATAACCCACATAACATTTCATTGATATTTTAAGAATATAAATTTTTTCAAGAAAGTGAATTTTCCAGTTCAATTTAATTTAATTTGATCCCCATTGATGTAAGTGATTTGAACAATCCATTGTCTAGTTGGAATGTACCATACTATTTCATCTATAGAAGTTAGATGAAAAAATTTTGAGTTGAATTTTGAACTTGTACTACATACTATAAGAAATATAGTGTAGTTTATACAATTGCTAAAAATGGGAATAAATTCTATTTATCATTAGATTAGAAGGCGGTCCAACTAGTTTTGTTCAGTGGGCCAATTTGCAACTAACTCATCAACTTGCGGCCCAATCCGCTGAAACTGATTAATGAGACAATTGACGTAAATATTTAAAATTGAAACAACAGCAAATGCCCTTGGACTATAAATTGAGTTTATTACAAAAATTTAGGAGGCTTTTTGAGTTTGACACTTCTCTGATACTATTGCTTTTAGGTCAATAATAATGTTGATGACAGCAAGTTGGGAGGCAATTTTCCAGCATTTTGTCTGCCATTCGACTTTTATAGCTAAACTTACAGGTAGATTGCTTTATAGCCAAAAATGTACTCTCACACACAAAAAAAATATAGCTACTTTGATTGGCTATAAAAAATCAATTTCGGCTAGCACAGACTTTTCCCTGTGAGGTTATGTAATCGATTAGGTCGGATTTGTAAATCTGTTTCTGTTTTTTGTATTTTTCAGATTTTGTACAAGTTGTATAGTAATATGTCAAAACATAGTATAGAAAATGTACACGAAAGAACACAAGTTACAAATTATACAACTCTGGTATGAAACCAAGTCACCCGCAATAGTCCGCCGTCGATTTAATACCCTGCAGGATTACAATTCTCAGTCTGACTGTGCAGCTCTTACAAATTTGAAAATACAGAGAATCGTGCAGCATTTTCAAAAGAGGAAAACCCTGCATATAGTCAACAAGGGAAGAAATGGTCGGCAATCGGCCATCACTCCTGAAAAGCGGAAGCAATTCCGTAAAGTCAGTAAACAAGAGTCCGAAGAAATCTTACCGAATCCGTTCCCAAAAGCCGGCTATGTCTCAAACTACAATTTGGGGAGTCATGAGAAAAGACCTGAAACTGTTTTCATTTCGAATTTCAACGCACCATGTGCTGCAGCAACAGAACAAAAAGAAGAGAATTGAGATGTTCAACTGGTTGAATGAAAACCTTGAGCAAACTCCCAGCTGGCGCAATCACATTTGGTTTAGTGATGAAGCACACTTTTATCTCAATGGGGCAATTAATAACCACAAAAACGTGTTTTGGGGAGAAAGTATCCCGGAAGAAATGGGTCAAAAGCACCTCAAAGGTCCAAAGGTCACTGCGTTTGTGGCTTTTAATGCAAAGAACGGTTTGCTGGAACCTTACTGGTTCGAAGAAAATGGGCGCACCGTTACCATCAACACTGGGCGTTATATCTCTATTCTTGACAAATTTTATGGTGACCTGACTCAGAAACTAACCCAGGGTCCGTTGAGACTGGCTTTGTTTATGCAGGATGGCGCTAGATCTCACACAGCCCATGCATCATTGCATCACCTTAGCAGATTTTCCAGAAACATCTGATCAGCCTTAACATAGATCATGAGCGGGCCCCCACAGTTCAAACTTAAATCCACTTGATTTCTGGTTCTGGAGGGCAGCAAAAGGTAAGATTTACGCTAACAGACCTCAAACACTAGCTGATCTAAAGCAGAATGTCGCAGATTAGGCAGCTGAAGTAAACAACGACACATGGAAAAAAGTAGGCCGAATTTCTGCATAGGCGTGAAAGCATGTTTCAACAGAAACGGGGTGTCATATTGAAAATGTGGACCACAAGAAGTTTGTTTGACTTTCAAATAAAACCCAACCTATTTAACTAAATGTATCTTGTGTTTTAATTTTGTTGTGCAAATAAAAGCAAATTAAAGTAATTACATTTTTTTTGGAGCACCCTGTATTATCTATTTGCCTCGTATATTATAGACAATTATGTACAAATTTAGAATAAGAAGTATAAGCATCAGTAGGATCTCTCTTCTAATTTTTATTAACTGGTATTTTTTTCAAAAGTAATATTGATTAATAAAATCATGTCGCTGCTATCTTCAATGTTTTATCAATCGACTAAATATTTAGTTCGATCAGAGGTTCTTTATCTTTTTTTAGTTACGTACCCTTTCATAGAGCCTAGATGTGAGGCGTACCCCTAAAAAAATATTTTGTTTTTTCGTTCTCAACTTAAAGGCTTTTTTTGAGATCAAGCTTACAAAAGCGGATTGTTTTGATAAAAGCTCAAATTAATTGTTTTGCTTATTTTGTGATTTCCTCGCAAATTTTTGTTGTAACCGTTGTTTTTGTTGTTTTCTCCATTTAAAGACCTTTTTTTTGGAAAATCTTTAAAGTAATTTCACGAGAAACTTGCTAGCGTATCCCAAACTTTCTCTCGCGTATCACTTGGGGTAGGCGTACCCTAGTTTTAGAACCTATAACTGAGATCGATGGAGATCAGATTAAGTTAAATGAGTTGGAAAGTGTACTATTTTCAAAAAAAGTTATATTCCTAAACGTAAATGTCACTAAAATGTTATATGGGCTATGAACCTTCAGTTGTCATACAACTTTTAAAAAACATTTTTTAGAGCTATTGCTTTTTTCAAAATAAACAAAATGTATCGCACGTGATTACAGCTTTGATTTAACTTTATTTCTGCACCAAATGGTAGAAAGGAATCTGTAAATATAAAACTAATCTTTTTGAAAATAATTTTTTTTTATGACCAATATGCATCACATGTGATACATTGGTACATTGATAATAATCACAGCAAAATAATTACCGGTGATAATATTCAGCAACCAATGTGTTAATGCTAACGTATATCATACCAAGTTAACAGACATTTAGTTTTTGGCATCTGCTAAAGTAAAGGGGAGGGTTTGAGCACCCCAAACTATTCTGCCCCCCTAAAAATTTTAATGATTGAGCAAAAATGTAAATAAAATATACCAAAAACGTCAGTCTAAAAATTTAATCTCCAAAAAAGTGTTAAATTAATTTAATTGCTGAAAATGGCAAAATAGTCACCCAAAAAAAGGGGTTCTCTGAAAAAATGTTCTCTGCCCTTTGCATGACAAAAATGCCTTCAGCCCACCTTTTCTCATACGAAACAAGATGTGGCGCTTATGCGTGAGAATTTGCATTGTATGTTTGGCAAATAGACAAAAAACATTTTTTTGAAGATCAACGTTTTTGGACTAACGTTCAAGGAAACCATTTAACGAGATTGTCCTCAAAAGGGCTGAATTTCAAACGTAATTATCAAAGATGTCGATCTAAACTACACTTCACATTCTTCTTCTTTCCGCGGGCATCAAAATTTTACGTCGCTGGCAGAACTTTTCAATCTCTTGCTTTAGGAAATCAAATTCAGGAAACTATTCAATCTTAAATTTTATTTCCAGAAAATATATTTCGATTATCTTAATAGCCGTTTCCAGTGCCTTAGGGAAGCATAAAAAGAAGAAAGGGAAAAACTCTGGAGAAAGAAAAGTTAGCAACCGCAGAAACGCGGTTGACCGTAGAAAAGCGGTTCAAATTTTTTTTCATTCCAAAAAAAGTTTTTACCCGCGTTTCTTAGCGTATTTCAAGACAAATTTTCAATCAAGCGATGATTGTGACGTCATCTTACTCCTTAAAACAGGAGTTTTTAAAGTTGGCCTTAATACCAAATATTTGATTTTAAATGTAGAAGAATTGACTATTTTTGTTTCAAAATAAGAGATGTATTAGATTACGCAGCAATTGAAAAGCGATGGGAGTTAAGATTTACGTGAATCTGGATTAGGGGTGTTGAGGCTTAGAAACTTTAAGTAGTACTCCCTTATCGAGGTACAATTTTTATAATGTTATTGATTTGGGTGCTGCTTTTCATTTGAGCAAAAAGGCGTTTTCCTTTGTCAAGAGATTTGGACATTAAAAGATGGCTTCAATTATGAAGTCATCGTGTCGTTACTAATCTCTTTATCACGCCTACGCTCGTATATCGGATCAGTGATCAATCGTTCCTGGAAGTCTTGTGGCTCCGTCAAGTAATTTTGGAGGAGTTAAAGCGTGAAGTTCTTTCTTACGCACGCAGTTCCAGAAAAAACTCTACTGTACTTTATAATGTAAGTTCTTCATAGATATCTGATAGAAAACTGCTTTCCTACTCTCTTCATCCTACCTCTGCACGTTGGAAGCTTCTCCACAGACCAATCCGCTTCACCACACTGTATTTCTGTTTCTTCCGTTCTTCCTTCTTTTCGTTTGCAAGCGAAGTCTTTAGGGCCGACTCTGCTGTGATATTGTCTACAAACAATCCTGCACAAACAAATACAGCGCTCTCAAGTTGAAACCGAAATAATTATGCTTTCTTTACTAATCTGAGTAGAAATGTGATAGCCAGTAAACTAATGAACATTTTTATTTGAAAACGTTTCGCTTTATACTTAAAGCATCATCAGTTATAATAAAATGCTACCTACTAGGCTAAGTTGAATTTTGTGAGCTGTTGTACCGCTTAGATAACTAAAAGTGACAGATATCTAAGTTTCAACTCAGCGCATTCCATGAGTCAGAAGCAAGGACTGGTAAAGTGTCTTTTAAAAAGAGCTCAATCACAATTAAATTCTAAGCGGGCAAATAAAACATTAGAAACTACAAAAATTATGGAAGCTTTAAAAAAGAATGATTATCCCAAATGATTTCTAAAACGCACAGTTAGAAGTTTGAAAACAAATTTATCTTTAGCGGATAAAAAGGAAATTAAAACACGTGTTGTGCTGCCTTATGTTCCAAGATACTTTGAGGCTTTGTCAAAAATTTTAAGAAACGTGGGAATTTTGGTTAGTAGCAAACCGCATTTCACTTTAAAAGACATGTTACCAAAGGCAAAAGACTCGATTGAAAGGTCGTCTAGACCTGGTGTAGTTTACCAGATTCCTTGTCGAGATTGCACTGGTATCTACATTGGGGAAACTGGACGGGCTTACAAAACAAGATTGGCTGAGCATAAAAGGGATTTAAAGCCAGCAAATCTGGCAAAAGTTGATGACAACAATTTTAATACAAAAACGGCATTGGTTACGCATGTCATCACCAAAGATCACCGAGTTGACTGGGATCATAGCAAAATTTTAACCTTTGAAATAGATTTTACCAAACGCCGATTTCTTGAATCTTTTTTTATGAATAATTCTGAAAATTCAATCAATGATAAAGAAAATTGTTTTTATTCTGAAATTTATGATAATTTGACGTAATCTAGAATTGTTTATTATTCGCCTTTAAACCTTTTGTTTTGGCTTTTTCTTTCGATTGCGTAGCACACTATTTATATTGCCTCACTCGTGCTTTCGCTTATTATTAGTCCTGATGAAGAACAGCTGTATAGCTGTTCGAAACGTTGACGGATATTGAAGTTTTTTGCATGCTCGGTAAGAACTTGTATCAACTTAAATAAACGTTACATTACCAGAAGAGCTAAATAAAATGAGTTTATCAAAAATACCTGGTAGCCAGAATAACAGTATAAAAGTATCACGATTGTTATGTAACAAAGGAAGACACTAATACAAAACCATTGCAATAACTTTGCTACAAAAATTTTAATTAAGGTGATTTAAAACATTAGAAAATACTCAAATTTAAATATAGTAGAGATATTTACACTTCTATACTAAACAGTTACAGTAAATTACACCTAAAATTAAGATAGTCGGTAAATTAGTCTTCCTTTGTTGCATAAAAATTGTAGTAGTTTTAGTTATCTAATCGGTACAACAGCTCATTGATAAAAATATCACTCGGAGATCTATTACAAAACGAGAACAATTCTCAAAGCGTAAACCCTGGATCACTAATGGATTTTTAACATCTGTCAAAACGAAAGTTCTTTTATTAAAATTTTGTCAAATTCAAAACATCTAAAAGTTACAATAAATATAAGCGATACCGAAATCTTCTAAATCGAGTAATTAAGTAAGCAAAAATACGTTATTATCATCTTGCGATTAATAACTCGAGAAGAAATTCTGGTGAACTTTGGGAAGTAATCGGAGACGTTATTGAATCCCGCAAACCTAAACAAAGTGCACCAACATTAATTGAAAATTCTAACTCTAAAACGCAATCAGCCGAGCTTTTTAATAATTACTTCGTAAATGCTGGCAAAAATTTTGCAAAAAAAAATTACTGTGCCCAATATTAATCGCTCGCGTAATAGTCTAGATTACTGCCCTCACTCATTTTTTCTCTCTCCGACCAATTTAGAAGAAGTCGAAACAATAATAAATACGCTCAAAATTAAAAAAGCATCTTTATCAGGGGATATTGACATTAAATTTATTAAACTGACTTGTCCTATTATCTCTCAAATCATAATTGATCTATTTAATTTAGGTGTTACAAAAGGAGTATCCTCTGACAATATGAAAGTGGCTGAAGTAATAACCATCTTTAAACAGGGCATTAAAATGAACTGTTCTAACTACAGACCGATCTCACTACTTACCTCATTCAGTAAAATTTTTGAAAAAATTGTTAATAAACGTGTTCACACTTACTTCTTAAAATTTAAACTACTTTCATCCAACCTATTTGGCTTTCAATGCAGTGTCTCAACTTCTCACGCAATAACTGCCGTGTATCACGACTTAATTAACAATGCAGATGAAAAGCATTACAGTTGTTGCTTATTTTTTGGACTTACCAAAAGCTTTTGACTTTGTGTGCCATAATACTTTACTAAGAAAGCTGTCTGGCCAGTTTGGAATCAGAGGACAGGCAAATAAATTTTTTGAAAGTTACTGTATTTGTCTAACTGCCTTCAGTACGTGCGTATAAATAACTTTAGGTCAAAAAAGGCAAAAATTAATTATGAGATTCCTCAAGGGTCAATCCTAGGCCCGCTCTTTTTCTTGATGTATATAAATGACTTATCCAAATCTACTTGCTTTAATACTACTCTTTTTGCAAATGACACTTATCTGTCATTAAGTCACAGTTCGTTGATCCACCTTAAAACTCAAGTCAATAATGAAATGAATATATAATAGCAAACAAATGGCTTCGATCCAATAGACTGTCCCCAAACTATAAAAAAAACTTCTTACTTCGGCAATAAACAAGTTTCCACAACATTCCATCGATATTGATCTTGAATTATCCATAAACAATATAAAAATTAGTCGCAATATGTAAAGTATCTCGGTTTGTGGCCAGATGATAATTTGAGATTTCATACTCATATTCAGCACTTGAAAACACATTTGGCAAAATATACTGAAATGTTTTCCGAATAAGAAGTTACCTCAAAGTTGACGCTGTAAGTACTATTTTTTAATCCTTTATTTATTTTAAATTACAATATGGAATTTTAACCTGGAGCTCAGCGAAAAAATTGAGCTTGGGGCTTTGTCTACTTGCCTTAAAAAAGTGATTAAAATTATTACATTCGCGAAAAAATTCTGTCACGCGTCACCTATTTTTAAAGCCCTTAATATTTTGATAAATGAAGATTTTTACCCAATGGAATTAGAAAAATTCATGCGCCAGAAAATTGAAAATAACATCCTACATAAAATTGATAAGGGCTTTGTAAAACTCGCTTCTGTACATAATCATTATACTACGTAGTCGGTCGATTTGACAGTAGAGAGCTCAATGATTGACTCAGAGCAATAAAATAAAATTTATTCAAGTTAAAAACACCTCAACAGTCTGTTTCGCCTAAGGCGGCTCGTCAGGTGGTAGTTCTAAAACACAACACTGGTATAAGATGAAATCCAAAATTAATAAATAAAAAATAAGTTATATAGAAGGCTCGAAATTCAAGGGAAGATAAGCTCTACAGATCTGCCTTACTCAAGCGCTGCTCACTACAACTGGCGGGTAGATGATGTTGTTGTTGTGCGCGCTGGCATTTGTAAGGTGAAGAGTCATTGAAGAGTGAAAAAGGTTAAAGGTAAAGAGTGTAGACAAAACGATGGCTAGAGTTAAAAATAGAATAAAAACAGAATAAAGGTAAAAACAGTGCACAAATGAAAAACCACGAATAAAAGGTTAGTATTAATTAATGTTTTTTAACTTGAATTTGGTCCGGTGTCTGCATTTGGTGATGAACTCAGATCGTTTATTTAGGAGCGTACGTTGGTCAGCTTGTAAGATGGCCAGTTTTTCGGCTAGACAGAGATTGCAGCGCTTGGCGCCACTTTTGAATGCAGCCGCTTTGCATATAATGGACCAAGATATGAGCGGTTCGATTCCTCTGTTCTTGTAGTCCCACACAGCAAGCTCGTTGGGCTGTTCCTTTTAAGCAAACTGTCCAACATCAGCCACATAGATAATATTGGATTATACCGCGACAACGGCCTCGCCACAATTAGGAAAGCGTCCGGACCAGAAATGGAACGCATCAGGAAAAAGGTAATCGCCATCTTTAAAACGCACGGCCTAAAAGTCACAGCCGATACCAACTTATTACAAACAGATTTTCTGAATGCAACCTTTGACCTCAACTTTGGAAAGTTTTGGCCATATCGCAAACCCAACGACTCGCCCCTTTACATCAACACCCGATCCAGCCATCCACTCTCCATTACTAAACAGCTGCCAAACATGATTAACAACAGAATTGCCCAGCTATCATGTGACCGTGAGTCTTTTGACAAAGCTATTCCACTTTACGCCGAGGCTTTGAGAAAAGCCGGGCATTCACCTTGCACGGCATACCCCATGCACCCAACGACTGCACCAAACCGCAAGAAACCAAGAACAAGAAACATCGCCTGGTTCAATCCCCCATACAACATGAAGTTAAAACAGATGTATTTGCAAAAAGTTCTTCAATCTTATCAACAAGCACTTCTCCTCGAACAACCGCCTCCACAAGATTGCAACAAATTTAACGTCAAACTCAGTTACAGCTGCATGCCGAACATGGCATGCATCATCAAAAGCCACAACAATAAGCTATTATACCCAACCGCCAACACCGACGAGATGCCGTGTAACACCAGAACAAAATCTGAATGTCCGCTTAACGGCAAATGCCGAACCAAATCAATCGTGTAGAAAGCCTCCATCACAGCTCCAAACATCCCAACACGGCACTATTTTGGACTCTGTGAGACCGAGTTTAAAGCCCGGTTTTACAACCATGCTCATCATTCAAAGACCAACCAAAGATGAATGCTACGGAATTTTCCAAAGCTGTGTGGGACTACAAGAACAGAGGAATCGAACCGCTCATATCTTGGTCCATTATATGCAAAGCGGCTGCATTCAAAAGTGGCGCCAAGCGCTGCAATCTCTGTCTAGCCGAAAAACTGGCCATCTTACAAGCTGACCAACGTACGCTCCTAAATAAACGATCTGAGTTCATCACCAAATGCAGACACCGGACCAAATTCAAGTTAAAAAACATTAATTAATACTAACCTTTTATTCGTGGTTTTTCATTTGTGCACTGTTTTTACCTTTATTCTGTTTTTATTCTATTTTTAACTCCAGCCATCGTTTTGTCTACACTCTTTACCTTTAACCTTTTTCACTCTTCAATGACTCTTCACCTTACAAATGCCAGCGCGCACAACAACAACATCATCTACCCGCCAGTTGTAGTGAGCAGCGCTTGAGTAAGGCAGATCTGTAGAGCTTATCTTCCCTTGAATTTCGAGCCTTCTATATAATTTATTTTTTATTTATTAATTTTGGATTTCATCTTATACCAGTGTTGTGTTTTAGAACTACCACCTGACGAGCCGCCTTAGGCGAAACAGACTGTTGAGGTGTTTTTAACTTGAATAAATTTTATTTTATAAGCATTATACTACATATATTTCCAATAAATTTCACTTATCCCGAGTAAATACTTGCTACGGTCACAAAATGCTGTCATTTGCTAGAGTCAAGCTTTGGTCTGAACTAAATTTTGATTTAAAAAGTCTAGGCTGGCCCTCCTTTAAAAAACATTTAAAACAGAAACTTCTGGAAAAATATGTGATTAGAGCTTGCATTTTATTTTTAGTCTCCTAATCGGATCGTGCCTTTTATTGATTAGTCTACATTGTAATGTTATGTCTTGGAATCATTGCTTTTTGTTACTAAAGCTGTCTCTTTATATATTTCGATTGTTTGTTTTGGTTAATTTTTTCCTTTTGTCTTTTTTCAATTTTGTTGGCTCATGTACAAATTCTCAGGAGATACCTGACTTGACAACCTAACGGTTTTTTTGTTGTCTTCCGGTCTGTAAATATTTTTTTGCATGGGTATCCTACATATCTAATGTGGTGTTATATTTGCGTGTGCGTTTTTCACTGCTAAGCAATCTAATAAACTGAACTGATTTGAACTGAGCTCACAAAATTCAACTTAGCCTAGTAGGTAGCATTTTAATTACATGTATAACTGATGATGATTTAAGTATAAAGCAAAACGTTTTCAAATAAAAATGTTCAGTTGTTTACTGATTATCATATTTCTACTCAGGTTAAATAATTATGTGTGAATTTCGACCAAAATTTGAATAAAACAACTTGCGTTGAAACCTACTTCGGCGGGGCTACTACCAAGATTCATGTTTGCTGTCTAGGAGAAAATGGGATACCGGCAAAGCGCACTTTATCCATTTTTACACAAATAACGTTAAAATTTTACATAACAGGTTGTTTAGAAAGTCACTGTGCAGTGCGCAATTATACATTTATTATGATACAGCAAGTCCATATCACATTTACATTACATTTATTATAATAGATGCTGAATATGGCTTCTATTAGAATCAAGACATAATCAGACCCTTTTCAATTTGTAAATCTTAAATAAGAATTCCAAATCCTATATCTCAAATAAAAAATCCTAAAATCTGAAATAAAAAAGAGAAATGTTAAAGTGCATAGTGAGTTTCCAAAATGCACTACGAATTCAAATGCAAAAAAAATGGGATGCATAACCAAGCTCCATTATCTGTTTAAAACGTTGTCTTAAATTTCGCATACAGTATAATTCTTATCAACATTTTTTAAACCAAGAATTACGATTTTATTCCAATTGCAATAACAAAAAAAAGAACGAAAAATATCCAGAAATTATTTTTGGTAACAGGGCAGTTACCCCTGGACATTTACCTCCAGTCTTTTGGGTTTGGATTAGGGTAAGGATTAGGGTTACAGTTAGACTTATGGTAGGAGTGCCCGAGAGGGTTATATGATTGGATGTATGTGACCGGGGGTAAGTGTCCGGGGGGGATAAGTATTTTGGAGCCGTATTTCTATCTATTTTGATCAACCACAAAACTGAAAAAATTTATTCACTTTTGTTATCTAGTGCAGAGGTAGGCAACCACCGGCGCTGATTCGGGAGGTATTTGTTACCGAGCTTTACATCGTTTAAATGACACTGGTGGAAATGATTTTGGTTTTATAAATAACTCTGATTTACTACCATCACTCATAGATGAGATCATCTCACTGTAAGCAAACAAAACCCGGGCGCTCATTGACCCAGCGTTAAGATCAGTTCTGATAAATTTTATAATATTTTTATTTACTATCCCTTGATTACCGGTTGAGGAAAGTAATGCCTCCATAAACCGATCCTTATTGCGCGAAATGTTGCGGACCCTTGATCTAGGGCTCAAGATTTTTATTTACTAAATTCCTTTTATTTTCAAAATTTATATGTAAAGCTGATGTCCTATATGCACCAGTGTTATCTGTATATCTCGTCTGTCAGACCAAAGTTTGAAAACCAGTGGGGTATACTACGCTCGTAGTTTAATCTATGATTTTAAAATTACATGACTTTTAACTCTGCTGAAATCTGTTCATTCCATTTTGTTTCATCATGCTCTAATACACATTGAGAAAAAATATTTTTGGTTGTGATCACCATTGATAAAGTCTAGAGCAGTGGTTCTCAACACTTTTTTCCATATTCCTCCCCTAACAACTCAGATACAATCAATTTCTATCTACCGTAAATCACAAAAAAGAGACAGAAAAAAAATTAAATTTTTATAAAAATCAAAATTTTTCAAACAAGTCGACCAAACATATTTTATTCAACTTAGTGAGAACTTTGAGCTTCAAAGCTCTTAACAAAAAATTTAGCGAAAAAAGCATTTCAGCTTTGTTTAATGGCCCGCACTGTTTAATGACCCATGGCCCGCACGGCACATGCTTTCACGTAGCGCGGGTCGTGAGTACACCTAGCAATTGGAAAGTCTCTTTAATGCTTTGTGGAAACCGAATGTGCCCACCCGGAAGAGTATCCACCTATTCCGATGTTCAAGGGCCTGCTAATCAGCAAACGTCCTTTTCAGGACGGGGTGATGAGTGCGTTGCACACAAACTGCCTTTTTCAGGGCACATCATCAAAAAGTTTCGAGAGCCCTCCATACTACAACTGAACATCGAAGGCCTCACAGCCAGCAACATGAACGTTCTTCATCACCTTGCTACTCAGCTTGAGGCGTTCGTCATTCTTCTACAGGAGACCCACTGCACATCTGCAGAAAAGCTAGTGCTATCAAACTATCAACTAGCTGGGTTTTCCCTAAGCAGAAAGCATGGCCTTGCCACGTTTGTCCATGAGCGGCTAAAATGAACCTTACATAATCAATCTCCCACAACATCGGAAACTGAGTGGCTGTGCGTGGATGTTGATGGCTATAAAATCGTTAACATCTACAAACCTCCACCAACGCAGTTGCAAGTTTCCGACCTTCCAGTGTTCACTCACCCTTGTCTGTATGCGGGTGATTTCAACTGCCCCCATGTCGACTGGGGTTATAACACCAACAGCGCGGATGGAGACTGCCTAATGGCCTGGGCAAACTCCAATAACCTTGCCCTCCTTCACGATCCCAAGGATGAACCTAGCTTTCATTCTGAGCGCTGGAACACTGGCACTAACTCGGATCTTGCCTTCATCACCGTCGGTCCTGATAGTAGCTTGCCTTATAAACGCGTTTTGGAGAAGTTTCCTAGTTCACAACATCGATCTTCGCTTATAACACCACCAAGGTTTTCCCTCCCAGTACCGGAAAGGCCTGTAAAGCAATGGAACTCCCGCAAGGACAACTGGAGCCACTATAACTCCTTGACAAACAAGCTTGCAAGGAATTTGCCATCACCTGATTCAACAATTATGGATCAGGCCTACCAGGACCTTGGCAATATCCTCAGCAAAGCAGCCAAGAAAGCTATCTCACGCGGTCGTCGTAACACCTACATACCGTGTTGGGACGCTAAGTGTAAGGCCCTCTAC
Source organism: Trididemnum clinides (assembly GCA_963675345.1). Lineage (NCBI taxonomy): Eukaryota > Metazoa > Chordata > Ascidiacea > Aplousobranchia > Didemnidae > Trididemnum > Trididemnum clinides. The sequence goes on along the minus strand of OY776286.1, from coordinate 44,970,305 downwards.
CAAAAATTTCTGCAGTTTCCTGCTGGAGACCAGTCAAGCAGGGCTGCTACAGCCCTAATAACTTGGCTTGACAAGAAACGCAGAGACCGATGGTTTGAGGCAGTCCAAAACATCGACTTCTCACACTCCAGCAGAAAGGCATGAAGCACAATTAACAACCTCACTGGCAGGTCGCGACACAGCCCCCGTAACTGTCCCGTTTCAGCTAACGCCATTGCTGCTCAGCTGGTAAGAAACGGGAAATACGAGGGTGTTGATCTGTAAGTCGTCTCGACTTATTTGTCAAGAAGTGTCTGACCGTTGGAGGGCCTTGATACCATCTCCAGTGAATCTCTCTGGCGACTTCTCGTCCAGAGAATTCGCTGCCGCTCTCCAACACGCTAAGCCAGAAAAAGCTTCGGGCCCTGACTCTATTTGTCCTGAGCTTATAATCCATGCTGGAACTGCTTTGAAGTCCTGGTTATGTGGCTTCCTCTCTTCCTGCTTGCGCCAACTCAAAATTCCCAAAGTCTGGAAAAGAGCACTTGTAGTTGCGATTCCAAAGCGAAAGAAACCTGTAGAGGACCCAAAGAGCTACCGCCTCATCTCTTTGCTCTGTGTCCTATACAAGATCCTTGAACGACTGATCTACGCTCGTATTGAGCCTACTGTCGACCCCCTGTTCCCAGGCGAGCAGGCTGGGTTTCGACATGGTAAACCGACAGTAGATCAAGTTGTCTTGCTAACACAAAACATCGAGGATTCTTTCGAGGCAAAAAAGAAGGCCGGTGCTGTGTTTGTAGATCTGACAGCTGCATATGACACTGTCTGGCATCGTGGCCTCACCTGCAAGCTGCTGAGACTTCTCCCGGATAAACACATGGTCCGTATGATCATGGAACTTGTCCGGAATAGAATTTTCACCATTACTACCGGTGACAGCAAGCGAAGCAGTTTGCGACGTCTGAAAAACGGCGTCCCACAGGGATCAATCTTGGCACTCCTCCTTTTCAATATCTATATGTATAATCTTCCTTCAACGGTCTCCAGAAGGTATGCTTATGCCGATGATCTGGCATTGTTATACTTCTCTGATGACTGGAAGGATCTGGAGGGGGTCTTAAGCCAAGACATGACTACAATCTCAACATATCTCCAGACTTGGAGGCTACAGCTCAGCCACACTAAAACGGTGACGACGGACTTCCACCTGAACAACAGAGAGGCCAAACGTGAGCTTAATGTCTACAGCAATGGCAAACGCTTGCCATTCTGTCCAGTCCCTACCTATCTTGGGGTTAAACTGGACAGATCACTCACGTTTCGTTACCATCTTGAGGCATTGCGCAAAAAACTAACAACGCGCGTTGCACTGATGAGACAACTTGCAGGCTCAGATTGGGGCGCTGGAGCTAAAACATTGCGTACAGTCGCCCTATCTCTGGTCTACTCCACTGCGGAGTACTGTGCACCAGTTTGGTGTCGCAGTGCACACACTCGCCTCATCGATAGTGTTCTCAACGACGCATTGCGCATCGTTACTGGATGCCTGCGTCCAACTCCAACAGACTATTTGCCCGTCCTCGTAGATAACCAGCCGGCTGAGCTTCGCCGATTAGGAGCAACGCTCTCCCTGGCATATCGTAGCAGTTTGGACCCTGACCATATTCTCTATGAATTATTGGCTGGGTGCCCAGACGGCCACAGAGAGAGACTAAAATCTAGACGCTTCTTTGTGCCCGCTGCACGGAAGTTATTGCAAGATCTAACTGAATTGGATATTCGTGCAGCTCAATGGACAGACTTTAAATGGAGCACGGAATACTCGGAGTGCTCATCTGATCTCCGTGCTTTCATTCCTAGGGCGAGCACTAGGCCAATGGGAATGGGCCTGCCCAGATCATCATTGGTCAGGCTCAACCGCATGCAGGTTGGTGTTGGGTGCTTTCAGTCGTTCATGCACAAATGGGGCCTTGCTCCTACATCGAATTGCGAGTGTGACGCTGCAAAACAAACCGCAGAACACATTATTCTGACATGCCTCGTACATCGGACACCCACAGGAATACGTGGACTGACGATTTTGGATGTCGACACACGATGCTGGCTGAGTACCATCACTGCCAGCATCTGATTTCGAAACAGTGGATGATTCAACAATTCAACAACATTGCTGTCTCGCTGCTGTTTTTGACGTGGATGTGGATCCCTTTTAAAAGAAGAAGAAAAAAGAAAAAGAAGCTTTGTTTAAGAACACCCACGGTCATTAAGGTTGAAAGTTTGTTCTTCCTTGGATAAATACCCATAACGACGTTAAAATGCACTTAACTACTGCAAATATGCAGTTGTAAATGGTAAAATTTTTTTCCGACCACCACAGCTTTTTTTACGTAGTTGCATACACTTAAGCATCCAAACACATCAACTGGTTATTGGATTCGTTAACTGGTTTCATACTGTCATACTTACTTAAGTACTAAAGTATTCTGTGATTTATATTTTCAATGTGGGAGTGCCTCATTTTGAGAGTATAATACGAGGTATTGTTGATAAAATGGAATTTGCCGTGAACAGTAAATATGGTTCGTGCTCAAACATCATTTACAGTAGCATTAAAAGGGAAATCAAAGGTTTACGGATCGTGGCTCGGAATTGATTTAAGTGGTCAAATTTCTCGAAGCTTCTCATGTTTTTGCTGTTGTTTACTTTTGAAGAAAAGGTACAAAATTTGCTTTCAGAAAATCGATCTTCAAAAAAAGATCTTCAACTCAAATGAAGGCACTAAATTGATTTTTTACAAGAAAAGCTATTCAACTTAAAAAAGAACAACATTCCCGCTTCTCAGTGAATTTCATTTTTCTGCTACTGTTTTGCATTCTCACGAAATTTCGTACCGAGTTAGGATTGGCCTCTCAACGCTTCTGGTTAAATAGCAGCTGAATCACGCCACCGTGTTAACTGCAAATGGATGCATCAAAGATACTGAGGTTGCAACACTGTTGCTAGATAAAAACAATTATATTAAACTGTATGTTTTGGTATTTGCCTCAATTTGATTAATAACAAACAACCAAACAAAATTTTTTGTTTACATATCTCAATAAATTCAGCAACCGGCGCTATGGCATATTGATTAGAGCAGTAGTTCTCAAACTTTTTTCGATGCGACGCATTTAAAAAAGTTTGCGAGACTTTGCGACGCACCAGACAGCATCCTACGGTTTAGTTTGCCGTACCGCGAGATAAATGTGACCCACAATCTACACAAATTACTGTCCTTATGCTCGCGAGATTTTGGATTGGTCTGTCATCTTCAATTGTAAAATCACGCTCTTCTAAGTTAGTGATTCATCTTTCCTGTTTTCGTCCAACATACAACTGATTGCTTTATGCTTTATATATTTTTCGCCAATTTAGTTAAACATATGCAATTTGATTCTTGAATAACAAGTCAACAATTACAACAGTGTATTAAAACACTATTATGGAAATACAATTGATAATGAATGCCAGAAGAAAGCAAAAAAATAATCTACGATCAGAGTTTTTTTGACGCAGTAAAACCTAGAGTTGATGGCACAAAACTAAATTATCCCGCGACGCCCTTGGAAAATTGAAACGACGCGTCGGGGCGTCGCGACGCACAGTTTGAAAACCACTGGATTAGAGCGTCCGCTTTGCAGTCCGCAGACCAGAAATTTATTTTTCAAGTCAAATTATACCAAAAACTTTAAAAAACTGTATTCACAGCTTATCTGCTTGGCGCTCAGCACAAAAGGGACAGAGTGGAGAACAAGCCGGCAAGCTTGCTTGTTCTGTCCTTGGACAAGACACTTAACGGGATGCTTCTATCTTTATGTGGCACACAGGTGGCGGGGCTAAGCAGTCTACCTGTCGCAGTGGCCCAGTCTGAATAGAGACTAGCAAAAAGGGCAAATGAAAAGCTCATAATCTGAGATACTTCTCCAAAAATGAAACGTCTTGTCCATACGAAGAAGAAGAAATTCAGCAACGATTTACGGAAAACATTAATGTCGACACGTAAATCATAAAATAAAAACTTAAAAATCTTATTTTTTCACACCAATTCCTCCCTTGAACAAATATACTTCGAACATTAGCAATTCTTTTCCTATTAAGTCCAGTGACTCCCGGTTGAGAACCACTGCTATAGAGCAGGGGTGGCCAACCCTGTTATACAAAAAAGACAATGACAAATGGACCGTCACTGAAAGAGCCGCAATGCAAGCAAGCCTAGGATTGCGCGGCACATTATGCGTCCAAATGCAGGGGACAATCCTTTCTTTTTGTGGGGAAATTATTTTTTTTAATATAATTTTAAACAACAAAGCCATAAAAAATCCCACTTGTTTTTCACTTTAAAATTTCTCTATATAAATTACAGTTTTCGTGTATCAAACATCTCAAAGGCAGAGAGCGACGTCATAAATTATCTCAAAAAAGGGCGGAAGAAGTTTTTTTTAGACATACCATTACTATTTTTGTAAGGCTATTCCTCACAAAAGCGCATAATTTTATCTTGCGAGCCGCAGTTCGTACATCCCCGATATAGACTAAAAATCATTTACCTAAAAAACTAAAAAAAGTGGATTATGGTAGTTTGATTAAAATTTTTTATGCAAATAATTTGCCTCCGTCCTTGATTGTTTTTCTCGCTTATCACTACTGGGTGTCTATGATTGCGTCTTCTCCAAAAGATGGCAACTTTAATTAAATCTAAAAGATATTTCCAAGACATAAATCAAGTGACTTTTTCATTAATTTGAGTTTCAAAACTCCTTCTCTTCAAACCATGATACAGGACTGGGTTTTTCTATTATTTTGTACATGTTTTGTTGGGTACTTCAATTCTCATCACGGCAGGAATCTACAAACTGGCCAATATACAGTTGACCTATTGATACCCTAACCATTTTGAAAGAAACATTGTAAGACTAAATCAGATAAAAGTAAAATACTGCAACTATCTTAGAAAATATATCTTACTTGCATACACTGCCAATATTGTTTGAGTTTGTGCACTCATATTTTCCACTCTTTGGATCCAACGTTGCTAATGGTGGACACTGCAATGGTTGACAGGGGAGATTGGTGCTTTGCGTAGAGGCTTGTGTGCTGCTTGCCTCACCTGAAATAATCATTTTTGCAAACATATGAAACGTATGATGCATTTAATTTTGTTTACTGTCAAGTGCTCAGCCAGGAAAATGATTAAAGGACTATAAATTTTTCAGAAGCTTTATGTTTCACTATAAATGAAAAAGTTGAAACAAAATGATAGTTTAATTCACGGTTTTCTAGTAAATTTTGCGTATTTTGGATCTGAAGTGACATAACATAGCGTTGACTTCAACTTTCAAAACCTCTTTTATCCCTCTACTGGTTAATACCTATGCCTAGTTTACCTTTGCTGAAGCTGGCAAGTACTATCAACATCAGCAGTATTTGTATCATTTGCCTGGCCATAGCAATCATAGCAGATGTCGTGTTCAACTTAGCAGTAAATATCAAGTTTTAATCAGATCTACATAGAAAAAATTAAAAATGTTTTTTCCGACTGTTTTCTTTTTACAAACTTTTGGGCAGGTAACGTGTGAAAGTAACAATAAATTTTGAGAAAGTAGACTAGAACAATACAAAACACTTAGAATTAAATTTTGAGCACCTCTATACTTTCTTCATAAAAGCTTATAAGGGGAAGTGAGCCTACTCCACACAATGTTTTGCGAAGTGCAGGTAACTGGCTCTGTAAGCCCTGCTCGTTGTTTTTACGAAACTTTGCAAAATAGTAGCAATATAAAAAACACGTGGCGCAGTGTCTTGACCAAACGTATATGTACAGTTTTCAACAGCCATCTGTCGGCCTCTGCGAGAATGCTAAACCTTACACTACCTGTAGGCCTATCAATTTTCCAACCAGTTATTGCCTACAACCTATTTGTTGAGCTGCGACGTCAAAATTCCACCTTTCAACTTGACTGCGAATTCATGGAGTGCAACCCTTGCTTTAAAAGAGAAGTGCAACCCTTGCCTTAAAAGTTGTTATCTGGAGCTTCCCCATTACACAAAAGTAATGTAATTCCTTAGCGTCGCAAGTTAAAGCCGACGGCCACCAATGCCTTTAAACCAACAGCTCAGCTGTAAATCAGTTGTAAAGCTCGTTTTCATTACGCCTAAATTGCAGCGTAGCGTGAAAAATTCTTTGTTTCTCTATTTAGGAGCGAGGAACAAAGAGCGCTGCTATATGAGTAAGAAGCAAACGCAAAATTAAAGAAATATTTTTGAACCCGAGGCTATTGCTGGGTTTATGTAGCATTATTGAATTTGATTCACGAGTCGTGTGAAGAAACATGCATTTCGTTTTCCCTTGAATTAAATCTCTGTCTACTCTCCCTCTTTTACAATCTGTGGCTGGTTTTGCTGTTTATTCATTTCAATTTACTTTTCTTTGCTGCTCCTCTCCACGTAGGCTGAAGTTTTCAGTGAGGGCCACTAACCTCCATTATCAATTTGACGCCACCCAGAAGTGGTGAGTAACAAAGTAGTTTTACTTACAAAGATTTTCAGCGACGAGCTACTTATTTAATTAGTAGAACGTAGCGCTACGAAATAATTTATTGAAAAGAATTACGAATAACATGAAACAAATAATGCTTTCCAAGATCTGCTACTTATTTAATTAGTACTTACTTAATTAATTTTCAGCGACGAGCTACTCATTTAATTAGTAGAACGTAGCGCTACTGAGTAATTTATTGAAACGAATTACGAATTTAAATTAATTTCATCGGTGTAGAACAGGTTGTTTGTTACATTGCAAGCATAATGGCTGAAAATGATAGTTAAGGTATTCCTGAGGAGGACGCTCGCATTGGACCCCCATCCGTACGCCATTAAACATTATCGAATGGAGTGAAATTAAAAAAAGAATCTTACACTGCAGGCGAGCACGATAAAACTTTGCTTGCTAGTAATGTCATGCGTCAAATAAAAAAGAAAGTTGATGTATTTAGAGCGCGCTGCTAGGCGATTAGCTGATTAAAAAAAAGCGCAACTTATAAGCAAAAAAACGATGATTCTATTTTTTCAGTAATATGACATTTTTATGTCAAAAACGGTGCTTCTTGGGTCTCACAAGGTCGAAACCGATTGCGGGTTATTGACGTGATGTAATAGATTGTTGTTTGGTACCGTATGATGTGGGCGATAATTTTTGAACAAAATTTTCTATTTTGCTTTATTGTGATGCTGGAGGCAGATCCCTTTTAATAGAGGATCGTCTTGAAAATTGCAACCTAGCAACTAGCAAACTTTACAATTTGTAAAATGATAAAGTCTTAACAGTAAATCCCACACCCCTGTTAGGGGTTACCTATGTGACTTGTTTGCCATATCATGTGTATGTGTGTCCCGAAATGAGACTCCCATGATATATTACAGGTATTGCTGTATCATACTGTTTTGTAGTGCATCTTTTTTTGCACCCAATGGCAAATTTGTTTTTTTCAGCATTTTTATTATTGAGTGTTTTTTTACACTCGCCTGATAAGACCGAAGGTCGAAACCGGTCGCAAGTTATTTGCATAATGTAATAGATTGCTGTATGGTACCGTATAATGTCGGTGATCATTTTTGGGTAAAATTTTCTATTTTATCTACAGAAGCATATTAACGAAATTTGAAAATGACTGGCCGCACAAGATTTACGACGGTCACTAACCTGCTTATAATCAGTATTTCTACCTGCTTTAATAATTTTTGATTAGAGAAGCCAGGTTGCAGAAAATGTCGAATGCCCAAAGACCTCAATTTTGTTGTTCTCATACATAGATAGTTATTGACTTTTTTAATTATAAGTCACTCTTGTCTAGCAATTGTTAAAGCGGTGTCTGTTTAATCAAATTCAAATCGTAACACGCAGGATTGAACCCGATAACAATTACTTCTCGACAATATGCTTCAAATTCTTTATTTATAACTTATATTTTTTATGTTTTCATTGGTTTTCATCGCTTGAAAAACATTCGCAAATTTTCTTTTCATTAGCTCATAGACGCCACTCGAGCATGTTTTAGACCAGTGGTTCTCAATTGGGGGTACTCGCACCCCTACGGGGTGCGAAAAGAGACTTTTTGGGGTGCGAACTTCTCTTCTTTGACTATTGATACCAGCGATGTTAATACAAAAAACATTACATCAAATGATGCAAGGGGTGCAAAAATAATTTTTCCATCAGGACGGGGTGCGGGCTTCAAAATGAATTGAGAACCGCTGTTTTAGACAATATACCAATTAATTTTCATCACCGGTTGTGACATAATTCACTCCTTTTTCAAAGTTTGGAGCATTGCTCACAATGTCGACACTCAATGGAGCATGGCGCGCATCAAACTTTAGTATAGGTTCATTTCCAGAAAAATTTTTGGGTGAAAATAGGTCTCGATGTAACCATTATACAATGTCATTGGCCAATGACTCATATTACAAAACTTTGGACAGATCTGGACAAGTCTTGAGTTGTATAGTCTGAAATGTATTTGTTCAAAAATTTGCAACGAAATTTTATAAATGTACACTCTACTTACATCCCTTAGTTAGAAATTTTCATCCATTTATTCTCACTGTGTATTCAACTTGTAATCTTGAACATTTTTGAAAACTTTAAGATAAATAAAGGTCAAACTAATCGCACTGGTCAATGTTAAACGTCTAAAACAGGGTGCACAAAATCGGGTCTGTAAAGACTTCACATCAGTGAAATGTATTCTGAAGCGTAACAACTTTGGACACCCCTGGTAAAGTAATAATACTATATGGTATAACATCATATCAAGACCTGGACAAGTCTTATTTCACCACTCATTATCGACCTCTTTTCATTAGCTCGTAGGCGCCATTCGATACATGCTCTTTTTTGTGCTTTTTTGAGCCAATTTATTTTCATCACTTTTTGCGACATAACACACTTCTTCTTCAAAGTCTGGAACATTGGTGGCAATTACCGACACTCAATTGTACATGGCGTGCTTCAAATGAAGAGGCTCTTTATAAAAGTGCGTAAGTCCGTTTAAATGAGTTTTGAGATAAAGGCATTTAAAAATTTTTGAGATATGTTTCTGTACAATGAGTTAGAATTCAAAAGTTTAGTCACTCTGAATCAATTACATTGATGACTACAAGCACGATAACAAAAAAATTTGCCAAAATTAATTTACACAGCATTATTAAAAAGAAACTAATAAGTGACTTAAGCACTTCTTCTATGATATACTGATTTGAGTACTTTTGGAAGCTCATGTGTTACTTGCTTTTTATTTCGAAGTGTATTAATTACTTTTTAAGTGGAAGACCAGTAACTTATTATAGGTGATGGTCCACAAAACTTTGTTTGGAAAAAAAGTAGTAAAATATCGTCAAAAAATGAAGGGTCATGCCCCATCGATTTTTTGAATCCAATGAAGAAATGAAGGCATAGCAAAGTAAAGGATATTTTGAACTAACGAAAGTAAAATAATCACTTACAAAACATTGATCTCCAAAAACATAAAGGTCTTCGTTTGCGTTTTGGGTCAAGATTGAAAAATTGAACAAATGTAATATTTTACCCCCTCAAAATTTGCTTTTGGCTACGCCACTGGACCTTTAAAATTAGAAACTTCTTACTACTAATAATAATCACTATTTTATTTAAAATAAACTTACGTTTATCAAAGCAATTGACCTTTAGCTATGCGCCAACTATGGTTCGCAACACTAGACAAAACCCATTTTTCCTGCCAATAAACAAAAAACTAAATCTGGCCTATCGATTCAAATAACGTATGCTATTTTAAGACATTGTTTACTCAACTGTATTTTACCTGAGAGATTCAAAACTATTATGGCACAAAGCAACTTTTCAAGAAGTTAAAACCACAACGACGATGAGTTCCAGAAACGCATTTTGTTTGTCAAATTGAACGAAAAATAATGATAACCTTTACCTACAGTAAATGCGAAGCAAGGTAGAATGCTACAACAAATTCTGCGTAACTAGCCTCTACCACAACAGTTCAGCTATAATAATGTCAGTACAGGCCATGTGTAGCACACCTTGATGGTTCCGACAATTCTCAAGTTGATTCTTCTTTATTTCCAACTTGTTCTTGAATTCTAGATATTAGCCATGATAAAAGTTTTATCAATATACTGCATAAATTTGCGTAACCTGCAACACGGAAAAAGTAAAAGCCCAAGCTATTTCACTACCAGGCGAAGCACATTTTCGGCAATGTTGCCACTAATTGTTGTTATTATGAAGTTGGTAATAATATGTAGGATATGTATGTAGGGGAGCAATCCACTACACATGTTACACTTCAACGTTTATTCCATTTCCTCTTCATTTTCATTTTTAAAAATACTTGAGTGGTATGTCAGCTTGGAGTAAAATGTTATTTCTTCTGGAAGAAATGCATACTGCAAGAGCTCCTTAACATCATCCAGTTTTTAACATCATCCATATATGGAAAAATAGGAATAATATGATTTGAGCAAATGACTTGAGCTTATTGATGAAATCAAGTTGTCAACTTTTATTCCTCTCTTTAGCAACTGAAATAGTGCTGAGCAACTATCGGTGCCAGTCATTACATATCGGCATGAAGGGCGATGCTTTCTTCTAAACAGCACATCTAGAAGTGATGAAATTCTATTAGGTGCTTTCAAATGAAAATCAAAGGCTGCTTTGTAATTTTTCACAACAACAGGCGCGTGGTTTTTTCCAAGTCATCGGTCAAAGGATGCTTTACAAAAAGTACTTGGAATGGTTTATCGGGGTTATTTTTTTAATCATATGCACCCATTCAGATGGTTTCACAACTTTGTCTTTCTTGCTTATTTTTTTTTCATTGCGTGCAAAATTTCAATCGCAAGGCATTTGGCTGTGACCAGAAATGAGATAGTGGATGTGAATCTCACCAAACTTTGTATGTGTCATTGCATACATTTATGCAAATAACCACCTGTTCTTGTTGTGGGAAAAGCAATTGTCCGCAAATACGTAAACTTACAAATTTTTGCTGCTTAATCTTTGGATGTTGAAGCCTCAGCATTTGATAACTTCATGTGGTCCTTTTGTAGCAAAATTATCGCTGTGCAAAAACACTTTTTCTAAAGCTGTTTTAGTAATCTGGATCTTCATTAACGAAACGATGCATTTCGGAAATTGTCAATGACAAATCAAGGTATTTTTTGTGTTCATTTTTTGAGCGATTGTAATGGCTTTATCTAGCAGGAAACATTTCAATCTGCTCCCGATTACGATTTTTTACACTATTAGCTACCTTGCTGTGATGGTCATGCTTGCCACGATTGTCCGCCAAGTCCGACAAAAAGTTCGAAACTTTCCTTTTAAGCCTTGAAGCTTTAATGTCACGAAATCCTAAAAATACAGCTTTGCACGCTCTGACCGTTTTCTTTTTAACAGACACAGCGTAAATGTAACTGGTTCGAGTAGCATCATTTTGGTTTCTAGGGCGCCGCCCAATCTTGTCGCTTCTTTTTTTTGAACGCACGCCCTGAGTTATGTATTTTGGACTTAGTGATCTTTGAATCGGTTAAAGGCTTGAATTATGCAATTTCGCTCTATCTCACTCAGTAAAGCATATCAATCGCATCGACAAATTACTGGCATTTGTTGTCTCTGGTTTACTTGTTTTCCTGAATATGTAAGAAGTTTAATGCCTAAAAGGAATGTAACTACATTAATTAACAGTAATTGTATTTCATTACAATAAATAAATTACCGTATTTTCCCGTGCATAAGAGACCCTTTTTTGGTCTAAATTTTTACTTTAAAAATAGGGGATCTCTTATACATGGGAGTACCGGTATGAAACTGTGGTGGGAGAAGATTTGGATGAGAAAATCTAGAGCCCCTTTGAGAAAGCCAGCTCTCCTTGTCTTTGACCAGTTCAGAACCCACCTGACAGAAGAGACAAAGAAGCTGGCTGCACACTCAAAAACTCAGTTGGCTGTCATTCTTGGTGGTTTAACCAGCCAGCTGCAGCTCCTTGATGTCTCCATCAACAAACCTTTCAAGAATTTGATGCGAGAGGAGTGGACAAAGTGGATGCAAGATGCCGAATCTAACCTGACACCAACTGGTAAAGTAAGAAAGCCAACCCTTGGAGAAGTCTGTAGCTGGGTCATCAAGGCATGGAATGGTGTAAAGCCAGAGGTCATCATTAAATTTTTCAAGAAGTGTGGCATCTGCAATGCCATGGATGGTACACAGGATGATGCCATTTTTGAGCTGAGTGACTCCTCTGATGATGATGATGAAGAATTGGCTGATATTGCGGAAGAACTGACTTTAGTTGATATTTCTGATGAGAGTGATGAGGAATTTAATGATTTCTATCATGAATAAAGTTATTCATTACTAAAAAACTTTTTTCCAGAATTTTTGCCTAAAAATTGAAGGGGTCTCTTATACACAAGGGTCTCTTATACACCGAAAAATACCGTAATTGTTTTATAGAGAGTGATGCCATATTTGCAGTGCCGAATTACCCCTTAGGCAGAGTAGGCAACTGCCTATGGGCCTCGCGACTTTTAGGTGCCCATGAGACTGTGACAAAAGAAATTTTGGTAACTGTTACTTTTAACCCGTTAAGTGAAGATAATGTGATATCACGCCATGGAAAGTGTACGTCACGATTCTGAGCTGAAATTCTAAGCCCAGTATAGATCAGCCTTAAACCTCTGTATTTTTTAAATTCTATTTTTGCAGTATTATTACACTAATTAGCAATCAAATTGTTGGAAATTTTTTGGAACAATTTTTGTTATTCTTGATAGTGTCATTTTGTAGTTAAGTTTAGTTGCCCTGTCAAAACTAAAGTATATCATTTCTATTTTTTCCATGCCACGCACGACTTAGAATTTATTTCTATGTTTTTCATTTCTATATTTCTTAGCATTTATGCTGCAATTCCATAGGACTTTGAAAGTTTAGTAGACTTGCTAAGCTTTCAGAATTAACTTCTAGTTGAAATCGTATCTGTGCCTATCATTCCATAAAGGCTATAGGTTGAAATTAATAATTTCTCTTTACTATTTTTTTTACTTTTTCAGACTCCTAAGTTAAAATGTCGACCAACGAGAAAAAGAGATATGAAAGTGGAGCACAGAAGTGAAGAAAGAAAAAAGAAGCTAAAGTGAAGCTTGATAAAGAAATCAAAATAACTTCGTCGCTTTTCCAACTTGGCTTCACTCGTTCGCCTGCAGAAGATCAAGCCTCTGGTAGTACTGCCAGCAGTGTCGGCGATGTTATTGCGACAGACTTGCCTTCAGAATTGACTGCTGTGCAAATGGTTGAGTCTCAGGCTACCATAGATGACACTGCCAAAATTGTAAAGGAATTTAATGTTATTGATCCGGAGAGACAAATTCAGGCACCTAAATTTCAAAATGACGTAGGATTATGGGAAAACATTACTAACGCAGTGAAAAAATATTGGTCAACTAGAGATCCTGTAAAATGCCAGCACTTTGATTGAGATTTTTCGGCTTCACGTAGATAGTACAACGATGGTACTGCAAGATATTTTACTCGTTTCATGCAGTTTTGGAAGCATGTGAATGGAGAACAAACTAAAAAGAAATGGTTGATGTACTCACCAACTTTTGGTAATGTATAGTGTTTTCTATGCGTCTTATTTCGTGATGCATGTAAAGGAAATCAAACTCAATTCTATGATAGATTTTCAGACTGGAAAAATGCTGCTCAGCGCATCCAAATGCACGAGAACAGCGAGTTGCACCGAACATGTGTACAGGCACTTATCACTAGGCGACGTGTAGCATGTCGCGTAGACTGCTATTTACAAATTCAATTCAACAAAAAGAAAGAATACTGGATAAAAGTTCTGCAGCGAGTAGTGTCGATTATCAAGTTTTTCTCGTCGCGAGGAATGGCCTTTCGCAGTGAAAATGAAAATACAGGTTCGCAACATAACGGAAATTACTTGGGCGTTTTAGAGTTGATTGCGCAGTATGATCCTTTTCTGAGTTCTCATTTAGCCAAGTATGGTTACCAAGGCCGAGGAAGACCGCCCTACTTATCGTCTATAATTTGTGAAGAAATTATCGAGATAATGAGAAATAAGGTTCTGGCAGTTATTGTAAAAGAATTGCAGCAATCCAAATACTTTTCTGTAAGCATCGATTTTACGCCGGACATATCGCACGTAGACCAGCTGACAATAGTTGTTCGATAGGTAAGAATGTAAGACGGCGAAGTGGTGGAACGGTTTCTCACCTTTATCCCAATTGAAAGTCACACAAGAGAAGCTCTTGCTACGACTGTCTTGATATTTCTAAACAAACATGACATTGATTTAAAAAATCTGCAAGGACAATCTTACGACAATGCTCCAAACATGTCTGGTTGTTACAACGGTCTTCAGGCACACATTTGTCAAATCAATCCACTTGCACATTATATTCCCTGCGCAGCACATTCGTTGAACTTGGTTGGAGTTTCTGCTGCAAAAACCTGCGTTAAAGCACTCTCTTTCTTCGGACTTGTCCAAAAATTGTTTAACTTTATTTCTGCGTCAACTACACGTTGGGCGATTATGTCTAAATGTCTGAAAAATGATGGTGGCTATGGACTCTTTCTAAAGAGAGCGACTGGAACAAGGTGGTGTGAGCGGGCGGATGCGACCAAGGCGCTGTCTTCTGATTACAGCAGCTTCCAGAAGGCGTTGTCGGTCATTGTAGAAGATGTGAAACAAAAGCCAGAGACAATTCGAGAAGCCGAATGTCTGTTACAAGACCTTTCGAAGAAGGAAACAGCCGTTATGTCAGTCTTCTGGGTTGTCATCTTGAAAAAATTCAATGCAGTCAGTAAATCATTACAGAAAGAAACGATAGAACTCCAGGCGGCCGTCAATAGGTTGATATCACTGTCAGATTTTCTAACATCACAGAGAGATTTGTTGGATGAATACAAAGAGAAGGCGAACAAGAAAGTTAAAGCACAGTACTTTGACGACTGCAATCGGTCGCGCAAGCGAAAACGACATCACGCCGATGTTGATGCAAGAAGAAGTTGTACTTCTTGGAAAAGACAAGTTCAGAATTGAAACCTATCTACCGATATTGGACTGACTATCTGCTGAGCTCAACCGCCGCATGCAAGTACACGACAAAATTCAGTCGTTGTTTGGATTTTTAGTTGAATTACCATCCAAAGCAAATGACGAATTAAGACACGCAACCGAGATATTTCGAGAGAATTATCCTGGTGGCAACGATATCCAATTCCAGGAAGAAATGGTTCACTTCAAGCATTTCGCATCGCAGTTTGAAGATTATAATGATAAAATATCTGCATCGCAATCATTTGAACTCATTTGTAACAACATGATTCAGTCAACTTTTCCAAACGTTTTGACCGCACTACAAATTTACAGATGTTTAATGATCACAAACACAACCGCCGAACGAACTTTTTCCAAATTGAAAATTCTAAAAAACTGTCATAGAGCTTTAATGACGCAAGAACGATTAAATGGGCTTGCTATTATGGCTACTGAAAACGACTTTTTGCAGAATATTAACTTTCAGGATATTTTAAACGACTTCACTACTGTAAAATTAAGAGAAAAGAATTTTTGAAGGTTCGTTACATAAAGAGATTAGTAATTGTAAACGGTAGACTCGTAGTTTGTGGATTATGGTATGGAAAGTAAATAAATATTGAGTTTTATATTTTTTCTTTTTGGATAAATAGTTAAATACGAATTTACACAGTGCTTGTATTCTTAAATTCGTAATCTAAAATGCCATATTGCTACAATTTACATTTTATGTCCTGGGATTGGTAGGATAATTTATATTGATAATTTTATGTCAAGTAGGCACCGGGGGCCCCAAACGTTTGACTGCCTATGGGCCCCCAGGGTGCTTAATCCGGCACTGCATATTTGCCATGTCGCAATGAAACAAAACCAGTTAGCCAGATTTGTATTCATGTCACAAGTAGCGGTGCGCTAGTGTGTCATATTTGGCTATAGTAAAATCAAACTAAAATTTTTTAAATCAAATTTCAGGCACGTTATAGGCCTTGATTGCATCCAATGAGCAGTACAAACATAAAATCATACAAATTCTATCATAGTCTTTGAGTGTACGTAAAATATTTATGTCGTTAATACCGGTACAGGTAGGGTTGCCAGACTTTCGGAAAATTCCGTACATGTCCGGAATTCAGGTGCTCTGTCCGGAATTTGCTCGAGTGTCCGGAATTTTGCTCAAATGTCCGGAATTTTTTAATTAAACTACAGAGAAAGACATGTAATGAAAATTGTAAAATTTGAGGAATAGTCACCATAAGTGGCAGCGAGACAGGCGATGACCTTTTTTTTACAGAGAACACCTTTATTTTGGATAACACGACTCGAGCTGTAACATCTACGACAGTTATTTCAAAGCGTTACTTACATAAATTGGGTCCAAAATATTTCTTAATGAGTGAACTAGTAACAACTTTTGTAGCGTCGTAACAAAAGAAACTAATTTCAAAGTTGCCAACAAACGGTAACAACTTTTTTACCAAAAGTTACAACTCTGCCAACCCAGCTGTCAATACTTACAAGAGTGAACAGTTGTATCAGGAATTATCAGTAATCAGACGTGGTAACCATAGTGTAGACAATCTATTTCTTAAAAGTGCCTAACAAATTACTAACATTTAACCTTCGTTTGGCATTACCCACTTTTAGTTGCGACTAAATCTCTGTTTCTGACAGCTGTATAGAATGAGATTCATTAATCTTTCCTCTTATTTGTTTTATGTAGTTTCCGTAAAGAAATTGTGGAATGCAACATTACTTGGAATTAAAACCAATTGGAAGAGACTCTATGCACTGGTACGTATTGCGAAAGAATAAAATGACACATTTGTACCCTATTAGGGCACTCCACTGTTTAAGTTTGATGTCATAAATCATTGTTGCTACCTTGTAGCATGTTGTCTTTTTAATTAAATGTAAAATCCGACTAGGCCTTTGCTGCTCTGAAGTGCAATACCAAACCTGTGATGTCACAAAAGCGTGATTGCTATTTAATTTGGTCTCAAAAAGGCTATTTATGTTTAAACAAGTGCTGCTTAGTACCAATTGTTTTTGTTTTTTTTTTGCTCGTTTATTACGTTTATGCAGCAGTTACGCTGATCCAGCGGTAATTTTCGTATCCATACAACCGATTAATCATGAACTTTTTATGTGACATGCTGAGTCACTGAGTAGTTAATTTTTGAAAACTGTAGATTTTTATAAAGCAGTGTCGTTTTTGAAGTGTAAATACTGTTGAAAAGCAAAGCTGATAGATATAACTTTGCAGGGTCTACCAGAACTGGTGCCGTCATGATTCCATGACTTTCAGAAATGAATGCATTCAATCATTGACTTTATCTGATCCCAGATGATTAATCATGCAGCTGTGGCAGAGTGGATTGGTTTGCTCAAGACCACAGAAAAAAGACTGCTTTGTTTTTTGTTTTATGGACTAATTTTCTTTATTCATTATCAAAATTGTGCACAAAAAATCTAAATCTGAACCATCACATTCGCATACATTTTATGCTTTTTTCTGCTGCCACACGTAAAGATGCAAGTATTGTCAAATTAAATTGAATAGCTTTATATTCGTATTGTTTATTAAAAACTTGTGTTATTGAATGGTACATAGGTTTGTTTTTCTTGTGAGCATATCATGACTTCGGCTTGATTGTACTCGACCAGTACTTTTGCTAGTTGAAATTCATTTACGTTGAGCGTAAATTCTCGTTGCGCAGTGACCGATAACTCAACCTTGAAAAAGCTTACGTGTGATCAACATTTCTTGTTGCGTGTTGTCTACGTCAATGCTATACAAGGAACTTGTTTTTTTTACCTCCCCTCTCCCCTCTTAAATTGTTCTTACTATTTTAAAATTTTTGCGCGCAATGTCACTGAGGTGGACCTACGGATTGAGCCCAGACCGGTTTTAGAGCACAGAGCGAAAATGTGAAGCTCACAATGATAGGGTTTATGTTGTTTTAAACATAGGCGTTCTACTGTCTACATAGGTGTAATCTAGTTTGTCATGAGATTTCTGAATTTAATTTGAAGAGCTAGTAAACTTGCTGTTGTAATGACCTCATATTAAAATTTTTTAGTTCAAATATGTTTTACGATTTATCCTTTTTCTTTTTTTCAATTGTGTTTTGTATTTATGTAGTTGAGGATAACTTCATATTTATCAATACAATGTTTTTTTTGAGATTTAGTTCATAGAAACTGCAGAATTTGATCTTCAAATGTTCCAATACCGAAAACATAGCAGAATGGAACAGGTCACGTGTAGAAGCTCCGCATTGAATCACTGTATAAATTTACAAATAATATAAAAAGCGAGATTCTCAGACTCGTTACGGAAAAATTTGGTTGGAGAGGTCATGCGCTTTTCCTATACCTCCCATTTGAATAATCTATCAATGTAAAAGAAATAAGTACACGCCCCCCCAAAAGGTTGTTAACCCTACCGTTTTCATAAATTTCCAAAATAGGCGAAAAATTCAAATGCACAAGATTAATCTACAAAAAAAGGTCTTCAACTTTGATTGTATGGAGCAAAAGAATCACTCAAAAAAAGCCCTTACTTTTGTTTTGAGATATAAATACATTTAGCCCCTTAGAATCATCAAAAATGGGCAATATACGCAGAAAATGAAGACCTTTATTTTTGTTTGGAGCTGAAAATAACAAAGAAGTCAATTACAAATAGTACGATATCTTGCCAAAAAAGGTTTTCAATATTGTAGTAAAACAAAAATGCTATTAACCTCCCCTTTCCCCCCCACCACCCACCTTGCAGAATCTTCGAAAATATGCGTAAAAAGTGGTCTTCACGTTTATTTGGAGCTGAATATAGCCAAAAAGTCACGCAAAAAAACTCTTCATCTCCAAAAAAGTCCTCAACTTTGTTTTGAGACAAAAATTCCTTTCCTCCCTCCGATACACAATTAGTGTTACTCCCATGAAAAAGGCCGATTTTTAGGGGTGTTGCGAGGTTAATCCTGATTCGCAATTTGTTTTTTGGGAGAAGTGATGAACCAATTTGTTCCACTACCGTATAGGGAAAATCAACGCCTTTTTAGTAAAATACACTCAAAAAGTTTGGCTGAAAATGGACTTTTGGGGGACATTAAGTTACTTTTCTCAAAGGTGCCGAAATAATTTTTTAAAAGGAATTTAGTTGCAGCTACTTCAACTACTCTGGTTTTTTACACAATCCCCAGTGTGTCGGTATTGCCTGGACCCTTCTCAACGCAACTGTCTACGTGCGGTTGTTGCAAATTTCAAATTAGATAATTGCTAACCTTACTGTCCTAGGTTAGCTTACTTAACATAGCCTAAAAATCTCTTATTTTTAGCACATTCGCTAACAGTTAGTGTCTTAATATTTAGTTTCCTTATCAATCTTTGCGATTTCCGAAAAAAATTGCAACTTTAAGCGATAAAATGTTATAAAAAAATGAACTGATAACAAAAGCCTCCATTAAAATTCTATGCAAACAATGCACTTTTGATCCTCCAACAAAAGTTTGAAAGGCGCCGCAAGTGGCGATGACGTCACGCGCAGTTGATCTATACCAGCCATCATAGAAAATCATCGCAAAGCGTCTTTTCCAAAAGTACAATATCGCAGATACAGTAGAACGAGATTTGATTAAACAATCGATCGATTATTGCTGCATTAACTCACTTTACTACCCATCTTTATAGCCTATTACAAAACTTGTAAGCATCTACAGCAACGTTTCCCAAACTGTATGCCGCGGGTGTCGGGACTAATTTGAAGGTGTGCCGCGGGTTTTTTAAAATATTTAATACTTACTGTTCATACAAGTTTTTAGCCAAAATTAAGTAAATTGACTAAAGTAATGATCGATAACGTGACAAACGTCGGAAATCGTGTTATGTTTCCCACAAAAGTGATATACAAAAAAAGGTCATCATTTTTGTCGTTGTAACTGGAATGCTACTGACGATCAATATGAAAAGATTCCTGTGGCTGTTGTGCCGCGAAATTTGTTTAATTTTTTACTGCAGATGTAGATGTATTTATTTGTTCGCCCGCAACAAAATAATAAACAATAACTACGAAAAGCGAACATAGAACTTACACATGGATTTTGGTGGGCAAGGAAATTTTCAATTAACCCGAAGGTTTTCTAGTCAAAGCTTCCTAAGAAAAAAAGTGGTATTTTATTCAACTGATTGCAGTTAGCCTATATGCCTTAATATCAGTTAATTGAATTAATATCTTAAACAGGCTAACACCATCTCCTTTAATTCGTAAGAAAAAAAAGTAAGAGAAAAAAATGCTTCCGACAAAGTAAGATTTTGAAAAAAAATTACAAATTGTGATGCAATAAAGTGAATGATAAAAGCATAAACCACTTACTAGATTTGAGTACATATAATTACCAATATAAGTATTGAGCGGTTATAAACATATAAAATTTGTAGTTTGTAGCAAAGTCAACTATTCATAATTATTTAAAAATTGTTTTTTCGGTTTCTTTTTTAATAAACACATTGTTGCATTTTTTAAAGATTCATCTAGTGGAGCCTATAATTTGGGTCCCCGAACTGCCAATTGATTATGCGCAATTGATTTGTTGACACGGGGCAGAAAGAAAGTATTTCTTTTCAGTTGTCTAGTATCATAAGAGTGACTTTGCTCTATTTTAAATGAGTAGTTATCAAATATTGGTGGTGTTTCACTACTTGATAATTGATGCATAAACTTGAAAAATTCTGATTTGTAGATATCGTTTAATTTTTAAAGATTTAATTTTTTATACAAGTAACTCACTTGATATCATACTTTCTGCTCCATGTCATCGAACGGATAATGTTATTTAATCTAACTTCAACTAGCCTCAGTCGCGTTTTAGTAGCTGTACCCCGTAATATTATTCCATAAGCTTAATGCCATACCTCGAATTCCAAACTTTTATTCTAGTTTATAAATTAACTAGACGGCTCTGCTGGCGTCGCCCGCAGGGCCCTCATCTGCTACGTCGCGGTTAAGTATTTCGGTTCAGTCGGTCAAGCCGTCTTCACCCATCGGACTCTTGTGTAAAAAGAATCAAAAAATTTTTGTTTTTTATGTATTTCTATAACACCTGTACACGAAATAGTGATTATCTTATTCTCTTCATTAGAGCTGGCGATGCTCACAAAATATGAATGCTGTCACACACCATCTTTAATACTTTTAAAAAGTATAACCGGGGGATGGGGGGAGGGAGGGATGGAAACATAGTCAAAAATGATGGTGGCGCCGAAATGGTGGTTGTTTTCACAATTACAGAAATAAACTGTTTAGTAGTAAGTCTATTTTTCGATTTGGTGAGGGCCATTTTATATTTATGTTTGTGGTGTTAGGTTCTTTGATTGCGCCATTCGCCTTGTTTCTGGCATAGGGACAAATTCGGCTATGGCTTCGCTCAAAGTCATTCACCACATCCTGGAAGGAGCCCATCAGGCCGAGTTGTTTTCAAACTAAATATTCTCTCTAAATTCAGTTTTACATATTGTTTTGTTTATGGTTTTATTTTGATTGTTTTCTTAAACTTGGGACTTTATTACAACTCTTTGTAATTTAGATATACATAATTTAACAGGCAGCACACGAGCAAAAACATTTTTGCTTTATATTCTACTAACCGGCTTTGCCGGCGTCGCCCGGCAGGAGCCCTCTATCAGTAATGTCGGGGTTTAGTATTTCAGTTCAACCAGCTACGCCTGCTTTACCCATCGGGCTTTTGTGTGAACAGTAGTGAACAGTAGAATTTTGATCTTTTCTTAAACTTGGGACTTTATTACATTTAACTTTGCCCCTTATCCAGACCTCCCTACTGTTAAATAAAGATTAGTGTTTTGTACCGATATCCTTGCAATTACAAGTATCAATTAATGGGCTTTACCATTTGTGTTTGCTATCAAAATGATAGTGGATAATTGCTGCCTGCTGCTGTTTTCACTAAATAGTAGCAAGCTTTTTGATGTCATTCAACATTATGATCTCACAATGCGTTTAAAGCCATTAAACATTAGGATCGCTACTTACCACTTTTTCGTTATATAGGCGAATTAATATAAACTGACGTCTCTAAACAAACGGCCATGTTGCTTGGCCCTGGCATGATTGTCGCCATGCAAAAAGCAAACTAACTAGAAATAAAGCACTCACAGTTAAGTTATTGCAATAGCGGGGGCCCCCCCATTAATAATGTCGAGGTTAAGAATATCAAATCAGCTGGCTGCTGCGGCAGCCTCGCCCAGTTGCAAAGGAAAGTGCTTCAACATTTAAATCATATGCAGCTCAGCACCTACATTTAGTTGCAAAAGATAACAAAGGACCATTTTTAACTCCTTGTCTTTTGCTTAGGTGATCACCAAGTGTTTAGCTTTGCAAATTAAAATTTGTAGACTTCATTTTTTGATGAATCTTTTCGAATATTTTGACGGACAATGCTAAAGATCCATGTTATCGAGAAAGAATAGCCAAGATGTACTAAAGGACTTAGTTTTTGTAGAAATTGCAATTGTGTGAAATGTAAGCACCAAAATTTTGAGTGATTTTAACCGGTAGACTACATTATAAGCATTTAGAGACTTCAAGTTTTGATGGATTTTTTTGAAAACGTCGACAAATAATGCAAAAGAACCATGCTTCCAAAGAAAAGTAGTCAAAATGTACCAAGAAACTAACTTAGTTTAACAATTGCAAGTTTGTTAGGTCAAGTTGGACAATTATTCAACTAAAAATGGAACATGATGTATGCCAACCAAGTTTTGATCGGCTATTATAAACTAATCCTTAACCCTAGGTAATTAAAGTCACATATTGCTGGAAAGCAAATTTCCTAAGCTTTCAAAGAACAGTAATTGTTAGTACCTTACTATAACGTTTTTGTATTACCGTTACCTCTTCTTACTGAGCTTACCACTTTTGGGAGGATAAAAAGTTACACCACAGGTCTTAAAGATCAGTTTTTTGTCTATAAACATTGATATTAATTGTACATATTATACGCTATCGGAATTGCCTTGAAATAACCTTTAATTTGTTCAAAGAAGTTTGAAAATCAGTTGAGAAATGAGGTCACAAATCAGTTTTTTAGTAAACTGGTTTTGCAAAAAGGTTGCAATTTTTGAGAACATTTTCATATTATGATCTGCGGTAGCGAAGATTTGTGTTAATCGTACAGAACATATTATGACATGATAAAGCCAGTTTTATGCCAGCAAGCGAAATAAAGAAGAAAAATGCTTATAGGGCTTAAAGTGCATAAATATAGAATTGCCCGTAGCACTGTCAAATAAGCATTAGTTGATTTAAAGTTGTTTTTATCGAAAGCACCTTATTAATATTTTCTGAAAAAATGTTTAATCGCGTTTGTGCGATCAGTATTTTTTGAGAAAGAACAAAAAACAGATTGTGCATTAAAGCGTTGATTATGACGTCATTTTAGACCCTAAACAAATGAAAATTTTTGTAATATGGTAAGTCGGAAGCTGGTTTTCGTTTGAGCAAAAAGCAGTTATCCTCTGTCAAGTAATACAAATTTTAAAAATGTATTTTTGATTATGACATCATCATGACGTCACGAACCTTCTTGTGACACGCGCTACGGGGTGGTGAACAAACGTGGCAAGTTTGATGGTTGTACCTCTAGCAGTTTCAGAGGAGTTAAAGCAGACAGACAGACAGGAAGACACACAGACAGATAGAATTGCGCTTTATATATTAGATATATTGTAATTAACCGCGTCAAACGCTTTTGAAAAATCTAAAAATAAACAACAATTGTAGAGATTTTGTCATTGTTCTTAAGTGGTTCTTCGTATGTGCTGCTAATGGCATTAATGGTTGAAAAATTTTTGCGAAAGCCATATTGGTGTTCATTTAACAATTCATGTTTTTCAAGATATTCATATAATCTGGAGAAGGTGAGTTTTTCAAAAATTTTACTAATTTTATGATTCAAAGATATTGGTCTATAATCAGTGGATTGTTCTGGGTAACCTTTATTGAATAAAAAAATGACTTCATTAACTTTAAAGGATCGGGAAATATCGCTTGAGATAGACGCTTATTATATAGATCACATAAAAAGCTTGCTATTGTATGAACACTGTACTTGATAAATTTAGTTGAAATGTTTTCACTTTTACATGCTTTATTATCTTCAAGCTCAAGGATTAAAGATGCAACAACAGAAAAAGTTGTTGGAAAAAAAAAGAATGGCTTGTTTATAGATGATGATTGTGATGTCATAGATAATGCAGAGTTGTCATCTTTTATTTTTGCCGCCATTTTGGTGCCAATGTTGACAAAAAAGTCATTGAAGATTTCGGCAATAATTTATGAAGAATGAACACTGCCATCAGAGGTTTGCAATCTAAGCGGAAAGTTATGGCTTTTCTTTTTTTTTTGAATTATACAAAAGATTAATAGTTTTCCATTTTTTCATCGGGTCATTTTTATTTTGAGTTAAGATTTTATTGTCATAATTTTGTTTTGCAGAATAAATTACATGGTTTAATGCGTTTCGGTACAGCTTAAAGTTTTTTATTATTTCATTATTTAATTTATTGCCTTTCCTTAGGAGTTCTTTATGTATGGTAGAAAACATTTTATTTTTTGATTTGATTGATTTAAGTTTGCCATATGTCAACCAGGGTCTTATCCTTAATCGTTTTTCTTTTTGAGTTGCTTTTTGATATGGAGAAACTTTGTTAACAGTGCTTGAAAATATATTTTAAAATATCTCAGTCTGTTGGTTAATAGACATAGATGGCTTAATGTATTTATTGATTGCTTTCTGCAATTTAATATTAAAATCAGCCCTATCAAAGTTTCTCATATCGCAAACAAAAGTTTCTTTTGTCGACAGACAAAAAAGTTTCCAAAACATTGATCTATAGGCACAGTTCAGAGGGTAAATAGAGTCCAAAACACCATAATTTTTGCAAAAAAAATGCGGTATTTCCCTAATTTAAATAAACGTAACGTTTGTAAAATCATCATCCGTGACGACGCAACAATTTCAAGAAATGAAGTAGATTTTTGATGCTACAAGTCTCTAACTATTCACAGTTAATACCGGTACAGTAGTATAGTTGTACATCCCGAGCAAGGCAGGGCTGTTTACAACATGTTTCTAAGAGTTGAAGTAAGCGTTTTTATAGCTAACGAAGTAGCCTATTGCAATAGGTTAGACAAGGTGCTGCATATGGTTCACTACCGCTATATGCATGCAATAGTATGGTAATATGACATGAGCTCATTGTTGTCTTTGATTACGCAAGAACACTTATTGTGCTATAGTTTTGTTGGTGGTACTGGTATATGCATTTGTGATAACCGCCTTATTATTGCTATTATTTTGTATTTTAGTTAAGCCTTACAATACCATCTATTTATAAATAGTCCAATCAATTTTGCTGCTTAATTTGTTCTTTGTGAGTGACTTTGTGTAGAATTGTTCCGACAAACACTCTCTTTGACGTATAAAGCATGCTGCTTATCAACTGAACAAGGTTAACTCTGCATAAGATCGTTTTCATTTCACTAATTAAATTTATTGCATCAAATTGTGAACATACACTTCTTCTTCAGGTTTGCAAAGCCAGATTATAGTCTAGCTTTCCTGCAGAAATGCGGATAAACATGGGTCGTGCTACTTTAAGTTTGTTAGGGCTTAAAGGAGTGACTAAGAAACCTATTTGTTTGCAAATTAGACTTAAAGTTATCTAATGCTTTTTTATAGTGATATACAAGCAGTAATATTGCTTGAAGTAAGATTTCGTAGTCAACAATGAAGTTAATGATGTTGTTGCGCTGTCCACTGATTCTATGACTAATGACATGAAACTTTGGCGTGTAATTGAAGTTTACCCCGACAAATGAGGTTACATCTGCAAAACCCGATTATAATTAAAGAATCGTGAACTGTTACGGCCAATAACAAAAATAAAACTGTTGATTCTTGCTGAAGAAGGCACCACAGAATCTATTCCGCCGTGGCTAAAGACTCTGGTAAAAAAGGACAAAGATCAATCATTAAAACCATAAGATTGTGATGTTTAGGCCTAGATTTCTGCGTGTAGTCTGTATTTTTGGTGGCATGTGTTAATTGTATAAATATCATTATTGAGGTAAAATGCTACGTTAAAACGTGTATTTTAGGGGGAAATGTGTTAGATATTTATTCAGTCTTTACCACCACGTTTTCTGTAAGCCGCCTTTAAGTTAAAATCGTTGTTTTTGTTGATCACAGGATTACGTGACCGTTCAAGCACAGCGCACAAATTCGTTGCTTAACTGTACCGTTGTTTTGTAGTTTTAGTAGTAAGCCAAAAAAGCTAGCAGCTGTATGTAGACTCGATCAAGGTGTTTAATAAGCTAATATCGGATGCATAACGATTCTATTTGATTTGGATAAAGTTAATCATAATATAATGTGTTGCTGCAATTGTTTGAGTAAAGTTTGGCGCAATATTGTTTCTGGTATGTATTGATATTCTCTAAGTATGACGTAACTAAAAGTAGCAGCGACTAATTCCGGTATATTTCTTTTATAGAAACCGTCTTGTAACATCGTGTATCGGCCTTTCTGGTGTCAACGCGTGCTTAAAACGCCCCCCCCCCAACTTTCGCTTTCGGAATTCAAGTATTTGTTATTCATTCTGAATTATTTATCTTATTAATTTTGTTTATATCTAAATATCACTTGTTTTTACCAAAGTCTGGAGCTGGTGAGAGAAAGTCACTACGAGACGCGTTGAAGAAACAAAATTAAAACAATCAAGTCGTAGCAGCCGTAGTTTCGCGCAGATAAGTCGTCACCAAAGCGCTTTAACTCTTTTGCGGCGGCGTGCATTGCGAATAAATGTCCCCAAGGTGGCAGATTGAAAAACTGTTATAATTTGTCATAATCAATCATAACACTGGCCAACAAAAAAAAATTTTGTCATGGTGCCTGAGATGTTTTTTCTGTTTTAACCTAATTTGAGGGCGCTGATTCCAGAAATGCTGTCACTTTTTCTCTATCAGGTCTAGTTTTTCTGCTATCGTATACCCCTCACTGTAGGAATGCGATAGCTCCAATAAAGACAGGCAAATCGAAGAAACAATATTTTTATGTAACTTTATGGCACATATTCATGGAATCAAACCAAAATATTCACAATTAAAGCTTGAAGTTGTAAAAAATGCTATGCATAGATATCATCAACCAAAAATTGGCGTTTTACTGATTTTCTAGAATGGGAGTCTCCAGCATTATCGCGTTTGACAGACCAACAGTAGTCTGCAAGCATGGTGGCATCCCAACGACCGTGGTAGCGAACTTCCATGTCGCTGATGTCTTGATGGAAACGTTCCCCTTGCTCGTCGTTCGCATCACCTAGATTTTCCGGAAAACACGCAAGATGGCGGTGCAAAAAATGTAACTTGATGCTCATATTTGCACCCAGTTGATGGAGACTTGTGAGTAGTGTTTCAACAAGTCCTTTGTAGTTGGGCGCCTTTGTTTTTCCCAAGAAGAATTTTACTACATTTGTAAACGCCGTCCACGCACTCAATTCTGCAGGATTCATAAAATTACAGAAATTTGCGTCATTCATAAACTTTCGAATCTAGGGTCCATCAAAAATTTCAGTTTTAATTTCTCTATGATAAAGCCTGGAAATTTCAAGCAAATATATTTGAAACAGTCGCCATCTTTCTCAATAGCCTTCACAAACTGTTTCATGATGCCAAGCTTTATGTGAAAAGAAGGAGCACAATTTTGGAACGCTCCACCAATGGAGGAGCCAGAACATTGAGAGAGCCAGGAATTAGCTCACTGCGCACAGGCCAATCTTTTTTATCCAGTGCTCTGTTCTTGACCTGCTTTCCCACAAACACAAGAAGCAAGGAAATTTTGTGTAGCCATCTAGTAGCCCGAGGAGAAACCCAACCATTTTTAAATCGACACATAAGATCCATTGGTGCTGTTGGTATGAAATTTTTTCCAGAACAAATTTGATTTCATCATTTTTTTCTTTTAGGGTCGTTGAATGGCCCAGAGAAACTGATCCACATAAGTTGCCATTGTGAAGAACACATTTCAAACTTCTTTTGGAATTGTTTATAAAAAGGCGCCAATCTTGAGGATCATACTGTTGGACACCAAGCTGCCGCAGCAGGCCGGCAACGTCGTTGCAATATACTATGTCGTTTTCCTGAGTGAAATATGGCAAGAATTCAATATGGCATTTTTTATAGGTTACGAGAGTTTCAGGGTGAAATAGATTTTTTTTCTTTGAGTCTTGAAGCTAGAAGTTCAGAAAATTCTTTGAAAAGGTTGAGATCCCTAATCAGATCATTAAGTTCTCCTTGAGAAAAGAGCTGTGGTAGTAAAGAAGGAGGAAAACTGACATCTGAAACAGTGTCTTCACTACTATCAGTGGACAGAACGAAAGCTTGGTCTCTTTCAGAACTATGCAATTCCAATTCGGGCAAGCCTTTAAACACTGGAACAGCAATTTCATTGCAGTGTGGAATTGGCCTAATTGCAAATTCGAGGTTTGGATAAACCAACGGATTCTTCTTCTTCCTGTTGATTTTCTTCGTGTTGACTACACAGTAGGTAGCAGTCATCGAAATGGTTTTTCGTTTTTTTTGCCATATTTATCCTCCATTCAGGAGAAAGCGCTATGTTTTTGGACGGTATGTCCGCACTCGCTTGGGAGTTGCTTTTTCCGAGGTGTCCGGGTCATTTGTTTTCCACATAAAGGTGGGGCGTCCCGTTAAGTGCCTTGCCCAAGGACACAACAAGCGAACTTGCCGGCTTGTTCTCCACAACCTCCCATAAATGCCGAGCGCCAAGCAGGGAAGCTATAGATACCATTTTTTAAAGTCTTTTGGTATGACTCAACAAGGGAAATGAACTCCAAGTCTACCGACTGCGAAGCGGACGCTCTAATCACTACACCATCGCGTCGGTTCACGCCAGACCATTGGAATACCAAAGCAGAGTGACTTTTTATCCTTTTTTGTTCACTGTCGAAGATGCTCAACACATTGCTTGCATAAAATATGGGGTTCCCATGCTTTATTTTGATCACCCAGCATTACTTTGAAGTAAGCAAGATATGCACACTTCACAAATTCACTGATCTCTTTCCTGTCAGATTGCAACGTATATTCTCCGCAAATATAGCAAAACACATTTGGATTGTTCAAACAACGTCGCCTACGAGAGGATGTAGCCATGCTTAATTTTTGCTCCAAAAACCTGCAACGCAAGTAAAATAATGCAGCTTATTTATTTTCTGTCTGACTTATAAATGAATTCCTAACATTAAAAAAATAAACCTTACTTTGACCCAGAAATCAACAAAAATATGCGACAATCGGTAGGTCTACCTACTACTCAGTGTCCACCTCTTACCAACTACATACCTCCTTGTATAGCAAATTTGACTTTTACTTTAATGTTTGTGATGTCATAATCATTTACATACATCACAATAACAACCTACAATTGTAATTATGACGTTACAATGCATATAGAAATACGCCTAATTTTAAGGTAAAAAAAGTATAAAATAGCAAATATCTTAAAAACTTGACCTGATGAGAGAAAATTAGTATGATTTTCGGAATCAGCGCCCCCAATTTAATCTAAATCAGCTTAGAAACCTTGGGCACCAAAAAAATGTGTTGGCCAGTGTAATTAATCATCATAAAATATCCCAGATTTGTTTGTAAATCATTACTCATCTGTTTACTTCTACATCAAGTGTTATATATCGTTAAAACCTCCATTTCTTGAAGATTTCAAATATAATAAAAAAATTTTTTTGAATATGCAAATTTTATGCTAATTACCCCTCTAATAGGTGCTGAGTTGTCATCATAATTAAAGTACCTTTACCACAAAGATCACTACAAAGTTTATTTTTCTACTAGTACTAATTTTAGAAATGGCTGTGGTTGTTGTTGGTTACCTGACCCCTTTCGAAGGATGGGGGCATGGCAGAAGACCATGGGGCCCCAGAAGCCGGGTAACTCCCCAGGGCCTGGACCAGAGGTTGTAAAGAGACACAGAGTCGCCAAAGAGCGAGCGGCGCATAGAGTCCGTAGCTGGACAGTGCAGAATGAAATCAGTGGTGTCCTGGGACGGGTGTCCGCAGGTGCTGCAGGAAGGATTCTCGATTCTGCCACTCCTCGAGAGATAAGAACTTAACAGAAGGCTGTGTCCGTTGCATCGAAGACAAGAGAGGACACAGCAGGCGTGACGAGGGAGCACAAGTTTCTTGGGGGGAAATCGAGGGAACCTGTGTGTCGAAGAATTTGCATGAGACAGTACGCCTCCAGTCCGAGAAAAAACAAGAGTTGATACGAGAGATAAGAGAGAGAGTGCAAGGAATTACAGAGGGCGCAAGTAGCGCTCCCCGTCTGCCCAGCTCATCAGCCGCGTTGTTCCCCGGGAGAAACGAGTGTCCGGGGATCCATTGTAGCCTGATAGAGCTGGAGGAAAGAGAAGACAGTTCCTGCCAGATCTGCCACAGAGTTTGAGGTAGAAGGAAAGATGGAGAAGAGAACAGGATGGTAAGAACAGAACGAGAGTTTGATAAGAATAAAAGAGAAATGACAGACTTGACAGTACTGCCGAGACCAGCAAAGAGCTTGCAGAAAGGCGCAGGCTTCAGCAGAGAAACTTAAACTTACTGGGCCTGCTGAAAAAGAAAAAAGTGGCCTCAGTGCCACAGAGAAAACAGTTCGCAAGTACGGCAGAGCCGCCCTTGCCAAAAGGAGAAGGAACAGAGCCGTCTGTCCAGAGTACCAGATCATGAGGGAGGATAAAGTCAAGGTGAGCGAGAGCCGCCCCTTGGCGATTGAGGGGGATTAGAGCGAGAGCATGAGAAGAAAACAATCGATTCCACTGTAGAGGAAGGCAGATTCCAAGGAGGAAAGGAAGGGCAAGCAAGAAGAGCCTCCCTGGAACAAGTAGGAGGAAGCATGAGCGGGTGATTGAGAGGAAGACACCAGTACTCAAACCAGCGTTCCAATCGAAACAGAGCTCCTTGTGTGGTCTCCACTGCAGTGGGGACCGAGGGAGAGGAGGACCAAATGGCCACATCGTCAGTGTAAAGAGAGCAGATGACGGAAGAAGGCAGAGAAGCCGGAAGATCATTAATGAAGAGAGAGAAAAGTACAGGGCCAAGAACGGATCCCTGCGGAACACCTTGACGGACTCGAAAGGAACGACTTTGTGATTTTGATAAACCACACAAGCGCGCCTATCAGAAAGGAAAAACTGCATCCAACGAACATACCAAAGGGGAGGCCAGCCGAAATGAGTTTATGGAAAAGGGCGGGATGCCAGACAGAGTTGAAAGCTTTCAAGAAATCAATAGTAGACAGAATCGTCCGAGAGCCCGGCCTGGGTTTGTTAAACCCATCCGAAATGGACTGAGATAGATACAGAATTTGATCTAGAGTAGACTGTCCAGGTCGGAAACCGGCCTGGCGGGGAAGGAGAAAATGGAATTAGATTCCAGAAAAAAGAGTAGTCGATATAGTATGATGCGTTCAAACAGCTTTGATACGCAGGAGGCGAGAGAGATAGGCCGGAAGGAAGCAGGAGAGTCGAGAGGCTTTCCCATTTTGTGGATGGGGATAATAGAAGATGTCTTCCAGATGGAAAGGAATGCGAAGTCCAGGAAAGATTGAAGATGTGAAGGAAATCCATGCCAGAGCGAGGAAGGTGCTTTAGCATGGGATAGGCAACTTTGTCTGGGCCAGTGGCAGTGGAGGAGGAAAGATTGGAGGCAGCCGCAAGAAATTCAGCGGTAGAGAAGAGAGAGCAGAAGGACCAGTGAGACTCCTCAGGGCATGTGGCCCGGCGGAGCTCAGAGAAGTAGCCTCTGGCTCTGCTACGCAGAGCCATTGGCTGAGAAACGGAAAAGTGGGGTCTCAGGTAAGCGGCGCAGATCGACCTCGACTCGCTGGGAGAAGAACAGTTGGGGAAGTTAAGAGAGAAGGAAGACGAGGAAGGAGAGCCAGCGATAGAGCGGAGAAGAGAGTGTACAGATTTGGAGTTGCATTTAGGTGAGAGAGAAGAGCAAGTCGTCTGCCATGCCTCAGCCTTAGCCTTGGCCTTGGCGATGACAGACAAGACACGTCGAGAAGCGGAGATGTAAGCCTGGCGGTCTTCATCACTTCTGTGAGCGGCAGCGAGAGCCTTGCGTCTTTCACTAACCGCGCTTTCCACCTCAGCAGACCACCAGGCTTTAGGATGGCGTTTGATGCGGCCAAAAGGAATGGAAGATTTGGCCGCATTCAGTACCAGAGAAGTAAAAAGAGCAGCAGCAGAGGAAAGAGACGAGTAATTCTCAGCAGAAGGACAGTAAGAATCAAAGTACAAGGCAAAGTAAGTACAAGTACAAGCTTGCTGGGTACATCCCAGCAAGCTTTCGAAAAAATGATGGACGGGGGACGCTCGTTGGGGCGGAAGACCGAAGAGAGAGGGACAGATAGAAGAATTACTCAGTGATCAGGACCCAGGTCCTGAAGCATCTTCCAGGAGCATGAAAGAGCGGGAGAGTTGGGAGCAAAAGAGATGTCAGGGGAGGAGCGATGTAGGAGGGTAGGTATGTCAGAGTCGTTGTGGGGGAGGAGCTGACCCAATCAAATACTTCCTTCCCACGGGGGTCGGAAGTACCTCTTGAGTCCCAGAGAAGGTGATGAAAATTGAAATGCCCCAGAATGAAGATTTCTGGAGAAGGGAAGGATAAAGGGAAGAGAAGTCGGCTCTTCCATCCATCGTAGAAAAGCGAATAGGGGGGGCGTACACATTAGGAAATGACAGCGAGGAGGAGTTGTTTAGAGTGATGTTGACCCCTACATAATCAGAGTAGGGATCGAGAGACGAGAAGAGGTGGAAAGTTCAGAAAAAGATAGGCCCTGCCTGACGAAAATGACAACGCCGCTGCTAGCGTGCGTGGCATCAGAAGAGAGAATGCCTGACCTGGAGTGGGTGCGATCAGATTGCAGAACAGAGAATCCAGGAATCCGGAAAGAGGAAGATGAGTTGAGATTGGATTCCTGGATACAAATAAGGTCGACGGGATGAGACAAAAGAAAGTGAAGCAGTGCTCCTGGCTTGAAGACGGCCAGCATTTCATTGAAAAAACCTAAGGGAGTCAGGGGGAGGAGAGGAGGCAGGAGGTGTAGAAATAGAGCCAGAAGCAAGAGGACGGTGGTGAGGGAGCAGAAGGAAAAAATACAAAATCGCAGATGGGGGATAAGAGGTTAAAAGACGAGGGTGGGACGGGAGTAAGGGGGTGCCAGATGGTCCAGATTGAACAGTGGAGGTATACATGCTGGAAGAGTTCGAGGAGAGTCACAGTGTTGTCTGCAGAAAAAGTAGGGACGCTGCAAGAGGGAGAAGCTCCAGGATTGACAGCTGCCAAGAGGTCTGAACTTGGAGAGAGAGAGTTGAGAGCACTTTAGATGGACCCATTTGGAGCAGGCGCAACGTTGCACTGACTTGTTCCGCCAGGTCACATTTCCAGCGCACACAGAGCAGGGAAAGATGGGCCAGGGTTGGGATGAACGTTACCTCCCATCGAGAGAAGGGAAAGAATGAGGAGGCGAAGACGGGCAGGAGATGATAGAAGACCGGCGACCGATTTTAAGGATGCTGTGTGTTGCCCTTCTGCGGTCGTTCAGAGGGCAGCATAGCGAAAAAATGAAGGGAAGTGCCCGGGATACTGGGACCCTCGGAAAGGCCAACAGTCATTGCGATCCAACTCAAACGGGGTCGGGGACCGCACCACCACGTTGAGGCGGCTGTTGATTGGTGCAGTTTAGAAATGGTCGCTAGATGATGCTAAGGAAATAAGCTTTCAAGGTATATCAGTCAAAACTTATCTAAAAGCCTAGGTTTTCTACAATTTGCGATTTTCTGAGACCCATGACCTTTTTGTTGACGGTATTGACCAGTATTAAATTTTGTTAGTTAAAATTAGACCTAAAATATGATTAGTCATTATCTGCTAAAGGTTAAACCAAATCATGTAACATTACGTATTTTTGAACAGGGAATTTCTTCAAGATTCAGAAAATATTAAGTTTAAATAGAATATGCTGTCACTAACAATGAAACAGATGCTTTTTTGGACCCTTCCCATTTGTTGATAATAAAGGGAGATACAGTAAATTTTGATTTAGAGAA
This sequence comes from Trididemnum clinides, assembly GCA_963675345.1. Taxonomy (NCBI): domain Eukaryota; kingdom Metazoa; phylum Chordata; class Ascidiacea; order Aplousobranchia; family Didemnidae; genus Trididemnum; species Trididemnum clinides. Next base: position 44,935,957 of record OY776286.1, on the reverse strand, counting down.
ACCAAACTTTTGCTAGGTTTTAAACTTTTAATTTAGCTTTTATCTCCTTGGAAACTGGATACAAAACGACGACTCCAGTGGTGAAATATTTGCAATTTATTTAATATGTTTATAGAGCGTAGTTTTTCTAAAAATTCTAATTTAGTGAAGGTAAATTGAAAAATTTTGGGGGTTTTGAAGTGATATCACGTTGGTATCCATTTTTGATCACTAAATATCATATACCGCTTAGCTTAAACTATTTAAAGTTATTTATTGCTTCGAAAACAAATTTCTTAAGCTTTCAACTGAGGCCAATATTTAGCAACATATCATATTTTTATGCACCAAATCTACTTTTTTTACTTACCATACAAAGCTTTTGGGAGATTTTGAGACCCCCAAAGTATTTGAAAATTTTAATATGTAAATTTTTATGTAATTACTTGAAATTTTGTCAAATGATGCCCAACAGAGTAATTTTCAGACTGTGTTAATGATAAAGGGTTTGGTTTCGCGGCAAACAAGTAATCTCAATTTGATTTAAAGGTAGCTTGCTTTTTAACCCTTTTTAAGTAAAAAATCTCAAGAATTAGAGCACAAATTTTACATCTTCCTATGCGTGATCTTTTGAAAATTTTATGAAAATCGGATGAGAAATAAAGTTACAGATCCATTTTTTAACAAACTGATTTAGTAATTCGACGGAAAAAAATTTGAAGGAAATACTGAAAATACAAGATTATCATGATCGGAAAGCGAAAGAGTTAAAATACTTCGCAGCAGGCTATTTTGCTGAAACTTAGCCTTTAACGCAGTTTTCATTTTTGCACGCGAGCTTATTTTATTGGTGGACGCTACGATTGTTTTGCACCGGACCTAAAATTATGTAATAAACTTTTGTTTTGCAAGTAAACATAAGTTTTTGGAAATACTTGGCTTGTTTTTGTATTTGCGTAAATTCTGTTTTCACGCAAGGCTCACAATTTCTCAATATCGACGCAAGTGCGGTATTTCAGCTGTGCTCAGTGCTGCTTTAGTGCATTACTGTGTGAAGCTTCATTACTATTTGTTTCGTAAACTTATCTGTAAATTGAACTAACTCGCAAATCAAACAATGCAACATTTTGACAAGACTGTGTAAGAAAAATATTGGCTCAACTAAAGAACTAGGTGGATCAACTAAAGAAGCAAGGCTCTATTGTAAGCCAACTGAGTGACCATTTTTAACGACAAAAATTTTAGCGTTTAGAAACAATGCGTTAACAAAACTAGAAACGCTAAAAAACGCGATTTTGGCAATATCTTTGCTGAAGCGGAAATGTTAAGGGTTAGGCGGGAGGGTCAAAAGAAAAAAAATTAGCTCTACTAATGGCACCTTCCCCTACGTCTTCTTAAAATTTTTGACAATACGCCTTCTCAGATTCCACAGTAGAATTTGTGCTTCCTGATCATGCTCGCTGTGTCCTCTCTCGTCTTCGCTGCATGAAGATAGTCTTCTGTTGATTTCTTATCTCTTTAGAATTGATATATTCTTTGTGCAGCGCTGATAATTACCAGACTCAGGATGCTTCTCATTCTGTCCTGTCCTGCCCTGCCACGGAGTGTTTTCGCCGCATTCCCACTGTGCAAAACCTTTGGTCCAAGCAGTGGGGAGTTATCCTGGTCCAAAGACTCCTTAGTCTACCGTCACGCACCCATTCCGAGGAAGGGGTCGAGTAACAATTATACACACAGATAGCCTAAAAAAATATTGATTTATTAAAAACCTTCTACTTGATTTGTCTTACTGCATACAATTAAATTACAGTAATTGTGTAATCCACGAGTTCCCAACCTTTTCGGCTGACCCTAACCCTTTGTTTTGTTTGGGCATTCTTCGTATACCTCATAATACTCCGTAAAATATTTGTTAATCCAAACAAGTCAAAAAAGTAAACTTAGTGCTCCCAGCGGATACGAGTAGCCAAGGTCGGGAACCCAGGTGTAATCACATCAAGTTCCACTATAATGTGTCTGCCAGCACCCGAGCGTTGTAAATCGCGTCGCGGGAAGAGCGATAAATGCGGCGCGAGTGAGCCCGCAACGATTCCGAAGACTTTTCCGCACGTTCTAGAGATAGATCAAGAGGGGATCCACAGAGCGTCACGACTACAGGACTGCTTCGAAGCGAACGTGTTGCTAGATGACTCCTGCAATGCAATCAGACTTTGAAACAGTGAAGCAGCATTCCAGCTTTTTTTTTGTTTGTTTGTTTATTCCTCCTCTTCCTCGGGATGGAGGTACGGCATGAATTCATGCCGTCAACCTAATTGAAATTAGGCTAGGGGAAAGATGGCAGCCCATTTCGAACCAGTCTTGAGTGACTGGTAGCCCCACCACCAACAAGGCGGGCTGCCACTGGTGGGTACCCAAGAGTCGTCTGACATGCTGGGTTAGCAACTTCACAGTTGTAACCCGGTGAAGTACGGGAGAGCCACTTGTCTGCCACATAAAGGTGGAGGCGTCCCGTTAAGTGCCTTGCCCAAGGACACAACAAGCAAGCTTGCCGGCTTGTTCTACACATTATCCCTTTTATATGCTGAGCGCCAAGCAGGGAAGCTGTGAATACCATTTTTTAAAGTCTTTTGGTATGACTCGACTTAGGGAATGAACCCCAGGTCTACAGACTACGAGGCGGACGCTCTAAGCATTCCAGCTCGCTTAGCAAGATAGCGTGAACAACTATCCGTCCAGCCAGTAGCGGGATGTACTCTAGGTTTGATCATAAAGTTTGCACTCGCTCGTGTGGTTTAAGGTAAAGATGGTTTCATCCAATATAGCCGCACGGCCTTTACTGGCCGAACATGGCTGCAAAATTTCTTTACTAAGTAAAGCGATTTTTCTTACCAATGACAGAACTTTATTTCATGGGCGTGAGAAATAAAAACCTAGCCATGCTTACAGCCCCAATGAATTCTAAACTGTGTGATGACAGCATTAAGGTACAGAAATGCTTTTATTATTATTACTGAAATCTAAAATTCCTGGGGAGCAATAGTTGTAGAATTTACGAACAAATATCGGGACAAAATTTCTTTCAGATGACGTCAGTTTTAGGCTGCCTGCTTCAATTAAAATTTTAGGGACGAGCTTTTATGAAAATGACGCCATCCCGAAACTACTTTACCAAGCTTAACCCGCCATAACCCAACTATCCGGCTTTGGCAACGTTGTTGTTGTTTACCCGACCCCTTCCGAGGGATGGGGCATGGCGGAAGACCATGGAGCCCCAGAAGCCGGGTAACACCTCAGGGTCTGGACCAGAGGCCGTAAAGACTCAGAGAGTCGCCAAAGAGTGAGCGGCGCAAGGAGTCCGTAGCTAGACAGTGCAGAATGAAATCAGGTGTCCTGGGACGAGTGTCTACAGGTGCTGCAGCTCGATTCTGCCAATCCTCGATAGATAACAACCTAAGAGAAGGCTGTGTTCGTTGCAGCGAAGACGAGAGAGGACACAGCGAGCATGACGAGGGAGCACAAATTCCTCGGTGGAAATTGAGGGAACCTGCGTGTCAAAGAATTTAGATGAGACAGTACGCCTCCAGTCCGAGAAAAGACGGGAGTGGATACGAGAGATACTGTAAGAGGAGAGAAACTACAAGGGATTGCGGAGGGCGCAAGTAGCGCTCCCCGTCTGGCCACCTCATCAGCCGCGTCGTTCCCCAGGAGAAACGAGTGTCCGGGGATCTATTGTAGTCTGATAGAACACGAGAGAGGACAGTTCCTGCCATATCTGCCACAGAGTTTGAAACAAAAGGAAAGATGGAGGAGAGGACAGAACGAGAGTCAGATAGTAGGGAAAGAAAAAAAAAATTGCAGACTTTATGGTGCTGCCGAGACCAGCAAAGAGCTTGCAGAAAGGCGCAGACTTCAGCAGAGAAACTTGAACATACTGGGCCTGCCGAAAAAGAAAAAAGTAGCCTCAGTGCCACAAAGAAAACAGTTGGCAAGTACGCCGGAGCCGCCTTTGCCAAGAGGAAAAAAAACAGAGCCGTCTGTCCAAAGCACCAGATCATAAGGGAGGAGAGAGTCAAGGTGGGCGAGAGCATGAAGTGGAAAGGGTGGACTCAACGGTGAAGAAAGGCAGATTCCAAGGAGGAAAGGGAGGGCAAGCAAGAAGAGCCTTCCTGGAACAAGTAGGGGAAAGCATGAGCGGGTGAGTGGACGCAAAAGCTCTCCAGAACGACCTGCAGAGTCTTGGTTTCACTCCTAGTCTGGCCAAACCTGAAATAGGAAAGGAGGATGCCAGACGAAGAGCCCGCTCATAAGAAAAAAGAGTGAAATGAGTCAGGGTGACTCGTAGGGGAGATAGAGAAGCCTCGGAGAGTAGAAGTGGAATAGGGGAACACGAGAGGCAGCCGGTGATGGCGCGACTGGCCGCTCGGTGTAGGCGTTCCAATTTGGTGAGATTGGTAGCGCTTAGGAAAGGAAACCATCCGGGTGAAGCATATGTGAGAAGGATCGAAGAAAAGCTTTATACAGATGAGAGAGTGACTCCATAGAGGGGCCCCATGAGAAAGCAGAGATGCAGCGTAAGGCCTTGAGACGAGGCAAAAACTTGGCCTTCAGCCAAGATACATGTTTAGAAATGGAAAGAGTGCGGTCGAAGGTGACCCCAAGAAAGGTTGGAGTGGGATTGAAACGGAGGCGGAAGCCGAGTAAGAGGAGGTTAGCTTGTTGAAGATCGACTGAGAAGAAGGAGGCCTCACATTTGCTCGGATTGAGAGGAAGACACCAGTACTCAAACCAGCGTTCCAATCGAAACAGAGCTCCTTGTGTGGTCTCCACTGCAGTGGGGACCGAGGGAGAGGAGGACCAAATGGCCACATCGTCAGTGTAAAGAGAGCAGATGACGGAAGAAGGCAGAGAAGCCGGAAGATCATTAATGAAGAGAGAGAAAAGTACAGGGCCAAGAACGGATCCCTGCGGAACACCTTGACGGACTCGAAAGGAACGACTTTGTGATTTTGATAAACCACACAAGCGCGCCTATCAGAAAGGAAAAACTGCATCCAACGAACATACCAAAGGGGAGGCCAGCCGAAATGAGTTTATGGTAAAGGGCGGGAAGCCAGAGTCGAAAGCTTTCGAGAAATCGATAGTAGACAGGATCGTCCGAGAGCCCGGCCTGGGTTTGTTAAACCCATCCGAAATGGACTGAGCAAGGTACCGAATTTGATCTAGTGTAGACCGTCCAGGTCGGAAACCGGCCTGGCGGGGAGAGAGAATGGAATTAGATTCCAGAAAAAAGAATAGACGGGACAGTATGATGCGTTCAAACAGCTTTGATACGTAAGAGGCGAGAGAGATAGGCCGGAAGGAAGCAGGAGAGTCGAGAGGTTTTCCCATTTTGTGGATGGGATAATAGAAGATGTCTTCCAGATGGAAGGGATGTGAAGACCAGGAAAGATTGAAGATGTGAAGGAAATCCATGCCAGAGCGAGGAAGGTGCTTTAGTATGAGATAGGCAACTTTGTCGGAACAAGTGGCATTGGACGAGGAGAGGTTGGAGGCAGCCGCAAGAAATTCAGCCTGAGAAAAAGGAGAGCAAATAGACCAGTGAGACTCCTCCGAGCACGTGGCTCGGCGGAGCTCAGAGAAGTAGCCTCTGGCTCTGCTACGCAGAGCCTTTGCTGAGAAACGGAAAAGTGGGGTCTCAGGTAGGCGGCGTAGATCGACCTCGACTCGCTGGGAGAAGAACAGTTGGGGAAGTTAAGAGAGAAGGAAGACGAGGAAGGAGAGCCAGCGATAGAGCGGAGAAGAGAGTGTACAGATATAGGGTTAGATTGGGGCGAGAAAGGAGAGCAAGTCGTCTGCCATGCCTCAGCCTTGGCCTTGGCGATGACAGACAAGACACGTCGAGAAGCGGAGATGTAAGCCTGGCGATCTGCATCGCTTCTGTGAGCGATAGCGAGAGCCTTGCGTCTTTCACTAACCGCGCTTTCCACCTCAGCAGACCACCAGGCTTTAGGATGGCGTTTGATGCGGCCAAAAGGAATGGAAGATTTGGCCGCATTCAGTACCAGAGAAGTAAAAAGAGCAGCAGCAGAGGAAAGAGACGAGTATTCCTCTGCAGAACGACAGTAAGAGTCGAAGTACAAGGCAAAGCCATCCCAGCGAGCTTTCTGAAAATTGAAGGACCGGGGACGCTCGTTGGGGCGAAAGACTGGAGAAAGAGGGACAGATATGAGAATTGGAAGATGGTCAGAACCCAGGTCCTGAAGCACCTCCCAAGAGCAGGGGAGAGCAAGAGAGGAAGGAGCAAAGGAGATGTCAGGAGAAGAGCGACTGTCAGAGGAGCGGTGAAGAAGGGTGGGTGTGTCAGGGTCATTGAGGGGGAGGAGGTCAGAAGAGATAACCCAGTCGAATACTTCCTCCCCGCGGGGGTCGGAGGTACCTCTGGAGTCCCAGAGGGGGGGATAGCAATTAAAGTCCTCCAGAATGAAGAGATTTCTGGAGGGAAGGATGGAGGGAGAAAAGGAGTCGGCTCTGCAATCCGTTGGGCAGGAGCGAATAGGGGGGGGGGGGCGTACACATTAGGAAATGACAGCGAGGAGTTATTAAGAGAGATGTCGATCCCTACATAATCAGAGTAGGGATCAAGCGAAGAAAGAGAGGAGATAGAAAGTTCAGAAAAAGATAGGCCCTGCCTGACGAAAATGGCAACGCCGCCGCTAGCGTGCGTGGCGTCAGAAGAGGGAATGCCAGACGGGGAGTGGGTGCGATCAGAACGCAGAACAGAGAATCCAGGAATCAGGAAAGAGGAAGATGAGTTGAGATTGGATTCCTGAATGCAGATAAGAACGGAATGGGACGAGAGAAAGTGGAGTAGTTTAGTGCTCCTGGCTCGAAGACCTCCAGCATGCCACTGAAGAACCCTGATAGAGTCAGGGGGGGGAAGGAGGCGCAGAAGGACAGCCAGGAGCGTGGGACGGTGGTGAGGGGGCAGAGGGAGAATATATATAATGGGCCGATGGGGGATAAGAGATCTGAAGACGAGGGTGGGGCGGTAGTGCGGCATTAGCAGAAGTGGGCCAGATTGTACAGTGGAAGTATACGTGTCGGAAGAGTCCGAGGAGGGAGTCACAGTGTTACGGCAGGAGGGCAGCTCCAAGAGTGAGAGCTGTCAAGAGTTCTGAACTTGGAGAGAGAGAGTTGTGAGCACTTTAGATGGACCCATTTGGAGCAGGCGCAGCGTTGCACTGACTTGCCCCGCCAGGTCACATTTCCAGCGCACACAGAGCAGGGAAAGATGGGGCCAGGGTTGGGATGAACGTTACCTCCCATCGAGAGAAGGGAAAGAATGAGGAGGCGAAGACGGGCAGGAGAAGATAGAAGACAGGCGAACGATTTTAAGGATGCTGTGTGCTGCCCTTCTGCGGTCGTTCAGAGAGCAGCATGGCGAAAAAATGAATGGAAGTGCCCGGGGTAACTGGGACCGTCGGGAAGGCCAACAGCCATTTCGACCCAACCCGAACGAGGCCGGGGACCGCACCACCACGTTGAGGCGGCTGTTGATTGGTGCAACTTTGGCGACGTCGCTAGCAGGGTCCCCATCAGAAATGTCGAGATTAACACCACCGGTTGAGCCGGCTTCGCCCTATGGATAGTTGTGAAATCAGTAATAAAAAGTTAACGCTTTTCACATAGAGAAATCTCGCTACCAAAAAAAACTATCGTTTTCTGAGATGCAATTGATTAAAAAACATTACGGACGGATGAGCACAGCCACTACATGCCTTCTAAGTTTATCGATTTCCTAGTGACGACCCATTTGCCCTGTTCTCACATTAGGCGTCTTTATTCATTTCAGCAACTGCTTGCAAGCATATCAAAGTTGTAAAAATACGCCAAGACGATTGATATGCATTCTCAAGATTACGCTATCACATATTAGGCCCACTACTTTCAATATTTTCGTAACTGCAAGCGTGCTTGTATGAGTAAATGCCTCTAGCTGCCCTTATGTGCTTGGTCCTGGTATAAACGCAGCCAGGCAAAGAGCAAACTAACCCAAAGTGAAGCATTTACAGTTAAATGATTGCAATAGCAGCGCCCCCAGCAGTAATGTCCAGCTTAAGAACATCGGTTTAGCCAGCTGAGCTGGCTTCATCCAATTACAAAGCAAATTGTTTTAACATTTAGATGATACGTAACTCGACATTAATATTTTGTTGCAAAAGATAGCAGTACCACCTTAACCTCTCTTCAGTCTTTTTGTAAAGGAACACGAATTTTTTGCTTGAAATACGCTACTTTTCAATTTTTAGAGACTTCATTTCGAAAATTTTGATGGATGATGCCAAAGAACCAGGATTTTGAGGAAGAAGGGTCAAAATAAAACCAAGGACCTAATTTTCTAGAAATTGCGATTTTGTGCAGCCCAGACACTAAAATTTTGAGCGCTTTTAATTGGTAAGCAATCTTTTAATAATTCTAGACTTCATTGTTTGATAAATCTTTTTGCTAATTTAGATAACATCAAAGAACCACAATTGTGAGGAAACATAGTCAAAGGCACCAAAGAACCAAGTTTTCCTAAACATTAAGTTTTTGGGGAAAATTGTTTAACTAAAAATGGAAAATGAAGTATGGCTACCAATTTTTGATCAGCCTTTATAAATTAATCCTTAGCCCGAACTAATTACAGATGAATATTGATGAAAAGCAAATTTTTAAGCTTTAAAACGAGACACTAATTTTTAGTACCTAATCATAAACTTTATGTATCAAACGTACCTGTTTTCACTCAGCTTACCACAGTTTGGGGGTTAAAAGGTACTTAGGTCTACCGACTGCAAAGCGGACACTCTAAACACTCCGCTAAAATATGACATGCATCTTTACTATTTTTTGATTTAAAAACAAAGAGTAAAGATACATGTCATATCTTAACGGAATTGGCTTGAAATGACCTTCAATCTGTTAAAACAATTTTAAAAATTGGTTGCGCAATGAGGTCACAAATTAGTTTTATGAATAAACTGATTTTGTAAAAAGTTTTGCAATTTAAAAAAAAATCATATGATTATCTCTTGTGGCAAAAGTGTTGAACGTACCAGCCAGCATCATGACATCAGAGAGCGAAATTAAAGCGTACAGGAAAAAAAGTGAAGCATGCTTAGAAAGCTTAAAAGAAGAATCTGCTGTTGCATCATCAATTGAGTTATAACCGTTGTAGTCTTTTCCTTTTATTGAAATCACCTTGTCAATATCTCCCGAAAAAGCTTTTAATCGTGTGTCTACGATCAGTAGTTTTGAGAAAATAAAGAGAACAAAATTTACAATTAATCTTTAGATATGACGTCATGCGAGATTTTGATTTTGAAATTTGTTGAAAGTTCCACCTACCAACTTCAACAAATCGGGTACTGGCTTTCGTTTAAGCTTCCAAACCCTGGCCCCATCATTCCTTGCTCTGTGTGCGCTGGAAATGTGACCTGGCGAAGCAAGTCAGTGCAACGCTGCGCCTGCTCCAAATGGGTCCATCTAAAGTGCTCACAACTCTCTCTCTCCAAGTTCAGAACTCTTGACAGCTCTCACTCTTGGAGCTGCCCTCCCTGCTGTGTCCCCACTCGTAACACTGTGACTCTCTCCTCGGACTCCTCTGACATGTATACCTCCACTGTACAATCTTGCCCTTTGTCTGCTAATGCTGCACTACCGCCCTACCCTCGTCTCCAAACCTCTTATCCCCCATCGGCCCATTCTGTATCTACTCCCTCTGCCCCCTCACCACCGTTCCTTGCTCCTGGCTGTCCTTCTGCGCCTCCTGCCTCCTCTCCACCCCTTACTCTCTCAGGGTTCTCCAATGGAATGCTGGCGGTCTTCGAGCCAGGAGCACTGAACTACTCCACTTTCTCTCGTCCCATCCCGTCGACCTTATCTGTATCCAGGAATCCAATCTTAACTCATCTTCCTCTTTCCTGATTCCTGGATTCTCTGTTCTGCGTTCTAATCGCACCTACTTCTGGTCTGATATTCTCTCTTCTGATACCACGCACGCTAGCGGTGGTGTTGTCATTATCGTTAGGCAGGGCCTATCTTTTTCTGAACTTTCTATCTCCTCTCTTTCTTCGCTTGATCCCTACTCTGATTATGTAGGGATCGACATCTCTCTTAATAACTCCTCGCTGTCATTTCCTAATGTGTACGCCCCCCTTTTGACTCCTCCCCAACGGATGGCAGAGCCGACTCCTTTTCTCCCTCCATCCTTCCCTCCTCCAGAAATCTCTTCATTCTGGGGCATTTCAATTTCCATCACCTTCTCTGGGACTCAAGAGGTACCTCCGACCCCCGCGGGGAGGAAGTATTCGACTGGGTCATTTCTTTTGACCTCCTCCCCCTTTAATGACCCTGACACACCCACCCTCCTACATCGCTCCTCTGGCAGTCGCTCTTCTCCTGACATCTCCTTTGCTCCCTCCTCTTTGACCTTTTCTTGGTCCAAGGAGGTGCTTCAGGACCTGGGTTCTGACCATTTACCAATTCTTCTAACTATTCCTCTTTCTCCGATCTTTTGCCCCAACGAGCGTCCCCCGTCCTTCAATTTTCAGAAAGCTCGCTGGGATGGCTTTGCCTTGTGCTTTGACTCCCACTGTCCTTCTGCAGAGGAATACTCGTCTCTTTCCTCTGCTGCTGCTCTTTTTACTTCTCTGGTACTGAATGCGGCCAAATCTTCCATTCCTTTTGGCCGCATCAAACGCCATCCTAAAGCCTGGTGGTCTGCTGAGGTGGAAAGCGCGGTTAGTGAAAGACGCAAGGCTCTCGCTATCGCTCACAGAAGTGATGAAGACCGCCAGGCTTACATCTCCGCTTCTCGACGTGTCTTGTCTGTCATCGCCAAGGCCAAGGCTGAGGCATGGCAGACGACTTGCTCTCCTTTCTCGCCCCAATCTAACCCTATATCTGTACACTCTCTTCTCCGCTCTATCGCTGGCTCTCCTTCCTCGTCTTCCTTCTCTCTTAACTTCCCCAACTGTTCTTCTCCCAGCGAGTCGAGGTCGATCTACGCCGCCTACCTGAGACCCCACTTTTCCGTTTCTCAGCAAAGGCTCTGCGTAGCAGAGCCAGAGGCTACTTCTCTGAGCTCCGCCGGGCCACGTGCTCGGAGGAGTCTCACTGGTCCTTCTGCTCTCTCTTCTCTACCGCTGAATTTCTTGCGGCTGCCTCCAATCTTTCCTCCTCCACTGCCACTGGCCCAGACAAAGTTGCCTATCCCATGCTAAAGCACCTTCCTCGCTCTGGCATGGATTTCCTTCACATCTTCAATCTTTCCTGGACTTCGCATTCCTTTCCATCTGGAAGACATCTTCTATTATCTCCATACACAAGATGGGAAAACCTCTCGACTCTCCTGCTTCCTTCCGGCCTATCTCTCTTACCTCCTGCGTATCAAAGCTGTTTGAACGCATCATACTGTCCCGTCTACTCTTTTTTCTGGAATCTAATTCCATTCTCTCTCCCCGCCAGGCCGGTTTCCGCCCTGGACGGTCTACACTCGATCAAATTCTGTACCTTGCTCAGTCCATTTCGGATGGGTTTAACAAACCCAGGCCGGGCTCTCGGACGATCCTGTCTACTATCGATTTCTCGAAAGCTTTCGACTCTGTCTGGCATCCCGCCCTTTTCCATAAACTCATTTCGGCTGGCCTCCCCTTTGGTATGTTCGTTGGATGCAGTTTTTCCTTTCTGATAGGCGCGCTTGTGTGGTTTATCAAAATCACAAAGTCGTTCCTTTCGAGTCCGTCAAGGTGTTCCGCAGGGATCCGTTCTTGGCCCTGTACTTTTCTCTCTTTTCATTAACAATCCTGCGGCTTCTCTGCCTTCTTCCGTCAGCTGCTCTCTTTATGCCGACGATGTGGGCATTTGGTCCTCCTCTCCCTCGGTCCCTACTTTTGTAGAAGCTACACAAAGACCTCTGATCCAACTGGAACGCTGGTTTGAGTATTGGGTGTCTTCCTCTCAATCCGAGCAAATGTGACGCCTCTTCTCAATAAATCCCCACCAAGGCCACCTCCTGCCCAACCTCCTTTTATTCAACTCCCGCTTCCGTTTCAATCCCACTCTATCCTTTTTGGGGTCAGCTTCTACTACACTCTTTATTTTCTAAACATGTATCTTCGCTGAAGGCCAAGTTTTTGCCTCGTCTCGAGGCCTTACGCTGCATCTCTGCTTTCTCATGGGGCTTCTCTAAGAGGTCTCTTCTCTTCTGTATAAAACTTTTCTTCGGCCCCTTCTCACTCATGCTTCAGACGGATGGTTTCTCTTTCTAAGCGTTACCGATATCACCAAATTGGAACGCCTCCACCGGGTGACTAGTCGCGCCATCACCGGCTACCTCTCGTTCTCCCCTATTCCACTTCTACTCTCCGAGGCTTCTCTACCTCCCCTACGAGCCACCCTGACTCACTTCGCTCTGTCATCTTATGAGCGGGCTCTTCGTCTTCCAACCACTTGGAGAGCTTTTGCGTCCACTCACCCGCTCATACTTTCTTCTTCTTCTCCTACGTAGACTCTTCATGCTTACCTTCCTTCTCCTCCTTGAAATCTGCCTTCCTTCACTGTAAAATCCACTCTTTCCTCTCAATGCTGCCGCTCTGATCCTCCCCTACCTTGCCAAGATGCGGCTCTCGCTCACCTTGACTCTCTCTCATCTTACGATCTGGTACTCTGGACAGAAAGCTCTGTTCCTTTTCGTTTCAGCAAAGGCGGCTCTGGCGTGCTTGCCAATTGCTCATTTTGTGGGACTGAGACCACTCTTTCCTTTTCAACAGGCCCAGTATGCTCAAGTTTTTCCGTTGAAGCCTGCACCATTCTGCAAGCTCTTTGCTGGTCTCGGCAGCACCAACAAGTTTGCCATTTTTCTTCTCGTCCCTTCGTCTCTGACTCTCGCTCGCTCTCTCCTCCATCTATCCTTTTACCTCAATCTCTCTGTCAGATCTGGCAGGAACGCTCTTCTCTCTCCTCCTGTTCTATCAGGTTGCAATGAGTCCCGGACACTCGTCTGGCTTCTGGGGCTTTATGGTCTTTCGCCATGCCCCCATCCCTCGGAAGGGGTCGGGTAACAACATGTCTTTCAACCTAATCTTGCTTTGTTGTGTGCATTGATTTATCGTCTCAGTTTACACTTCGTGCAAAACACAAAAATTAGCGAGAATAACTTGTTGGATGCAGATAAAGTGGTAGCCACTTATTTAACATATTTTCCAAAATATTTGGCTCTAACACGTTTTTTCAAAATCACTTTTTTTTGTTGTAGATGCAGTGTTAAACTCTAGTACGTGCAGAATAAAAACCACCTCTCAATCATTTTGTGACCAATTTTGTTAAGCTAGGTAATGTAGTATCGGGGTAGCGACGTATTCATGAAAATTTGTCACCTCGAAATTTCAAATGAAACAGGCAATTTCAAAAAGACGTAATAAAAAAAACTTTAGTTCCAAGGTCTTTTTCCAAAACCCCAAACTTATTGCACCCACGTGATTTTAAATTTCAACATTTTAAGCAGCAGCTCAGAAAAATTCATTTCAATGGCACATGACCACTTACTTCCGCAAAGATACTTCATCATCATTATCGGACAGCACGTACACATTTGCTTTGCGAAATCGACTCTCCGAACTTGACTTCGGAGAAATAAACACGGAAGCTCTTGGCTTGCTCGGAGTGCTTTCCGCCAAGTGGGCTCCTGTTCGCAGATAAATTCTTGCCGGGGTTCCTGGTTGTGAACAGTACGAGATGTTTGGAGAGGGACTAAACATAGATCGGTGTGCAGGGACAGTGTAAACAGGGGGAGAATCAACAATTACAGGAGAAGGAGGCCGCAAGAAAGTCGGTGTGGGAGGGATATACGCCCATACACCGCCAGTCCTTGAAACATAACGGTCGCGAGAATTCGATCTGTTTCTTCGGCGTCCTCTCTCCGCATCGGAGTCGTTTCTACTTCGAGAAGAGCGGCGATCGAGCGAGGCGGATCTGTGCGATGCTCGTTCCTTATCGGATGCATAGGATTCAGCGCGAGGACGCGTGCTGCTACTTCTTGCGCGTCGGTTCCGCATCGTTGCACTCGATTTCACACTACCAACCTCAGAATTTCTTGCCTGAAACAGACAATAATCAGGTAAAATTAATCTTCACGGCAGCACCCATACTCATACTTCGTTTGCTTGCTTTCTGCGTAACTCATCCTTGAGCGTCTGCAAAATAAAACAAACAATTCTAAAAACGGGTTGACCAACACGAAGTAAAATGACCAACAGAACCTCGCTAATCGTTTGCGCCCAAGCACAAATCAGCCACAAACCCACTTATTTGATGTTTCATCTAACCAACATTTTTTCAATAAAAATGGGTTTTGTGGGATCGGATTTTGGCCACTGATAAAAAATTTGTATTTTATTGCATTTATAACTTGAGTTATAGGCTTCATCGGTCAACTGCAAGTTTAGAGGCGCCGGTCTGTTGGCATCTGACAAAATCTTAACAGAAGGTTGTCAAGAAAAAAGATACGATTTTAAACAGACTCGAATGATTGACTTTCTACCACCATTTAATGGAGCGTAAAGTGATATCTAAACTGGATTGCAGAACTTTGTAAAAACTTGATTAAACTTGAAAATGAGCTAAAATGTAAACTTAGATTCTCAGCTGAGTTAAGTTAGAAATTCGTTCGAGCTAACAGCACTCAAAACCTCCAGTCTGCATGTGGTAATGAGTTTTCTATCAGGTAACGCTAATAACTTGGTTGTCCAGTTCATTTTGGCATATTGCTGACGATCCAGTCATCAAGTCTTCACGTGATGACTAAAGACGTCCAGCTCCTTTTTGACGATCGCTGACGACTCAATCGTAGCGTGTTCCATTTTTTCACGTTTCCAAAAACCTTAGTTTCTTTTTCTGAATGGGTTTTGATACAAGAGTTCAAATCTGACCTTTTTTCCCTTTGACGTTTATCTTCACCGGATAACAAAAGTTTGAAAGTATTTTTTATTACAAATTTGCTTTTCGTGTAACCTTTCAACCGCTTTGTTTAAACAGTGGTACGCGAGAGTCTTTCAGGTGGTACGCCAGCTACTTCTACTCCCAGCCTTTAATTGTGCATTTTTGACTTTTAGAGATCTAAAAATATGAATAGAAGTATGCGGACACTGCACAAAACTTCAGTATAATACGCGAGCAGAAAAAGTTTGGAAACTACTGGTCCAAAACATTAAACAGCGTAGGAAACAAGCAAATTTGCAGATTAGTCGGTTTCCTATCCGTGGTCTGAAGAATAATTTTGTCTATCTGCAAAGGAAAACGAGATATTAAAGAAATTTTTTGCGTCTCCTTACAACAATGCAAAATTTTTTGTAAAATGTCCATCAATTAAACGGTTTTGCTACTAATTATTTTTTGATCTCGGTTCAACCAATAAAATATCAGTCATTCCATACAATTTGACATTAAGATTCTGCACTCAGTTTCTATAGCAATTTACAAGCAAAGCACAATAACAAATAAACTAGGATATTGACGCTATCATTGAACATCAAATATATATACAACTATAGTTGTATCTGTATGACTCAATGAAAAATCTGTGTTAATTTTTAGATTTTGAAAAATATTTCTTAATCGCCCATTTCGTCTTTTTGTGGATCTGTCGTAATTGCTTACACTGGGCGCAATTTTAAAAAAAGTTCTTTGGCGTTGAAAATTAGCTGAAAAAAAATTGGATAATTTTGCGAAGTTGACAGGCACGAAGAATCTTTCAATAAATTCAAAGTAAAAGGACAAATAAAACGCTACCTCCAAGCTACATTCTTCCCACATAACTAATTTGTATGCTTCAAAAAATATTACCATATCAAATGTTACTAGTACGCACTGCAGGCGTCGCCCGCAGGGCCCCCATTAACCGGCTAAACCCATTGGGTCAAATGTGCAAACAAAAGTTTGTTTTGTCTGCACATCCAATTCTCGTTTCTTAGTCAAATGTACTATAAACAGTGATCAAGTCAAAAACATTATGAACAGGATGGGCATAGCCTTTATTTACTCTTTCCATGACATCGATCGCTCTAATCCAGTATTTCTCAACCTTTTTCGTGCCGTGGCCCACTTCAGAAAGTCACAAATTTTTGCAGCCCACTTAAAAAAGACTATAATGTAATAATTAAAATGTCGCTAGAATATGCCTAATACATAAAATAGCAAATTTGTATGGCTTGAAGAACTTTCCTTTCCTCTGTTGGTTATAATGTAATAGTGAAGTTGATCTCCAAAAAAAAAAGTCAATACCTCTCCAGCTAACAGGATTGCGTCAAAGTCAGCTATTTGGTATCACAAGACTCCGTTACTAACTGTTCATATGGTCCAGTATTTCTCAACCTTTTTAGGCATGTGACCCATTTTCAAAATACACAAAAATCTGTGGCCCACCTGACTTACGTGCTGTGACCCACTTATGGCTTCAAATACGAAGCAGTGCCCCACTAATGATCCATGACCCACCGTTTGAGAACCACTGCTCTAATCTTTTGAATGTTACCAAGGCTACGCCCAAGTACAAAAATTGGGCATTACGTAATAGACGTATTTAACGAGATAATGCGCTCTTTGTTGAAATTAAATTCATGATTTTGAGGTCCTTGCTACGCCTTTGGTCTACGTGCTCTGCTCATAGTTTTGGGGGCCTTGTGTTTCCCTTAGTTTCAAAGTGTGGAAGAGATGTCTGCTATTAAGGTATTTTAAAGCAAAATAGCACAAATGTTCTCCATATGGTGCGATTTTACATAGGGATGTCGTTTTCATTTCTCCTTAAAATTTCTCAAGTCCCTGCTGGCTACGCCCGATCTTCCCTGTTTAGACGTACCCAAGGTAGTTGAAAGAAACCGTTCTTTTTCCCACAAACTTGCATCTTTGACACCGATAGTTCTAAGAAGCTCTTATTAAGCAAAATAAAAATGTCTCTCCCAAATATGGTGCAATTTTACCCAAGCAGGACTTAGTATCAGCTACATTATGCAGATTTTAAAAAGTACGTTAGTTCAGAGAACCGCGCCGAATTTACGGTGCAAGCATTTGCAAAAGCAGAAATGAGAAGTTGTAGTAAATGGTGGTTATAGTTCCTGTACTCGTAATGGCGATCACCTTACTCTCTTGATCAAGAATGCAAACATTTGAAAAGTATGATTTCGCAAAGTATCATTCGTTCTTTCAAAAAAGTATAAGGGGGAAACAAAGTGAAAAATGCGGCGCCAAAAATTGTGGTCGTTTTCACGATTACAGAAATAAACTAATTAGTGGTGAGCAAACTTTAAGATTTGGTACGCCCTCTTTAGTATTTACAATTGCGATATTAAGTTCTTTGACAGTGCTACTTACCTTGATTCCGGCATAAAGGGGCCATGCCTTCTACCAAAGTCATGCACCCTATCCCAGTACGCCTATTAAGCCATTTCCAAGCAAATATTTCCCCTGTAAGCCCAGGTTTACAAATTAATAGGCCTATTATTTTTTTTTCTTAAACTTGGGATTCTATTACATTCAACTTTTCCCTAATCAAGACCATCTTACTTTCAAATCAAGAGTAGTCTTACGTACAAATAGTCTATCAATTCTAAGGTTTGGTCATTGAAAATAATTTTTTGCGGTTTAAGTGCTAAGATGACACACATATCAAGTTACTGCTACTGGTTTGCTAGCGGTCAGCCTTTTCTTTAGATTTTGATTCTACATAGGGAAAGTCATAAACCTGCGTTTGACAAGTCGCAGCAAAAGGTCAAAGCTATGTGATTTATCTGTCTTGAACCGCTGCAAATAAGCGCCTTCAATTGTGCTGGCACAGCGCGTTCAAGAAAAAAAAGCTTAAAATTAATATTTGCTTGTTGCGATTTAAATAAAGGTCACACTGTTGTGAAATGTTTTTCGTCGAAAGCACCTTGTTTTTATCTCCCAAAAGTTTTCCTGCGTTTCCACGGTCAGTATTCATTGAGAAAATAAAGAAAACAAATTCTGCAATCAAGGGTTAGTTGTGACATCATGCTAGCCCCTAGAGATATAATTTTGGCAAGTTTTGAGCCGAGAATTGGCTTTTGCTTCAGCAAAAAATTGTTTTCCTCGATCAAGAAAAGCAAATTAATAAATTATCTTGGTTTATTATTATCCTCTGTCAACCCCCTTCATGTCACTCATCCCGGGGAGGTGATCAATGGTGCCTACTATCATGTGTGTGCGTCCAGTAGTTTCAGAGAAGTTAAAGCGTACGTACAAACAAAACTCTACTTTACACATTAGAAGGAATGTGCAACCTGGGGCCCGGGACGTGAAATTATGTGGCCCACAGTATATAATCACTTTAATCATCAGGTGACGTTATTCACTTAAAGCCAGAAGTTTCTTGTTTGTAAGTAAAAGGCATGGCAGTTTTTCAGAAATATTCGTAAAAACAAGAAACAAGCAATCTTGATAGTCCCTTAAACTATTCTTCTCTTTCTGTCTTTGTTTAAGAAATTAGTCAAACTCTGCCTTTGTTGTATTTCAGCTTATGATAGGAATGAAAGAAAGCTTATTGCACACTGAAAGCAGCAACCGCATTGAATCACATTTTTAAAGTTGTATCTTCTCTTTTGATGAGATCTTGTTCTCATTGAAAGAGGGGTACGCTTTTCTTTTCTACCATCTCTTGAATCAAATAATTGAAATTATCTTTATCAACATAAAAGAGACATTTTATTACATTAATATCTCTAATCACCTTTTGGACGAAAAAATTGTTCGACTTGTTAATCAACAACAAATTTCTTGCCGGTGTTGTCAGCTGTAATATCTTTCATCAGTGAATCAAAATTTTTCCAAACACTTCCCCAGTCTTCAGTAATAGCATTAAGCAAAACTGTACTTGTTACTGAATTTTGGAAAACAAAAATTTCACTTCTATTCTTTGTGCTGATTTCAAGCTGCAACTGCCAAGTTGCCAAATGAACACGTATCTATTCACCTAGTTCAAGTCAAATCGTCCATCCATACTGGTTTGCATGGCCCTGGCTGACCTTGGTTTGCATAGAGTAAGTTGATGTAGTTATCCGAATTGTTTGCCGTTTGCAAGACAATGGAAGGTGATGCAATAGTATTTGTTTCTACCTATTTAATGAGCTGATCTGACCGCAGCCGAATGCTTACAAAGTGACAGTCGACTAGGATGCAGCTGTTATTAATTACAAACTGTTTGGCAGACTTTCTTTTTTTGCAAGTGTCTCTGGCGATGAAAATGAAGAGAAAAACATTAAATTGTGCTCGTTACTACTTCCAATCTGGCTTGCTGCTGTTCTTTCATGCAACCGTTTTGAAAGAGCGTATATTTGTAATTGCAAAATTCAGCAAAAGTGATTTTTCTCTTACGTCACCGTTTGTCACTTGCTTTACTTTAAAACCGCATTTCAAACAAACATACTCCCAAGACTCGAATTCACGAGTGCATTACACTTTGCCTCAGCACAAGCGCACTTAATAATTCGAGATTTACAGAAGCATTAATCACGGCCCATTAAAAGTTTTCCCAATCCTTCGTCGAGCTCTTTTCACAGCAGCTTTCCACTTGAGCACAATATCTTACAGCTTTGTTTCTATCTCGACATTTCGAAGCAGCTTTTCAACTGGCTAAAAATTTATTCACCTCCTTAATTTTCTTGCTAGTTGGAGCCCATCCACTACCTTGTCACAAATCTATTCCTTGCACAAAATGATTTTCATTATGAGTTCTATCTAACTAGCATTTCTTCAGTGCGATTGGTATGCTGACTAGACAAAGCAAAAGATTCTACTGTTTTGCGAGGAGTAATTCTATGGTGTTACTTGGCACTGCACATTTTTCATGAAAATAAGCAAAAAATAAGACTTTCTAAAACATCTATTTTTACTTTTCAGATAGGCAAGCGTATTCTTTCAAGCATGGGTAGGGGATCAACTAATCCGCATTGTTTGATACTTTTGTTAATGTTCTAGGTAAAGAGGATCAAAAGCTACACAAAATAGCATAAAAATTTGTGATAAAAAACATGGAAACACTAGGTGCCTAGTGAAGATGACATCACCCAGAAAAAGGTTAGGTTCAAACTCTCCATCAAAAATCTGTTCAGAAAAAACAAACTAAGGTTTTGGGAGATATGGTAAAAAATTTAACATTCTAGCCTGTCACCCAGTTCTCTTTGACGTAATGTTAATAACTTCGCCATCAAGTTCTCTTTGAAATATTACCCAAAGCGTGTGGATAAGATGACAACCTAAAATTAATATTACCTTCGGAACTCAAATAGCTTTTTCCGTCACACATATCTCATCATTACCTCTTCTTTCTGCATCCAACCATGTTTTGTGCATTTATCAACACGAGCATTATTTAGTCAAGCTATTAAGTTTAAAAAACAACTATTGCTTTCAACAACCCCCTTACCCTCTGTCGTTTTATCCGCTTCACTCTTCTATAAGACCTGGAACCTTGCCGCCCAATGGCGTCATCGCTTGCATAAGATAACGACGAATCAGAATCAAGAATATCGCTGCAATACTCAGTTCTTTGGTGCGGGCTGAAGTAATGCCACGACATTGCAAACTACCTCAAAACATCTCGAACTGCCACTTCGCACAGCTACAATCTATTATTGATTTACGTTGGGCGTCTTAACATATCCACGCCCAGACATGCCCGGAGTACACAATTAAATTATTTGCTTCTCAAATATCTTACCTGAATATCATCATGAATGTCACGCAGCATAGCGCCAATTGGTGGTTGACTGAAACTAGTTTGGTTATCCTCGCGAGGTCGCACTCGGGTGGATTCGAGTGGCGATTGATCAGATTTTACAGCACTTATTTCACCTCTTAACTTAGCAATTTCACCATGGATCATGTCAAGCGTGCTGTCATGTAAGCTGCTTGCTGCTGACCTGAAAAACTCGATTATAAGGCCCACGAGCGAATAAGAGAGATGAATAACAGTTACCTGGTTCCACTGCCTCCCGACCTTGCGCTGGTGCTCAACTTTGAGGGGAATTGGTTCGATGGAGGCGGGGGATGGGGATGCAACATACCACGCACCGTTGATGTCGTGCTCACGTCATCAATCGACTCGTCATTTTCAGACTGAAATGAATTAACGCTAGGACGAAATCGCGCGATAGTGATTACGAATGGCTTGCATTGCGACACACACAAAAACGCACACACTCATACAGACCTTCACAACACACACACAAAGCCTTACATAAGAAGTTGCAGCACTGGAGGAGCTGACCCTATTGCGAACAACTGACTTTTCAGCGCATCTGTAAGAAACAAAACAAATAAAATGTTGCCAAGCGTTACAGCAGCAAAGGTGACCAACCGAGCGTTTGCTGTGGCCGATGAGGCGAGGGAGGCTTTGCTCACCACTGCTTCAGGAATTTTAACAGTTCCTCCAAGCAACGAATCCGCTGGAGCTGCAATCTCTTGTCCACGGCCTGATTTCTCGAGTTTAGTTCCAGGTTGACGAGTTGATTGTCGGCTGCTCTCTGAACCAACGAATCCACTGTCAGTTCCTGCTAATACAATTAGTAATTGGGTGTAGTGTGAATTGAGAACGCATGTAGTGCTACACGCAATGCTGATTGATGATGCATAAATTAAAAATTGATCTAGCGGAATAGGATGTTGTGTAAATGGAAATACAATTTAATGTACATAGAAATTTGATGTTGGGAGAATTGGAAATAAATGTTGCATAAACCAATTGATGATGCATGCATTGTACGCCAACAATGCATCAACAAAGAAGCTGAAGAATTTGAGATTGAATATAGTGTGAATTGAAGATGGATGTTGGGGAAATTAGACTAAATGATTTCGATGGAAGGGTAAATGATGCAGTGATTGACAATAAAAGCTGCATGAACAGAGATTGGATTAAGTTAAGGCTGAATGTTGCGTGAATTAGGAAGGGGAACTGAGATGATGATGTGTGAATTTGCGTGTTAAGTAAACAGAAAATGAGGGTTCAGCAAATTGATACTGTATGAAATTAGATTGAATGTTGTATAAACTAAAAAAGAATGTTGGGTAAATAAGATCGGATGTTCAAAGAACGGAGAATGGATTTTTCGTAAACTATGGACGTACATTACATTATATAGCTTTGCATTGGACATTTGGTGGCGTGAAAGTAACCTGACTCCATGTTGCAGACTGTGCGGTGTTGCCATCAGCCTGGCGCCGCTAAAACTGAAACAGACATCTCCTGTGCCCAGTCAACAGACATTTCCTGTGCCCATTCAACAGACATCTCTCATACTCATTGCACAGACATCTCCTGTGCTCATTCAACAGACATCTCCTGTGCCCAGTCAACAGACATCTCCTGTGCTCAGTGCACAGACATCTCCTGTGCTCATTGAACAAACATCTTCTGCGCCCATTGAACAGATATCTGCTGTGCCCATTCAACAGACATCTCCAGTGTCCATTGCACAGACATCCGCTGTGCTCATTCAACAGACATCTCTCGTGCTCATTGAACAGACATCTCCTGTGCTCATTGAACAGACTTCTCCTGTGCTCATTGCACAGACATCTCCTGTACTCATTGAACAGACATCTCTTGTGCTCATTAAACAGACATCTCCTGTGCTCATTGAACAGACATCTCCTGTGTTCATTGAACAGACTTCTCCTGCGCCCATTGAACAGACATCTACCGTGCCCGTTGAACGTACCAACTCGTTACTAACGATATGTGCTCACCAGTATAGCCAGTTCGATTTTTGTAATCTCGAGGCAACATCTTCTTGGAAGTGACTGGTCGCGGTAATTTGCTTGTGTGGGAGTTCTTGCTTAAAGCAGGCTGGCGGCTGCGAGACGATTCCATTACGACGTTGGTTTTTCTGCACATTGAGCGTTAAAATACTATTTCCATCTATTTAATTATAACTTACCGCGGTTTGGCTTGAGGCTGCTTTAGTGCTGAATCACCACTTTGGGTCGTCTTCGAGCTCGACTCCAAATAACTAAAATAATCAAACAATAAAGACAATTCCGACATGCACAATTTGCTGACGTTAATCTTTTACTGGTTGGGTATCGGACCAGGTGCTGTCTCCTCTGTCACTTCACCATCCGACACAGCTCGAGCCGGGCCAGTCGTGTTTCCGTTGTCTTGTCGTTGATATCTACAACACACCGATCGACATCGCCAATGTAAAACAAGCAATACTAATTAAACAGTTGTTAAGTGGGACAAAAATTTCAAAAAAGCTTTGAATAAAGCTTTAGGGGACGAATTCATAGCACTCGTATAATAAGTAAGCAATTTGGGGTCCGCAACGTGAAATTTTGTGGACTTGAATGGCAAATCTATCAATCACATCTCGGAATAACCGACAAGCAAGAAAAACAAGGTCCCTATACGTAAAGTTCGTAAAATTTGACGTGAATATTGCATTGATCTCTAAAACGAAAATAAAAACACATTATGAATTACGAACTCTAACTGACCAAAAAATTATCAAGAAGTTTTAAGTTGGTCCGCCAGCAAGAAAGTTGCATATCCCTGTTTTAAGTAATGAGTAAAAACGTCAACGTTTTCGTTTGGTTCTCACTAGATGCTATCGCCAGAATGAAGCAGGTAAGAGAAAGAGTTGCTACTAAGAAAAAGCGTCGCGTAAACAGCACGAACTTAGTACTAGAAATGTACCGATACCACATTTTAAGCCGATACCGATACTGATGCTGCCGATACCACCGATACTTTTTATCGACTGAGCACCAGCAATAAAAGCTTTTGTATGCAGTACCAAAGAATGTATTTAGTAAATCTAGCTTTTTATTGCATTTTGAATTTTTTTCAGGGATTTATCTATCATTATTCATTACAATGATATTGCAAATCTGTAAAAGAAAGTTAAACAAATCGAGCAGTATTTTTTTGTAGCAAAATTCTAAAACAATGGATTGAATACTATTATTCAAAGAAAATAGGCTTACCTTACAAACACAAAAGATTAAAAAAATAAAATAAAATGAGAAAGTAACAATGTCGCAACCGAAAAAAAAGTAACTGCACCAATCAACAGCCGCCTTAACGTGGTGGTGCGGTCCCCGACCCCGTTTGGGTTGGGTCAAAATGGCTGTTGGCCTTCCCGAGGGTCCCAGTTACCCCGGGCACTCCCCTTCACTTTTTCGCCATGCTGCTCTCTGAACGACCGCAGAAGGGCAGCACACAGCATCCTTAGAATCGGTCGCTTGTTTGCTCTTTTTCCTTCCTCCTGCCCTTCTTCGTCTCCTCATTCTTCTCCTTCTCTTGATGAGCGGTAACGTTCATCCCAAACCTGGCCCCATCTTTCCTTGCTCTGTGTGCGCTGGAAATGTGACCTGGCTGGGCAAGTCAGTGCAATGCTGCGCTTGCTCCAAATGGGTCTATCTAAGGTGCTCACAACTTTCCTTATCCAAATTCAGAGCTCTTGACAGCTCTCACTCTTGGAGCTGTCCCCCCTTCCGTAACACTGTGACTCCCTCCTCGGACTCCTTTGACACGTATACTTCCACTGTACAATCTGGCCCCCCTCGTCTCCAAACCTCTTATCCCCCATCTGCCCATTTTGTATCTACTCCCTCTGCCCCTCCACCACCGTCCCTTGCTCCTGGCTGTCCTTCTGCGCCTCCTGCCTCCTCTCCCCCCTGACTCTATCAGGGTTCTTCAATGGAATGTTGGAGGTCTTTGAGCCAGGAGCATCGAACTACTCCACTTTCTTTCGTCCCATCCTGTCGACCTTATCTGTATCCAGGAATCCAATCTTAACTCATCTTCCTCTTTCTGGATTTCTGGATTCCTGGATTCTCTACTCTGCGTTCTGATCGCACCCACTCCTGGTCTGGCATTCTCTCTTCTGATACCACGCACGCTAGCGGCGGTGGCGTCATTTTCGTCAGGCAGGGCCTATCTTTTTCTGAACTTTCTATCTCCTCTCTTTCTTCGCTTGATCCCTACTCTAATTATGTAGGGATCGACATTTCACTTAACAACTCCTCTTCGCTGTCATTTCTTAACGTGTATGTTCCCCTATTCGCTCCTGCCCAACGGATGGCAGAGCCGACTCCTTTTCTCCCTCCATCCTTCCTTCCTCCAAAAATCTCTTCATTCTGGGGCATTTCAATTTCCATCACCTTCTCTGGGACTCAAGAGGTACCTCCGACCCCCGTGGAAAGTATTCGACTGGGTCATCTCTTCTGACCTCCTCCGCCTCAATGACCCTGACACACCCACCCTCCTACATCGACCCTGACACACCCACCCTCCTACAATCATAACCATTCACAAACTGCATACTCTTTTTATGAAATAAACTGCCTTCATATTAAAGTCAAAACAAAAAACTTTCTCATCACTCCCTCTCAAAAATTCATTCTTACATAAATTGCAGATAACTTTTTTGGCATTAGTAACTTTAACATTAAGGGCACACACCTGGGTATGCACAATTTTCAAGTACATAGGGTACAAGTTAACTTAAGTAAAAAGCAAGCCCCTAAAAACTATATATTCCCAGAAAGGAAATGAAAAAAGGATTTATGCAAAGCATTTTTCTTTATGAAAATCTGACAAAAAAAGTTTATACCGGCAATTACACCAAAAAATTATTTAACAATTTTACAAAAAATCTTAAAAGAACACAACCACAAACAATACATAGCTCAAAGTTATTGTGCATCAAGGCACACACTATGTACACAAAATAATAGAGCCTTTTCTTCTTATAATCTTTAATTAAAAAAATATCAAAAAATATGGAGGGTAACCTTTAAATTTAAAATTTTGATTATTCTTTTTCTTATAAAAGCACTGAAAAACAAAATTTTCAAAAAATGCTACATTAATTTATAGTTTGACACCTGTACAAAATTTCCTAAAAATTGCAGCCAAATCTAACTAGTGCTTTTTGAGTAGTAGCAATTTTAGTATCGAAAATCACCATGTAGAGAAATAACCTTCAAAGTTTCACTATAAAAATATTAAATTTACTAAAATTGTATTTTAACCTGATCCTAAATATCCCTTTCCAACTTTATATGTTCTCAATAATTTCAATATTTACAACTGGAAACAAGTTTCTCAACACAGTTCTACCAAAATAATTAATAATTTTTGGCACTATTTATTTAAACAATTTAAACTAATTGGAAGAAAATTAAGTGTTAAAAATGTATTTTAATATTTTTTGAAAAAAAAAATTCTCGGAGAGAGTTGCAATAAATATGATTTTTACTAAAAAGGAAATAAGGTGCTTAAAAACTGAAAGCAGATTTGAAATCTACGATAAATTTCAATCAAAGATCGATCGAAAACAAAAAATCCATAAAAATTAAAATTTTTATAGGTGTGTACCCTTAAGAAATTTCCCTACAATGCTTTTATTAAAAGTGATCTTTATTAACCACTGCCTCTGAAGTTAAAAGAGAAACTGAAATTTATAGAATACTTTTAATATATTTATATAAACACAATATTGAGTGTTACACGATGTTTGGGTCCTGTTTGGAAGACCGTCCTCTCCCTGGTCATTATTGATGCACTACAAACCATTAATTAGGTTACAAATCCAATCCAGTTTCAGGGGGGGAACGAAAATTTTTTATATTTATTCTATAAAAAAACATAACAAAAAATTTTTGTGTGTATTTTGTGCTCAATAAGTATCGGTAGTTATCGGCTATATTTAACCGATACCGATACTACTACTTGATACCATAAAAATAGGCCGATACCACTGATACTAAAGTATCGGTACATCACTACTTAGTATAGTCCTGATTTTCAAGTAAATGCTGACCAATTGCGGAGTCACAGCCGAGTAATCTTGAAAATGCAAGGTTACTTATTTCCATCCCGACTGTGATTCGGCAATTGGACAGAGTTTACTTGGAAATCCTGACTGTGCCGCCGTCTAAAGTGACAGCCAATTCTCAAGATTGGAAATTGCTAGATCATCCTTCCATTAAGCCACTCTCGAAGCTACTTTCATCAAAAACAAATAACCCGTTTTATGAGGCCAAATAGAATACGTTTACGCACTGCAATTGGCCTACTAGCACCCTGGATTTCGGACAATGGTGAAACACAACAATTTCGATTGTACCGCCGACTATAAATAGCGACGCTTTCTCTTATCTGCTTCATTCTGGCGATAACGTCTAATGCAGGAGTAGAAAAACTTTTTGACCCGAAGACCGAATTCGCGACTGCCTGGCTCCTGGAGGGCCGGATGCAGTGCGATTTACGTAAACCGTACAAAAACAGGTTGTTAAAATGCATTGTAGTACAGTTATAACAAAACCTGCGGCAGACAAGTCAACAAGTTGGAAACGTGGCACTTGAAAAAAATGTGCAAGGTGTTTGTTGGGTCGAATTAAACTGGTCGGCGGACCGTAGTTTTCCCATCCCTGGTCTAATGAGTGCCAAACGAAAACCTTAGTTTTCACTTATTACGTCAGTGAAATGGCTCCGTCCACTAAAGCTTTATTTAAAGCTGCTGAGAAATACTAATCAATAAGATACATCAATCCACATCTAACAATATTAAACTAAGTCAACACTAACCAACAGTAAATCAAACATCAACCTAAAATTAACAGCACGAACTTATTTACAGATATTACAGTTGAAATATTTACTCGTAAGCCAGTCGTTCAAATTTTTTATCAACGGTTTCCTCCGCGGCAACGGGGCGGTCATAAGGCAGCTCCTGAATCTCGGCGCTGGAACAAGAAGCGTGACGTGGTGACAAATTCGTCCGGAGATCTTTCACCAAATGATTGAGGCTAAAAATGAAACATATGTTGAATTGCACTGTATTTTCTGCTCTGCATCATTGCCAAAAGCACTTATAGGTGAAAGAATCTTGGACGTTGCTTCTAAATCAACACTTTAAGAGCCAACAAAGCTTAGTGACTGGTATTTGCATAAACATGCAGAGTCGGTTTCCATGATGAATGAGGATTGCCACATACAGACAGGTGGCGTGAAGGAAAGTGCCATTTCATCTAATCTTATAAATGGCAAATGCTTGTTCTAAGCAATAAATATCAATACCAACATTTTGAAAGGTGGTTGAGCACTATTTAAACGCCGTTTAAAATGCTAGATTTTACTTCGTGAAATTCACTCAGTTTGGCCAAAGTGAAAGAGTCGTAAAAGCTGATTCAGTGTGAGTTTTAGGCGAGCTAATGGTTATTTCGATAAAATCCATTTCGATATTTTAGAGAAGTCAAAAATTTTCAATAAATTATTATATACACATTTTTCAGTAAACTATAAATAAAAACACGCAAGTTCATCAAGTAGTTTTTGAATGCTTTGAATACCAACTGAAATTGAAATCTCGGTATCATGACGCCAAATACAGTTAATACTTTCGCATAGCAACTCAGTAGTAACAGCGCCAATAAGCTCAGTAACAAGACTTATTGTGGACAAACTAAAAGCGCTATCAAAAAGTGTTGGCAAAACGAAGTTCATAAAATTAGATCAATCAAGTTTTTATCCAGATATCGAAGACAAAAACTTTGACTTTACTAGCACTTTACGCTATGCTAAAGATGAGGGAGTTGCCGACAAATTACGATGCTCAGATTGTAAAGACCACAGTTAACTACCACCGTGCTGCTGGTGACCTGCAAGGAAGTGATGGAAAATTTATATTTTAGGGAGATCATAAAAGAAAAACAGAAATGAGGTAAAGGTGTTGGATGTTGGCTTCTCGCAATATTACGACAATGTCTGGGAAAAGCAAGGAAACTATTCATATGACAAAGTGGAAGACGCTGGACATACTACGTGTAGGATATAAGCTTTACCAAGACAGACATGATGAAATGAGGAACGGTGTGGGTGTGACTGTAAACCGCGACTACGCCAAAGATGCAATAGAAATGAAGTGGATCTCTGTTAAAGTAATGAGTAGGAAGCTGTGAAATCACCGAATTGTTGATTTTGCCCGCTGTGCAAACAGAGGTGATAAACATCTTTAACAGCAAAAAGTCCAAGCAGGTAATCACCCTCAACAGCAACATCTGTAACCCAATAAGTACGATAAAACGAAACCAAAAAAGTGACGTAACTGGACAGGCCGAGAAGATCCATCGATGCAACGCAAGAGGAAAGGCTGGTCTAGGCAGTTACGAAAGAAAATGCATCATAAAAAAGAAGTGTAGGAATAAAACGCGATGTGGCGACGCTGATTCGAAATAGTCACAACGAATTGGCAATTTTGGATAAATCCAAATGGCTTAAGGTACAGTTTTTTAAACAATACGTTCTCGCTAACAACGTAATGACATGATGCTAGTCACGTGCTTGAAGTAATTTTCCAAAGTGAATGCTGTTGGTTAAGAATCACCATAAGCTTGATTGACAAATCGTGCAATAATTTAAGACTCCTATCAGTTTTAGTAATATCACTCACTAAAAAGTACGGTTTTCGAGGGCCGAAGATATTTTGGCAGTTTAGGGTGATTTAGGCCGCGTAGTCTTAGGTTCTCGATTTGGTTCTGGTTGAAGAGATTTTTCATTTTTGACCAAAGAAAAATTGTTGGCATGCTGTATTAATGAAGCCTGGTAGTTCGAAACAGTCTGGACTGTGCGGTTGCGCCATAAAATAGTTATACTTAGTATTTGTTAATTATTGTGAACAAAACCATCACCAATATACGTTTTGAAAATGTCTCTTAGGCATCATTCATTCCTTTGTTTATTAACCGCTCTGACCGACTAACAGCTGAATGCAGGTATTTTTGATGATCCTCAGACGCGCCAAATCATAAAAGATCCATGTTTTACGCAGTCTACGGCATACTAGGTGTCTGCTGTATGGCTTATCGTTTGCATTAGTCTCGAAAATTATTTGCTTGGCTGATCGTTCGTAAGTCTTAAAAACTATTTAAAAACTGCAAAGCAAAAATTACCAAATCTTGGTGAAAAATATGGTTTAAAGGATCAAATGTTTATATGTAATGATAAGCATTAAGATTCACTGTCTCTTGTTGTTGTTGTTGTTACCCGACCCCTTCCGAGGGATGGGGGCAAGGCGGAAAACCATGGAGCCCCAAAACCCCTAGGGCAACTTCCCAGGGCCTGCACCAGAGCTCGCAAAGACAGAGAGTCGCCAAAGTGCGAGCGGGGCAGACTCCGTAGCTGGACAGTGCACAATGAGAGACATCCAGGAACGAATGTCCACAGGCACTGCAAAAAAAAATTTCGATTCTGCCAATCCCAGTGAGATAAAAGCTTAAAGTTAACAGTAAGCGGAGTCCGTTGCAGCAAAGACGAGAGAGGAAACAGCAAACGTGATGAGGAAGCACAAGTTCCTCAGTGGAAACCGAGGGAACTTGTGTGTCAAAAAATTGAGATGAGACAGTACGCCTCCAGTCCGAGAAAACAGTGGATATAAAATATAGGAGGAGACGACAAGGGATGGCAGAGGGCTCGAGTAGCGCAGAGAAAAGAGACGAGTATTCCTCTGCAGAACGACAGTGAGAGTCGAAATAAAATGCAGTCATCACAACGAGCTTTCTGAAAATTGAAGAGGCAAGTTTGTTGGGGCGGAAGACCGGAGAGAGAAGGAAAGCTAGTAGAATTAATAGGTGATTAGAACCCAGGTCCTCAAGCACCTCCCAGGAGCAAGAGAGGGCGAGAGAGGAGGGACCAAAGGTGAGGTCGGGAGAAGAGCGACTACCACAGGAACAATGGAGAAGAGTAGGTATGTCAGGGTCATTGAGAGGAAGGTCAGAGGAAATGACTCAATTAAATACTTTTTTCCCACGGGGGTCAGAAGTACCTTATGAGTCCAGAAAGGATGATGGCACTTGAAGTCACCCAAAATAAAGAGATTTCTTGAGAAAAAATGGAGGGAGAAAAGGAGTCGGTTCTGCTAGCCCTCGAAGAATCGCAAATAGGGAAGCATAAACATTAAGAGAGCGAGGAAGAGTTGTTTGGTAAGATGTTGACCTTTACATAATCAGAGTAAGGATCAAGCGAAGAAAGAGAGGAGGTAGAAAGTTTAGAGAATAAGCCCTGCTTGACGAAAATGATGACGCCACCGCTAGCGTGCGGGTCATCGCGAGAAAGAATGCCAGATCGAGAGTGGGTGCAATCAGATTGCAGATCAGAGAATCCAGGGATCCGGAAAGAGGAAAAAGGGGTAAGATTGGATTCCTGGATACCAAAAGATCAACCGGATAAGACGAGACAAAGTGTAGCGGTTTAGTGCTCCTGGCTCGGAGACCACCAGCGTTCTATTGAAAAATCCTGAGCAAGTCAGAGAGAAGAGAGAGCAGGAAGTATAGAAAAACAGCCAGGAGCGTGAGAGAGTGCAGATGGAGAAGATACGAGGTGGGTGGAATGAGGGTAGGAGATTTGAAGGCAGTGACCTACAAATACAGCGCTCCCGCTCCACCCAATGGTGGAGCAGGAGCGCTGTATTCGTAGAGGAGCCAGATGTGCCAATTTGAACAGTGGAAGTGTATAAGCTGGAGGAGTGTGAAGAGGAAGTCATAGTGTTGGTAGGTGTGGCACCTTCAGAAGATGCAGGGACGCAGGAGGAAGGACATTTCCAGAAGTGAAAGTTGCCTAGAATTTTGAATCTTAAAAAAAAAAGAGTAAGCATCTTAAATGAACTCATCTGAAGCAGGTGCAGCATTGCACCGACCTACTCCGCCAGATTACATTTCCAGCGCACAATAAACAGAGGATAAACGGGAGCAGGGTTAGGATGAACGTTGCCGCTCATCAAGAAAAGGAGAAGAATGAAAAGGCGGGCAAGAAAGAGAAAAAGGGCGACAGATTTTTAAAATGCTGCGTGCTGCCCTTCTGCGGTCGTTAGCAGGGGGAAAAATGTTTTGTGTGAGGGGAGTGCCTGAGGTAACTGGGACCCTTGGGAAGGCCAACAGCCATTTCGACCCAACCCAAATGGGGTCGGGGACCGCACCGCCACGTTTAGAGGGCTGTTGATTGGTGCAGTCACTGTCTCTTCGTCAATTACATCGTTTTGCCACAACCATGATGATCAGGAGCAGCAGAAAGGTTTCCCCAAATCATGGAAAGAAAAATATTAGAGCAGGCGAGGTGCTCACTCATGGCCGACTACTAGTGAACGCTTGGCAACATCACATCCCAAGGAGACTCACAAAAATCAGAGACATTCGAGATATTTTATTGCGCTGTGAATTGAATAATATGCTTGGGCAAGTTCCGAAATGCATTTTCATCCGTACTAAATACAATACAGCTTGTGCTCGAATGTCAGCGGTTTTCGCGTTACAAAAATCTGCCATTTAGGGTGAAGAGTGTACAAATTTCTCAGTTTTTGCGGTAACGATTGCCGTATTTCGTAACATCCAATCACAAATGAAAAACATTAGGATGGTCCTTTATTCGTACATAAATTTCTTTTTTTAAAAACTGTCGATCTGATCCTGCAAGTGTTCCTTTTCGTAAAAAAACACTTTGCGCAAAACTGTGTTGAATCATCTTAGTTTTCACAGGTGACTCAATGAACTTCAGTTTTGAGAAAGATTAAGCATAATGAATTCTTATGGTGCAATAGGTTATACACAGAATTGCTTTCTATCCATTTCTTGCGAACTTGGGTGCTCATGTGTGTTCTTTCAAAGTGAGTATTAAGTGCTTCTCAGAAAGGAAATGATATTGGCCAGCGTCATTTAATGCCACTAAGAAAGAAACATCTGCTTAGGAATGTTGGGGAATTTTTGGTAATCATCAACATCAGTCAAAGCAGAATAAAGTTGGTCTTCTTCTTGTTAAAGCGGCCGAAGAAATCTTTGGTCAATGTAACGCTAAGTTCAGCATGGTCCTTAGTAACATCTAATGAGCTGATAAAGCCATTACCAGCAATAAAGTGAGGTTAATGTTCCCACTGAGCTGCTGAATATTTGAGTAAATCCTCTGAAAAACCCAGATATTTGAAAAGAAGTTATAAGTTCTTGGTTGTGACGTCGGCCACAGTTTTCTCTTGAATAAGCACTAAATCGACAATTTTGCGCTTCAGTGGCTCTTTTTTCCTTTCTTTTTCTTTCACTGCAAAAATATCTTTAGTGCCATTATCGCAGTCATTATTAAACAATGCCTAACTGACCAATTTCTCCGACAGGAACCACAATTAGCCAGCCAGTTTTCACCAAATTGTTGAATACCTCGGAGTCAGCCGTGCGGTACATTTGCAGTTGCTTCAGCAGCTTTCGGTCACTGACGAGGCCTTTGCAGCAATGCTGGCGTTATCCACGCTTAAACAGAAAGGCGTGAAACAAGAAACACTGGGTTACCGCCAAATTCAGTTGCGAGCGATACACCCCTGCACCAATCAACAGCCACCTCAACGTGGTGGTGCAGTCCCCGACCCCGATTGGGTTGGGTCGAAACGGCTGTTGGCCTTCCCGAAGGTCTCAGTTAACCCGGCACTCCCCTTCATTTTTTCGGTCTACTCTCAATCAAATTCTGTACCTTTCTCAGTACATTTCGAATGGGTTTAACAAACCCAGGCCGGGCTCTCGAACTATCCTCTCTACAATTGAATTCTCGAAAGCTTTCGACCTGCACCAATCAACAGCTGCCTCAACGTGGTGGTGTGGTCCCCGGCTCCGTTTGGGTTGGGTCGAAATGGCTGTTGGCCTTTCCGAAGGTTCCAGTTACCCCGGGCACTCCCCTTCATTTTTTGCTATGCTGCCCCCTGAACGACCGCAAAAGGGCAGCACACAGCATCCTTAAAATCGATCGCTTGTTTTCTCTTTTCTCCTGCCCCTCTCTTGCTCGTCTTCCTCTCCTCATTCTTCTCCTTCTCCTGATGAGCGGTAACGTTAATCCCAACCCTGGCCCCATCTTTCCCTACTCTGTGTGCGCTGAAAACGTGACCTGGGGGGGCAAGTCAGTGCAATGCTGTGCTTGCTCCAAATGGGTCCATCTAAGGTGCTCATGACTTTCTCTCTCCAAGATCAGAACTCTCGATAGCTCTCACTCTTGGAGCTGTCCCCCATGCTGTGCCCCCACTCGTAACACTGTGACTCTCTCCTCGGACTCCTCCAACGTGTATACCTCCACTGTGCAATCTAGCCCTTCGTCTGCCACGACTGCACTACCTCCCTAGCCCCGTCTTCAAACCTCTTATCCCCCGTCAACCTACTCTGTATCTACTCCCTCTGCACCCTCACCTCTGCCCCTTGCTCCTGGCCGTCCTTCTGTGCCTCCTGCCTCCTCTCCTCCCCCTGCCTCTCTTTTAGGGGTCTTCAATGGAATGCTGGCGGTCTTTGAGCCAGGAGCACTGAACTGCTTCACTTTCTCTCATCCCATCCTGTTGGCCTTATCTGCATTCAGGAATCCACTCTTAACTCATCTTCCTCTTTCCAGATTCCTGGATTCTCTGTTCTGCACTCTGATCGCACCCACTCCCGGTCTGGCGTTGTGTTTCCTGATGCCATGCATGCTAGCGACGGTGGCGGCGACATTTTCGTCAGGCAGGGCCTATCTTTTTCTGAACTTCCTACCTCCTCTCTTTCTTCGCTTGATCCCTACTCTGATTAGTGATCGACATCTCTCTTAACAACTCCTCCTCGCTCTCCTTTTATTGTGTACGCCCCTCCTATTGGCTCCTCCCCAACAGATGGCAGAACCGACTCCTTTTCTCCCTCCATCCTTCCCTCCTCCAGAAATCTCTTTATCCTGGAAGACTTCAACTGCCATCACCTTCTCTGGGACTCTAGAGGTACTTTCGACCCCTGTGGGGAAGAAGTATTCGACTGGGTCATCTCTTTTGACCTCCTACGCTTCAATGACCCTGATACACCTACTCTTCTATATCGCTCCTCTGGCAGTTGCTCTTCTCCTGACATCTCCTTTGCTCCCTCTTCTTTGGCCCTTTCTTGCTCCTGGGAGGTGCTTCAGGACCTGGTTCTGACCATTTATCAAATCTTCCAACTATCCCTCTCTCCCCAGTCTTACGCCCCAACGAGCGTCTCCCGTCCTTCAATTTTCAGAAAGCTCGCTGGGATGACTTTGCCTCCTATTTTGACTCTCACTGTCCTTCCGCATAGGAATACTCGTCTCTTTTCTCTTTCCTCTGGTGCTGCTCTTTTTACCTCTCTGGTACTGAATGCGGCCAAATCTTCCATTCCCTTCGACCGCATTAAACGCCATCCTAAAGCCTGGTGGTCTGCTGAGGTGGAAAGCGCGGTTAGTGAAAGACATAAGGCTTTCGCTGCCGCTCACAGAAGTGATGAAGACCGCCAGGCTTACATCTCCGCCTCTCGACGCGCCTCGTCAGTCATCGCCAAGGCCAAGGCTGAGGCATGGCAGACGACTTGCTCTTCTCTCTCACCTAAATGCAACTCTAAATCTGTACACTCACTCCTTCGCTCTATCGCTGGCTCTCCTTCCTCCTCTTCTAATTTTCCCAACTGTTCTTCTCCCAGGGAATCGGCTTCGGTCTATGCCGTTTACCTGAGATATCCCACTTTTCCGTTTCTCAGCCAAAGACCCTGCGTAGCAGAGCCAGAGGCTACCTCTCTGTGCTCCGCCGAGCCACATGCCCTGTGGAGTCTCACTGGTCTTTTTGCTCTCCTTTCTCCTCCTCTGAATTTCTTGCGGCTGCCTCCAACCTTTCCTTGTCCACTGCCACTGGTCCAGACAAAGTTGCCTATCCCATGCTGAAGCACCTTCCTCGCTCTGGCATGGATTTTCTTCTTCACACCTTCAATCTCTGCTGGACTTCACATTCCTTTCCTTCCATCTGGAAGACATCTTCTATTATCCCATCCACAAAATGGGAAAGCCTCTCGACTCTCCTGCTTCCTTCCGGCCTATCTCTCTCACCTCCTGCGTATCAAAGCTGTTTGAACGCATCATACTGTCCCGTCTACTCTTTTTTCTGGAATCTAATTCCATTCTCTCTCCCCGCCAGGCCGGTTTCCGACCTGGACGGTCTACACTCAATCGAATTCTGTACCTTGCTCAGTCCATTTCGGATGGGTTTAACAAACCCAGGCCGGGCTCTCGGACGATCCTGCCTACTATCGATTTCTCGAAAGCTTTCGACTCTGTCTGGCATCCCGCCCTTTACCACAAACTTATTTCGGCTGGCCTCCCTCCTTGCTTTGCTCGTTGGACTCAATCTTTCCTTTCTGATAGGCGCGCTTGTGTGGTTTATCAAAATCACAAAAGTCGTTCCTTTCGAGTCCGTCAAGGTGTTCCGCAGGGATCCGTTCTTGGCCCTGTACTTTTCTCTTCATTAATGATCTTCCGGCCTCTCTGCCTTCTTCCGTCATCTGCTCTCTTTACGCCAACGATGTGGCCATTCGGTCCTCCTCTCCCTCGGTCCCCACTGCAGTGGAGGCCACACAAGGAGCTCTGTTTCGATTGGAGCGCTAGCCTGAGTATTGGTGTCTTCCTCTCAATCCGAGCAAATGTGAGGCCTCCTTCTTCTCAGTCGATCTCCAACAAGCTAACCTCCAGCCCAACCTCCTCTAATTCGGCTTTCGCCTCCGTTACAACCCAACTCCAACCTTTCTTGGGGTCACCTTCGACCGCACTCTATTCTCTTCTGAATATGTATCTTGGCTGAAGGCCAAATTTTTCCCACGTCTCAAGGCCTTACGCTGTATCTCTGCTTTCTCATGGGGCTTCTCTAAGGAGTCTGTATAAACTGTTCTTGTTTAATGTTAATTAAACTGTTCTAGTTTGTCTGTATAAACCTCACTGTTCTGTATAAAACTTTTCTTCAGCCCCTTCTCACCTATGCTTCACCCGGATGGTTTCCTTTCTTAAGCGTTACCAATCTCACCAAATTGGAACGCCTCCACCGAGCGGCTAGTCGCGCCATCACCGGCTGCCCTTCGTCCTCTCCTGTCCCACTCCTTCTCTCCGAACCTTCTCTACCTTCCCTACGAGTCACTCGGACTCATTTCACTCTTTTCTCTTATGAGCGGACTCTTCGTCTCCCAACCTCCTTTCTTATTTCAGGTTTGGCCAGACTAGGAGTGAAACCAAGACTCTGCAGATTGTCCTGAAGAGCTTTGGCGTCCACTCACCCGCTCATGCTTCCCCCTACTTCTCCTAGGGAGGCTCTTCTTGCTTGCCCTCCTTGGAATCTGCCTTTTTTCATCGTGGAGTCCACTCTTTCCTCTTCATGCTCCGGCTCCGATACACCTCTTGTTCGCAAAGATACGGCTCTCGCCCACCTTGACTCTCTTCTCCCTCATGATCTGGTACTCTGGACTGACGGCTCTGTTCCTTCTCCTTTTGGCATAGGCGGCTCCGGCGTACTTGCCAACTGCTCTCTCTGTGGCACTGAGGCCACTCTTATTCTTTTCAGCAGGCCAAGTATGTTCAAGTTTTTCCGCTGAAACCTGCGCCATTTTGCACGCTCTTTGCTGGTCTCGGCGGCACCATATCGTCTGCCATTTCTCTTCTCTTCTCCTATTATCTGACTTTCGTTCTGTCCTCACCACTCTGTTCTCTCGTCCGTCTTTTCTTTTACCTGAAACCCTGTGGCAGATCTGGCAGGAACTGCCTTCTCTCTCCTGTTCTATCAGGCTACAATGGGTCCCCGGACATTCGTTTCTCCCGGGGAACGACGCGGCTGATGAGCTGGCCAGACGGAGAGCGTTGCTTGCACCCTCTGCAATCCCTTGTAGTCTCTCTCCTCACATCTCTCGTTTCCGCTCTTCTCTTTTCTCGGACTGGAGGCGTACTGTCTCGTCTAAATTCTTCGACACGCAGGTTCCCTCGATTTCCACCGAGGAACTTGTGCTTCCTCGTTATGCTCGCTGTGTTTTCTCTCGTCTTCGCTGCAACGGACACAGCCTTCTGTTAAGTTTTTATTTCTCTAGAATTGGCAGAATCGAGAATCCTTCCTGCAGCGCCTGTGGATATCCGTCCCAGGACATTACTCATCTCATTCTGCACTGTCCAGCTACGGACTCTTTGCGCCGCTCACTCTTTGGCGACTCTGTCTCTCTACGTCCTCTGGTCCAGACCCTGGGGAGTTGCACGGCTTCTGGGGCTCCATGGTCTTCCGCCATGCCCCCATCCCTCGGAAGGGGTCGGGTAAACAGTAACAACAATAACAACAGCGATACACCCACAGTCTGAATGTATAAGTCACCTTGTCTTCCATTGTGCTCAGTGCATGGCTCTCGGTACTGCAAAGTGGATGCCATGAAGGCGCTTCTCCAACGATGACTGCCAGCTTCACAAGCTGTACATGGTCATTTTGGGGCTGAGTGACTTGTACCGCAGTCTTTAAGACTACCACCATTTCATATTTGATGTCAGTAGCGACGTTGGCAGTGCATTCATTAGTTAATGAATAACTAAATGCAGTTTTGTTTATATACTACCATTTTACTTTGAACTGCTTAAACAAGAGGATGTTAAGTGCCCATGGAAGTAGAAAAATCTGGAGCAGCAACTAGCCGCACGACATGATAACGACACCAAATGAGTAAAAGATAAGCAAGAAGTTTTTATAAAAGAATGCAAGCTCTCTTGTGATGATTCCTATTAGACGTAGTTGCATCAAAGCGCAGTTCATGATTCTTCTCCTTCATACTCCAATCTTTTTCAATGAAAAAGATGGCAGTAGCTTTTCCCGTCCCAGATAATAGCTGCTTTGGGACTGTAAGTAGCTCAGCTAAACCAATGACCACCAGTTGCCACTAGCAGAGTTAATCAGTCAACAGCCTTCGTTCCAGTTATATCTGAAATCAGTTAACCATTCCAATGTACAGTGAGTGGCAAATGTAAGATGAGCGGTTGTTTAACTCGTTATGCAGTAGCCTTGCTTTGCTTCTGGCGTGGCAGTCTCAAGTTGACGGTTGAAAATTAGTGCTTGAATTTCTAGTCCCATATTCCGGGTAGCATCGCCAGCTACCATCACAGCAGCTGTGTATAACCACTTATTTTGGTCCACAATTACTACATGGCATTAGTACTTGCTGACGCCCTTTTTTTTAGAAGGCGTGGCCTGGCGTAGCTTGGGCAAGGACCTACAAAAAAATCTTCTGTACTATTAGAGCTTGTGCTGCTTTCTGATACAGCCAGTACTACCATACTGCATTATTTACTAGTATAACTGGCAAATAGCAATTCCACTTGGGGTTCAAGGCTCCCAACATCAAACATTTTACAGACACACCATGACGTCCACACAAACCATTTTTCTCACTTTTCAAAATGATTGATTTGGGGTATTTAATATATTTTGTACTAAGAATAGAATATTCTAAATATCTCCAGTAAAAGCAACCATAGGCATCAACACTATATTATGAATACTAGCTCACCAAGCCTACGGCCGGTGATTGCTACGTCACAGTTACAATCAAAATCTAGTAAATAAGTTAAGCTGAATACAGATCCAAGTTGCCGGAGGTAATATTGAAATAGCCATTTCCAAAACAGCTTTAAATTATTTCTATTTGCAACATTTATGCATATTTAGAATTGTAAGTGGCATGAGAGTTAACTATTTGTGGCAAGCCAAAGAGTGATCAATGCATTCTTTGATTCTTAGGGTCTGCCACACATTACGATTTGTTTAGTTGTGCGCAACACACCATACCGGGGTCTGGTACTTTTGAATATGTGTTAGATCTCCCCCACGCTTTTTTTGCCTGCTTGTAAGTCACGCTCTTTCATTTTATTTTGGGGGGCAAAATGCTAGCTTTGCATTCTTCCGTACCTTTATGCGCACAATTACTGACGTAGGAGCAGGGGCAGGAAACTAAACCCCCAGTGGTGTGATGTTGTATAAACTTAAAAATTATTTAGTAGTTAACGCTGCTTGGGTGATTTTTAAATGAAAATCATAAACATGGATAAAAAAAAGGCTTTTTCCGTAGTTAAGTGATTTTTATTGCTCACTTTCAAAAACCAAAAAAATTTTTGGCGCCTTTGGTGCCCAATAAAACTGGCCTACAATTTGAAAACCTCTCTTAGCATGGCGTACATGACTGGCCACAGTTCTGCACTTCACTAATATGTATTGAAAACATATTGGGCAAAACCAAAACTTCTTGGTGCTCAAAGTCATTTACAATTCATAAACCGCTATAGTGCGTTTTAAAAGCTGCCGACCCCTGTTGTATGCTTTGTCTTAACATATATCGCATATTGTTGAGCATGGATTTTGTCAATGAAATTTTGAATTCGTTGAACCGTCTCTAAATAATAACATATTTCAATTAATCTCTGCAGTTTTGCTTTTTACCAGAGGCAAAACTTTTGCAAGTTCAAAGCAGCAAAAACCAAAGAGCTAAAAACCAGCCTCTTGGACATGTTCGAAATGACACAAAAAGCCTCATAGATGTAGTAGTAGAAAATAAATGTCAATGTCAAAATTTGCTTTGCACTTTTTTAAAACAACGATATCATGCATTAGCTAAAAACCTAAAGCTAGTTGGAAAAAATTGCTATTTATGGATTTACCACCCTCAAAAATGCCCTAGCAGTAGTATCGTATGGCAGTTCATACATCAAGCTCGTGCTTTTGTAGCAAGTTTTGAAACCGGCATCACGTCAAACCATTCAAAAATACTCTATAACCTTTAAGCCATCTTGGCACCAAGCTGAGTTATGAATTTAAAGCAAAACGAAAAGGTAAAGATTCTGAAATTATTTCAGCTACCAGTTTGTCAACCACTCGCTGTTACGTGAGACACCAAGGAAGCCGCTTGCTATTTGGTCTAAATGTCAAGAGAAAAATAAATACTGCTTTGCAATTAATTTAGAAATGCTGCAAATAAAAGTACCAGACATTTGCATTTATGTCATAGCAGACCATCACAAGAATCGATTACAAACGCCGCAAAACTTATTTTCAACAAAGTGCCCATAATGACCTCATAATATCTGCTTCTATGCTACGGTTTGGATCAAACTCTTGTGACGCAACAATCGCTCCGCCAGTTGCAATCGAAGCACGACGTTGTTCTCGATCGTGTTGATCAATGGCGCGGATATATTCCTGCTCGAGCGCCCGCATCGATTCCTCAATCCCCTCAATAACTTGCTCCTGTTCGGCGCGGCTCAACTCCGCTTCGCGCATCAACGTTGCGAACGAATCGATTTTTTCCTGAACACGTCACAAACAAATGTCTGGCTATCAAGTTTGTGCAAGCGAGCTGTTCGCCTACCGCGCAGGTACAGCGAGCATAGAGCAGCGCAATAAACAACCAACCGCAACCAATTCTCCGCTCATCACTGATTTTTCAAAGACGATGCCGTGAGACAAAGATTCAGTAGATTACAAAACAGGTACCAACCGGCGCGGTAATGTGATGGTTAGAGCATCTGCTTCACGGAGTCAGTTGCATCCTTTTGTCAAGACACTTCACTCCAAAAACTTCAAAAGGGTAGCCTTCCTACTCGACGTTCAGCATAAGAGGGATAGTGTGGAAAAAAAGCAGGAAAAGCGTGTTGTTGATACTCGACCCTTCCGACGGATGGGAGCATGGCGGAAGACCATGAAACCCCAGAACCCCTAGGGCAACTCTCCAAAACCTAGACCAGAGGTCCTACAGTGACAAGAAGTCGCCAAAGAGCGAGCGGCGCAAAGAGTCCGTAGCTGGACAGTGCACAATGAGATGAGTAATGTCCTGCGAATAGTGTCCACAGGCGCTGCACGAAGGATTCTCGATTCTGCCAATCCTAGAGAAAAGAGCTTAACAGTAAGCTGTGTCCGTTGCAGCGAAAACGAAGAAGCATATGTTCCTTAATGAAAAACGAGGGTACCTGTGTGACGAGGAATTTTGATGACACAGAACGCCTCCAGTTCGAGGAAAAACAAAAAAGAGAAAACCAAAGATGAGAAGAGAGGAGGTAGAAGGCACGAGTACCGCTCCCCCCTGGCCAGCTCATCAACCGCGTCGTTCCCCGGGAGTAACGTGTGTCCGGGGACCCAGTGTAGCCTGATAGAACAGAAAGAGAGAAAAAACAGTTCCTGCCAGATCTGCCACAGAACAAGCAGAAGGGAAACATGAGCGGGTGAGTGGACGCAAACGCTCTTCAGGATGATCTGCAAAATCTTGGTTTCACTCCTAGTCTGGCCAAACCTGAAATAGGAAAGGAGGTTGGGAGATGAAGAGCCCGCTCATAAGAAAAAGAAGTGAAATGAGTCAGGGTGACTCGCAGGGGAGGTAGAGAAGGTTCGGAGAGAAGTGGGATAGGGGACGACGAGAGGCAGCCGGTGATGGCGCGACTAGCCGCTCGGTGGTGGCGTTCCAATTTGGTGAGATTGGTAGCGCTTAGGAAAGGAAACCATCCGGGTGAAGCGTAAGTGAGAAGGGACCGAAGAAAAGATTTATACAGAACAGTGAGAGACTCGAGGAAGCAGAGATACAGCGTAAGACCTTGAGACGTGAGAAAAACTTGGTCTTCAGCGAAGATACATGTTTAGAAGAGAATAGAGTGCGGTCGAAGCTGACACCAAGAAAGGTTGGAGTGGGATTGAAACGGAGGCGAAAGCCGAGTAGTAGGAGGTTGGGCTGGAGGTTAGCTTGGTGGAGATCCACTGAGAAGAAGGAGGCCTCACATTTTCTCGGATTGAGAGGAAGACACCAATACTCAGGCTAGCGCTCCAATCGAAACAGAGCTTCTTGTGTGGCCTCCATCGCAGTGGGGCACGAGGGAGAGGAGGACCAAATGGCCACATCGTCACTATAAAAAAAGCAGCTGACGGAAGAAAACAAAAAGGTTGGAAGATCCTCGACAGACTCGAAAGGAACGACATTTGTGATTTTGATAAACCACACAAGCGCGCCTATCAGAAAGGAAAGATTGAGTCCAACGAGCAAAGCAAGGATGGAGGCCAGCCGAAATAAGTTTGTGGTAAAGGGCGGGATGCCAGACAGAGTCGAAAGCTTTCGAGAAATCGATAGTAGACAGGATCGTCCGAGAGCCCGGCCTGGGTTTGTTAAACCCATCCGAAATGGACTGAGCAAGGTACAGAATTTGATCTAGTGTAGACCGTCCAGGTCGGAAACCGGCCTGGCGGGGAGAGAGAATGGAATTAGATTCCAGAAAAAAGAGTAGACGGGACAGTATGATGCGTTCAAACAGCTTTGATACGCAGGAGGTGAGAGAGATAGGCCGGAAGGAAGCAGGAGAGTCGAGAGGCTTTCCCATCTTGTGTATGGAGATAATAGAAGATGTCTTCCAGATGGAAGGAAAGGGATGAGAAGTCCAGAAAAGATTGAAAATGTGAAGAAGAAAATCCATGCCAGAGCGAGGAAGGTGCTTCAGCATGGAATAGGCAACTTTGTCTGGACCAGTGGCAGTGGACAAGGAAAGGTTGGAGGCAGCCGCAAGAAATTCAGCGAGTGAGAAAGGAGAGCAAAAAGACCAGTGAGACTCCACAGGGCACGTGGCTCAGCGGAGCTCAGAGAGGTAGCCTCTGGCTCTACTACGCAGAGCCTTTAGCTAAGAAACGGAAAAGTGGGATATCTCAGGTAAACGGCATAGACCGAAGCCGATTCCCTGGGAGAGGAACAGTTGGGAAAATTAGAAGAGGAGGAAGGAGAGCCAGCGATAGAGCGAAGGAGTGA
This sequence comes from Trididemnum clinides, assembly GCA_963675345.1. NCBI lineage: Eukaryota > Metazoa > Chordata > Ascidiacea > Aplousobranchia > Didemnidae > Trididemnum > Trididemnum clinides. Next base: position 44,892,322 of record OY776286.1, on the reverse strand, counting down.
GTGTACAGATTTAGAGTTGCATTTAGGTGAGAGAGAAGAGCAAGTCGTCTGCCATGCCTCAGCCTTGGCCTTGGCGATGACTGACGAGGCGCGTCGAGAGGCGGAGATGTAAGCCTGGCGGTCTTCATCACTTCTGTGAGCGGCAGCGAAAGCCTTATGTCTTTCACTAACCGCGCTTTCCACCTCAGCAGACCACCAGGCTTTAGGATGGCGTTTAATGCGGTCGAAGGGAATGGAAGATTTGGCCGCATTCAGTACCAGAGAGGTAAAAAGAGCAGCACCAGAGGAAAGAGAAAGAGACGAGTATTCCTCTGCGGAAGGACAGTGAGAGTCAAAGTACAGGGCAAAGTCATCCCAGGGAGCCTCCTGAAAATTGAAGGACGGGAGACGCTCGTTGGGGCGTAAGACTGGAGAGAGAGGGATAGTTGGAAGAATTGATAAATGGTCAGAACCCAGGTCCTGTAGCACCTCCCAAGAGCAAGAAAGGGCCAAAGAAGAGGGAGCAAAGGAGATGTCAGGGGAAGAGCGACTGCCAGAGGAGCGATATAGAAGAGTGGGTGTATCAGGGTCATTGCAGGGGAGAAGGTCAAAAGAGATGACCCAGTCGAATACTTCTTCCCCACAGGGGTCGAAAGTACCTCTAGAGTCCCAGAGGGGGTGATGGCAATTGAAATGCCCCAGGATAAAGAGATTTCTGAAGGAGGGAAGGATGGAGGGAGAAAAGGAGTCGGTTCTGCCATCTGTTGGGGAGGAGCGAATAGGGGGGCATACACATTAGGAAATGACAGCGAGGAGTTGTTAAGTGAAATGTCGATCCCTACATAATCAGAGTAGGGATCAAGCGAAGAAAGAGGAGGTAGGAAGTTCAGAAAAGATAGGCCCTGCCTGACAAAAAATGACAACGCTGCCGCTAGCGTGCGTGGTATCAGAAGAGAGAATGCCAGACCAGGAGTGGGTGTGATTAGAACGCAGAGCAGAGAATCCAGGAATCCAGAAAGAGGAAGATGAGTTAAGAGTGGATTCCTGAATGCAGATAAGGTCAACGGGATGGGACGAGAGAAAGTGGAGTAGTTCAGTGCTCCTGGCTCAAAGACCACCAGCATTCCATTGAAGAACCTTGAGAGAGTCAGAGGAGGGAGAGGAGGCAGGAGGCGCAGAAGAACAGCCAGGAGCAAATGACGGGGGAGGGGGGGCAGAGGGAGAAGATATTGAATGGGCAGATGGGGGATAAGAGGTTTGAAGACGAGGGTGGGACGAGAGTGCAGCATTAGTAGTGGCGAGGCCAGATTGCACAGTGGAGGTATACATGTTGGAGGAGACCGAGGAGGGAGTCACAGTCACAGTGTTACGGTAGGAGGGAGTCACAGTGTTACGGAAGGGGGGACAGCTCCAAGAGTGAGAGCTGCCAAGAGCTCTGAATTTGGATAAGTAAAGTTGTGAGCACCTTAGCTGGACCCATTTGGTGCAGGCATAGCATTGCACTGATTTACCCCACCAGGTCACATTTCCAGAGCACACAGAGCAGGGAAAGATGGGGCCAGGGTTGGGATGAACGTTACCGCTCATCAAGAGAAGGAGAAGAATGAGGAGACGAAGTAGGGCAAGAGAGGGGCAGGAGAAAAGAGAAAACAAGCGACCGATTCTAAGGAAGCTGTGTGCTGCCCTTCTGCGGTCGTTCAGGGGGCAGCATATCGAAAAAATGAAGGGGAGTGCCTGGGGTAACTGGGACCCTCGGGAAGGCCAACAGCCATTTCGACCCAACCCAATCGGGGCCGGGGACCACACCACCACGTTGAGGCGGCTGTTGATTGGTGCAGGTCGAAAGCTTTCGAGAATTCAATTGTAGAGAGGATAGTTCGAGAGCCCGGCCCGGGTTTGTTAAACCTATTCGAAATGGATTGAGAAAGATACAGAAATTGATTGAGAGTAGACCGTCCAAGGCGGAAACCGGCTTGGTGGGGGGAGAGAGAATGGAATTAGATTCCAGAAAAAAGAGTAGACGGGATAGAATGATGCGTTCAAAAAGCTTTCATACGCAGGAGAGTCGAGAGGTTTTCCCATCTTATCACTGGGATAAAAAAAGATGTTTTCCAGATTGATGGAAAGGAATGCAAAGTCCAGGAAAGATTGAAAATGTGAAGAAGAAAATTCATGCCAGAGCGAAGAAAGTGCTTTAGCATGGGATAGACAACTTTATCTGGGCCAGTGGCAGTGGAGGACAACAGGTTTGTGGCAGCCGCAAGAAATTTAGCGGGAATAAAAAGGAGCAAAAGAATGAGTGACAATCCTCAGGGCACATAGCTCGGCGGAGATCAGAAAGGTAGCTTCTGGCTCTGCTACGCAAGGCCTTTGGCTGGGAGACAGAAAAGTGGGATCTCAGGTAAGCGGCGAAGACCGAAGCCGATTCCCTGGGAGAGGAGGTAAATGAAGAAGAAGAGCCAACGACAGAACACAGAGTAGAGTACACAGATATAGGGTTAGATTCAGGTGAGAGAGAAGAGCAAATCGCCTGCCATGACTCAGCCTTGGCCTTGGCGATGACAGACGAGGCGTGTCGGGAAGCAGAGATGTAAGCCCGACGATTTTCATCGCTTCTATGAGCGGCAGCAAAAATCTTGCGTCTTTCACTAACCGCTTCTTCCACCTCAGCGGACCACCAAGCTTCAGGGATGGCATTTGATGCAGCTGAACGGAATGAAAAATTTGGCCGCATTCAGTGTCAGAGAAGTAAAGAAGACAGCAGCAAAGGAAAGAAAAAGAGACGAGTATTCCTCTGCAGAACGACAGTAAGAGTCAAAGTAAACAGCAAAGTCATCACAACGAGTTTTCTAAAAATTGAAGGAAGGGGGACGTTCGTTGGGGCGGAAGACCGGAGAGAGAGGGACAGCTAGTTGAATTGGAAGGCGATCAGAACCCAGGTCCTGAAACACCTCCCATGAGCAAGAGAGGGCGAGAGAGGAGAGAGCAAAGGAGATGTCAGGGGAGGGGCGATTGCTAGAGGAGCGATGGAGAAGAGTAGGTATGTCAGGGTCATCGAGAGGAAGGAGGTCAGAGGAGTTGACACAAATACTTCCTTCCCAAGGAGGTCGGAAGTACCTTTAGAGCTCCAGAGAGAATGATAGCAGTTGAAATTACCCACAATGAAGAGATTTTTGGAGGAGGAAAGAGTAAAGAGAGAAAAGGAGTCGGTTCTGCTATCCCTCGAAGAATAGCAAATAAAGGGAGCGTAAACATCAAGAGAGAGCAAGAAGGAGTTGTTTAGTGAGATGTTGACCCCTACATGATCAGAGCAGAGATCAAGCGAAGAAAGAAAGAAGATAGAAAGTTCAAAGAATAAGCTCTGCCTGACGAAAATTATGACGACGCCGCCGCTAGCGTGCGTGGTATCGGGAGAGAGAATGCGAGACCGGGAGTGGGTTGCGATCAGATCGCAGAGTAGAGAATACAGGGATCTGGAAAAAGATAAGTTAAGGATGGATTCCTGGATACTAATAAGGTCAACCGGATGAAAGGAAATAAAGTGTAGTAGTTCGGTGCTCCAGGCTCGAAGACGTCCAGCATCCATTGAAGAACCCTAAGGGTTTCAGTGGGGGAAGAGGAAGGAGAAGATAATAGAAAAACAGCCAGAAGCATGAGGCGGTGGTGAGGGAGCAGAGGGAGAAGATACGATATGGGCAGAAGGGGGATAAGAGGTTTGAAGACGATGGTGGGGCGGTAGTACTGCATTAGCAGATGTTGGGCGAGATCCGGCAGGTGGCACAGAGGAGGTATACAAGCTGGAGGAATCTCAGAAAGAAGTCACAGTGGGATCTCCAGAAGAAGCAGGGACGCAACAGGGAAAGCAGCTCCAGGAGTGAGAGCTTCCCAGAGTTTTGAATCTAGAGGAGAGAAGTGAGCACCTTAAATGGACCCATTAGGAGCAGGTGGAGCATTGCACTGACTTACCCCTCTATCAAGAGAATGAGAAAGCGGGCAAAAGAAAGAAAAAGGGCGACCGACTTTAAAGATACTGCGTGCTGCTCTTCTGCGATCGTTCCGGAGGGCAGCGCGACAAAAAAATGGTTTGTGTCAGGAGAGTGCCCGGGGTCGGGGGCCTCACCATCATATTGAGGCGGCTGTTAATAGGTGTAGCCGGTAAGTTCGCTTGCTGTGTGTTTTTCGTTAAACCATTTAACTGAATGCCTCCGTCTTTATGATCTTTATATGAAAGACAAATGATAGGGCTGAGTGATTTACCCCTCGTAAGGCCCCATACTGACTAAAAACTCGCAAACTAAGCACAACTTCATACACATAAGAACATGCGCAACGTACGGCCCATCAAAAAAGCGGTTGGCTAACTAGCTTTAAAACCTATACAGGAGTGGGTAAAAATAGTGAGGCTGCTTAAACAGCATGTCGTAAAGAGTAACTTTTGGGAAACCACAAATTGCAGCATTTCCTGTTAGTAATGGGGTTATTAGTCAGCATTTTGTAATTGAGTTGTTCTAGGTTGAAATCGGCTGCAAGCACCACTTATCTTCACTGAGCTTGCGGCTAGGACATAAAAAATCATATCGTCCCATTACTGCATTCTAAAGCATGAATACATCTACAAACTTTGACGTCTTTCGCCTGAAGTTGAAGAGCAACTTTAAGAAACTCTTTAGTGGCAGCAGCGGGAAGTTGAAGACTGCTTTCAACCAAGGTGTCAGAAGCAGTAGACAAACGGTGCGAGCTGATATTAACAAAGCTGGGAGCTGCCTGAAACAAAAAAAAATAAAGTATCTGTTGGCAACAAGAAAATTGAGATAGTTACTTCCGATGACGAAGAGAAACTGTCATTAGGAACATTGCTGTTTGCTGTTTCTAAGAACGCTTCTGATGAATGTCCCTGCGGCAACGATGCATAGAGGTTGATCTGAACAAAACGAAGCCTCTAATCAATTGTAAGTTTTTGTGCAAACAAAAATTAACCTATACGAAATGAAGGATTAAATAATGTGGAAGCCAAAATAAATTTGTGTAAGGAAGAAGTAAAATGTGGAAGCAGCAGTAAATCTGTTTGGCAGCAAGGATTAACCTTGGTTGAGGAAAATATAAGCATCAGTGGAAAGATATGAGGAAACGAGAATTATTCATTGTGTAGGCAAGAACAACCATGTGGGTGAGCACATATAAAAGTGTGTGCGAAAAAGTATAAAGCTTTGTGCAAGAATTAACTAGTGTGCAAGCAAAAATTAATTTGAGTGTAAGGATTACCTTGGGTGAGAGCGAGCAAAGATTAATTTCGACACAATTTTGAAAAAATATTTTGCGAAACGCTTTTCAAGGCTCTTTTATCAGTGGCGGCGGGAAGAGCTAGGGTAAACATGTTCTTATAAGCAAGAATTTAAACGACGTTTTAATCATAAAGAAGTAGATAGCAGCGCTTGCATGATCGTACGCGCCAAAGAAAGGTAAGCAGAATTACGAAACGCCAGTCAGAATGTCTGAAAACTGCCACAAGTGCAGGTCGTAAAAAAATGAAACTCTCGGTCAACATTAAATGTCTAATTCTCCACAAGGAAAGCTGATTGCGATTTCAGCATGCCCAGGCTACTGAGATTGCAGAAACAGTTCATCATTCTATCATACACTGGAAGGAAGCGTAGAATGTTGGCACTGTTACTGTCCAGAAACTTTTTAGTTTGTGGCTGACTCCGCACAAAAATTTTTTGAATAAGCTGGCTCGCAGAGATGTAGAACAAATGGCAAATTTAAACAAAATTCTTGAAATATAATCAATTCCCCAAAATAAAAAGAACCAAAATACGCATAATAAATCCACAAATTGCTATTACAGCTCAAAATAAAGAAAAAGGCAATATTCAAAATCATGAATATAAAACCTTCAGTCACTTATAGCTATAATAAATTTCGGATAGGGGGAACTTTTCTTCCAGGTTTTAAGGAACCAAACAAAAATCCAAAATAATGCTTTATTAAACATAATCAAATTAACATAACAATAATTAACATAAACAAATCCACCGAAGCTTTTCGTACCCTCACGGGGACTTCATCAGGGCTAAACAAAAAAAAGAAAAAATAGCTTATCAAACTTTCAAAATAATCTCTTATTTTAACCTTAAATTTCCTTTACCCGCTCTTTTCTGTTCGAATGTTGTCTATAAATATACTTGTTCTTGGGATAAGAACACGTCATACATCGGTATGACGACTAGACAACTATTTGTCAGAATTGAAAACCATCTTTCCAATAACTTAAGCTCATCTAACTCCGCTATCAAATTCCATTGCGATCAGTGCAAAGCCTGCAAAGAAACAATACCTTAAGCCATCCCTTAACATAAAACTCGGTTATTCAGCAGAGCAAAACTTCACATTACTGAAAAAGTGCCGTTTCAGCACTGAAACCGAACTAATGGAAGCGTTCCTAATCAAATGCCTTAAGCCATCCCTTAACATAAAACTCGGTTATTCACAAGGAGCCAAGTCGCTCCTACAAGTGTTCCATTGAGTGGTACAGTGCTAAAACGTTACTAACTGAATTATCAATGACCAGTATCTTAATACCATATTAAATTTAATTTAAGAATAAAAGTTTGTTTTTTTCTTTTTTTTGTTTAGCCCTGATGAAGTCCCCGTGAGGGGACGAAAAGCTTCGGTGGATTTGTTTATGTTAATTATTGTTATGTTAATTTGATTATGTTTAATAAAGCATTATTTTGGATTTTCGTTTGGTTCCTTGAAACCTTACAGCTATAAGTAAACACATAAGATAAAGAGATTTACAACAAACTTAAGCAGCTTATTCAAATGGAATAACATACATTAGTTTGTTATAAATTACAGGCATGGCTAAATTTAACAACGCTGCTGCTGAATTAACATGGCTAAATTTAACAAAGTTAATTTAACAACGCTGCGAGGAAATATAAACCTTACAGCCCAAGACTACGAACCAATACATGAACTATGAATTGGGACTAGATAAAACTGCAACCATACAACGTGGTCAAAAAAGCGTTTTTCCACAAAAAGGCAGCGTGAACTGATCTGAAAAAACAGAATACTTGCAACTAAATAATGATATACAACATAAACTTTACTTGGTAACATCCTCCTCGCCTTGACTGATGTAAATCAAACATCAGTCAACAGAACAATCAGTAATAATACCGTTAAGAGGATACTTCATTAACACTTAGTTCATCAAGTAAATGCAAACGCTGCAGAGGGCAAGTGAGCATACCACATCTGGTTTGCATCCTATATGTAGGAATTAAACAACCTTTGCTTCTAACACGATCAATGACACGACAATGAGATGAGGCTTATTACCCTCCGTAATAAAACACACACAATGCCAATTCTAATTTACGGCGACGAGCTTAATCAGGAAAAAATTCGCGAGATCACCGTGACCATCATGTTGCAATTTAGTTTGCAAAAAATGATGGCACTTACTTAACAACACAGGTTTTTCCAAAACCAAAGCGGAAATGTGCTTTAATGGTCTACCAATAATTAAATGATCTGGCGTAATAGCTTGCAAATTATGAGGGTCACTTGCGAGATAAGTCAACGGTCATTAATTCAAAGTCCATTCAACTACGATCAACAACGTACACATTTCACTGAATCTAAGGTGAATTTATCCAAAACCTTTTACAGGTTCAAGGAGCAATTTAACCTTTTATGAAAATTCCTTCGATGAGGGCTTTCTTCGGTTAATGACAATCACGCAATAACATTTTCAATAGCATCAAACTCGTTGTTCATGCAATATACAACCAAAACACTCCGTCATAGAATTCTTAAAATATTACCGGCTTTTTCAAAGGTTGTTGGCTTAACATTTGGTGACACAATCCACGTCTGTTAATCATGCGTTTAAGGGCATTAAACAGATCTTCAGTCGCCATATCGCAAAACAGCACAACTGCGCATACAAGTAAATGCACAAATATATGCTTTTTGCAATTGATCAGTGTCGATTTCAAAATACACGAGGCCTGCAAAGTCAAGTTCGATATCGTACAACGCAGGTGAGGGAACTACCCTGGCCTCGGGTATAATAACCATTTATCGGTCGAAAGTCAAGATTGCTCTGCCTAGATCGAAACACTGTTGTAAAATCACTTTCACATGCCTACTAAAGGGCTTTATTTTACAAGAAATAGCGTATACTAAAAACTACCTCTACACAATATTAGTACCGCAATTTTCAACTAATTAGGCAAATAGCCTGCAAAGAAAACGCTATACAGTAGGAAGATATCGCCAGTAAGCAGACGATGAGCAGACAGATAAGCAGACCGTTCCCACCAATGGCAGTCCGCCTTGATAGTGGTGAGGCTACCAGTCACTCATGACTGGTTCGAAATGGGCTGCCATCTTTCCCCTATTCTAATTTTAATTAGGTTGACGGCATGAACCTGAATTGCCGTTCGTGTCGTACCTCCATCCCGAGAACGAGGAGGGATAATCACAACAACATGACTACTAAAGTAAGATTGATTAACAAGAAAAGGACTCCATTGAAATGACTCAGTACAGTTCTAATTTGACAATTTTATTGCATTCTTGCCCCTACAAAAAACACCGCTTCATCAGGTGCTTATTCAAATAGAAACCAATTATCCCCCACTACAAACCCAAAATCAATATGAATCAGTTAGATGATTCTATTTGAATAAGTAGTATCTGACGAAGTGGTGGTTCTAACCGCGAAAGCTAGCGTTTGTTTATGTAATAATATACTAGTTAGCCTCAACAGTGTCACCGTAAGCTTATTTTAGATTTATTGTATTGTTTCCAAGGCTAACGCAGATAACAGATATTCAAATTCAGTAGCAACCATTTGCCCATTTCTTGAAGCCAATGAAAGCATTTATTGCACACTCATTTTGGTTTGCACGTCGTGAAAATAAGCGAGATAATGTTTGCAGATTATTTTTGCGAACAGCAATATCCTAAAGTCACACTCTAGCCAGAGCAACACCAAGCGATTTTGCACGCTGCAACTTTCACCGATGGATATTATTCCCAGCAAAGTCACATAATAGAGCGAATTTACTTGAACCTTTAGAGCAGGGGTTCTTAACCGGGGGTAAATTTGACCTGCCTTGGGGGTAAATTTTGTCAGCAAAAATTCAAATTTTTACCTATTACAATAGGTATTTGTAGAAGTGAAAACATAAAAAATATTTGGGGGTAAATTTTACTTTTGAAATTTGCCAAGGGGTAAATGAGAGAATAAAGGTTGAGAACCACTGCTGTAGAGCTATGCGCAGCTGCGACTAATGCTCTGTTTTCGTTTCCTGCAGACGCTCAGTATTGGTTTCTATATGCGGTTCCACTCAAGCAAGTGATTCATACTCTAAAAAACTTCTTAAATACGTTTTGAAAGTAATTGTTTTCTACTTTCGTCTCGATAATTCTTGCAACAACTTCATACAGTAATTTCCTGTTTTAATTTAGCGAAACTTGCTTTTCCCAATCTAGGTAAAGTTGTGGCAGCATACCCCTTATCAGCTGCATACTTTATCTTACCACATTAACTGATTCAGTCCCGCGAGCCGCTGTGAGCGGCTCATTGGAAAACCGTTCAATCCCGTGGGCCGGTGACACCGGCTCAGTCATTTTATGCGAAGCTAAAAGAACTAAAGATTCGAAACTACCTCAATAATGTACCAAATAGCTCTGTAGGCTTTTGGCACCCTTTTCAAGCTGAAATATCAACAGTTCATGTGTTTGTTATAATCTGTTGTACCTTGTGAAGATACTAAATGGTATTCCCAGATGTTTGACCGAAACAGGTTCCAGTCTATATTTCATACAATGCTTCATTGTTCTGACGAGGGCGCAGAGGGTAAAGAAAAAGTGGAGCCTTTTGTGGACATGATGTTAGAACGATTTCAAGCTGCATATTACCCTAATCAGCATCTGTCACTAGATGAAATGGTCATCGGCTGGACTGGAAGATGGAAGTACACCCAGTACAATCCCACAAAACCATCTAAATATCATGTGAAAGTGTTTGGCCTCGTGGAAAGTGAGTCTGGTTATATTCTAAACCTACTCATTTACTTTGGTGCGGAGACATCCTTCAGTGTCGATCTAGAGAGGGAGAATCCACAGGCAGTGAAAGTTTTTGAGTATCTGCTGCGTCCATTCTCTTCTGGCCACCATATCTACAGCGACAAATATTACACATCAGAAAAACTGGTCCAGTACTTGAGGAGTAAAAGAATGCATTTTACTGGAACATTGAATATTCAGCGTGTCGGGTTCCCTCCCGAACTCAAAAGCCTGAAATTACCATACATGGGGACAGCATGGTACTTCAATGAGGAAGAGGAGACAGTGTGTGTGGCTTTCAAAGACAAGAAGGCCAAGAAGCCATGTGTATTAGTCAGTACTAATACTACTGTGGGAATGGAGCAGTAGCGGTCAAGTCGAAACCGGGAGTCCAACAAGCCCGTTCCCATTTTTGAGTATAATGAAAGAATGAATGGTTGCGATCGTGCCGATCAACTGGCAGGGTATTACAATGTTTTTGATAGGAAAACCTATAAATGGTGGAAAAAATTGTTTTACTGGATCCTAGAACTAGCTCAGATCAATGCTAGGATTCTCTTCAACAAAACGAGGCAAAATGATAATCCGCAAGGCAAAACATGTAGCCTCCGCTCGTTCAAGAAAACCCTCATCATTCAGCTTGAAGCTTTGGCTGTCTCTGTCATGACTCCAGAGGAAATGAAGAAATCAAAACCATGCCTCAGCAGAGAAAACAATAGTTTGACTGAGAGGTTTACGGGAAATCTTCATCTTGTTTCTCACTCACCCAACGACCGAAACTGCGTCGTCTGCAGCACTCCAGCAAAACGTCGTCGCACCAATTTTTTTTGCAAAGGTTGCTCACATAAGCCATTTCTTCATCCTAAAGATTGCTTTGAGCAATACCATACTCCACTATAATATAAATTGAAGCAATATTTGTGTGTATATAGTGTGTGTATTATCTTGCCTTTTTTCTGTCATAATCTTACTGGATGACCGGTTGAAGCAACCATACAAAAAAAAATCATAAAAAAAAAATTCCATTGGATTCATGTGAAATTTTGTGTACATATTGAAAAATAAATTTTCTTTTGGATTAGCTGATACCCAAGCACTCTGGATGGAATATAGCTGACAGGTTCCTTTGGTAAGTTGAAAAATGCTAAAAAAAAATTATAAGTGTAAAGTATTTTTTTCTGCTTCAAATAGACTCATACTCAAAACAATCACATATACATGCAGAACAATGTCAGATTATGATTCCTCAATCCATTCTGAAAAAATTGATATAAAATATGTTATGTTTATTTCTTGTTTGTGTAGTTTTCTATCCCTAAAACTAGAACACCTTCTTTTTTGAGTAGCAGGCTTAGGCTAGGGGAATAGGGAAGTCGTTTGGCACTGTGGGACTGAATCAGTTAAGTACTTTTGCAATGAATAATTGCAGCAATTGCACTTGCATCGTAAAAAATAGCATAGTATGTCTCAAGCTTTCATCTTGCACTTCTCAAAAACGAGTGAGAACAAGCATGAGCAATGTCATACGATCACGTTTTGCTTAAAACTTGAAATCAATGTCACTAAAGCTTTCAGAAAATTTCATGCAGCCCACAAAAAAATGTCTCAATTTATGCACAAGTCTTCAAATGGCAAAAGAATGCTCATTACGGTAATGCACCTTGTCACAAAAAAACTTTCATGCAGAATTTTTTATCATTAAGCCTATTCCTGCGTTCTTGCAATCTTTATATTTGTCTGATCTTACTCCCTGTGACTTCTGTCTGTTCCCGTGGTGGAAGACAAATATTTGGGCAAATTAGACAAGAAGTTACATTATAACAAATATCCAATGACCGTCAGAAGAGCATTCCGGTTTCAAAGCTCCAGTGCCGTTTCGAACAGTGGGAGCAACGCCTCAGTCACTGTGCAGTTTCCCATGAAAGTCATTTTGAAGTAGATAAACATAAAAAGTGCTTAAAAAAGTGTCATTAGATTCTGGACAGACCTTGTATATCGGTATCGGCTATCAGCGCTTAAAAATGGATATACTGATATCGCCTTAAAAAATTCGTGTCGGTCAAGCTCCCAATTGTTTTAACATCTCCGCAAAGCGTCGTGGATCGGTGAGCCATTTCGCGTACCGCTGTATCGGCATTGCTAAACTGAAAATTTCAGGGTCGCGTCTATCTCTGTTGCACATAAGAACTAAAGCGTGAGGGCAAAAATAAATACGTAGCAAAAAAAAACAATCTTTCAGTGTACAAGAAAAATCTGTGTAAAAACATCGCAGTGTGTGCGAACAAGATTCAAAGATAGTCTTATTTTTGCTTTATCAACATATACAATACGAAAACAGGAATGCGCCGTACTGCACCGAAGAACACAGGACGAAACAAAGATATGAAGCTTAACTTGTGTGCAAGCAAGAATTAACCTGTTAACTAAAAGCTACGATTAGCTGCCTAAGGTTGATAACCATATGTCTCCAGGTATATGTAAGCACCAGTGTCTGATCAAATAGAATTGAAGTCGATATATTGGGTCTTTCCCACAATATAGCATAAAAATGAAGCAGTAACCTCAGTAAACATGCGATTTGCCCGAATTTATGTGACATTTGCTACTATTTGGGTTAACTCCAGAAGCACGTGACTGATGTGCTTATGTGGCTGTGTTCACACTCCCTCACTATATTTACCTTAGCTCCAAGCCTCAGATGATCGATCGTATTTTCAGCTTCAGCATATCTCATCAACAACGCATCATAATTGCTCTGCAGCAAAATAAGCATTAGCTTGAAAACTTAATAAACATACCAAGCGCTGATACATTAGAGCGCGCTAGTAGTATTTGTTCGTTTTGTTTCAGTTTGTTTTTTGTTTGTTTGTTTACCCCTCCTCTTCCTCGGGATGGACGGCAATTCTGATTCATGCCGTCAACCTAATTGAAATTAGGCTAGGGGAAAGATGGCAGCCCATTTCGAACCAGTCTTGAGTGACTGGTAGCCCCACCACCAACAAGGCGGGCTGCCACTGGTGGGTACCCAAGAGTCGTCTGACATGCTGGGTTAGCAACTTCACAGTTGTAACCCGGTGAAGTACGGGAGGGCCACTTGTCTACCACATAAAGGTGGAGGCATCCCGTTAAGTGCCTTGCCCAAGGACACAACAAGCAAGCTTGCCGGCTTGTTCTCCACACTATCCCTTTTATATGCTGAGCGCCAAGCAGGGAAGCTGTGAATACCATTTTTTAAAGTCTTTTGGTATGACTCGACCTAGGGAATGAACCCCAGGTCTACCGACTTTTGTTTCAGTCGCTAGCTTTGCTTGATTTGCGCCACGTTCAGATTCGTGTCAAACCGAAAAAAAACTGGACCGACATATAATTCACAGCTTTATGCAATCAGGGCAATTGTTACTAATGAAAATTCTTCCATTTTTGGTTTCAAAACTAAAGCCAGGCCGAGAGTCGTTTGGTATTGCTTAATTCCAAAAATCGTTTTTTAGGAAATAATTTGGTAGTTACAATTTGTTGGAATTACACAAATATTTAGTTGGCCTATGTAATTTTAAGCCTATTTGACTAATAACCTTGGCCTACTTATCCCACACCCTAGGCCTTATTTGCTTATCTGCTACCCTTCTCACCTGCCAAGTACATTTTTCAATGCAATCTGTCCATGGTCTAACAAATATTACTTTTATTTAAGCAAAAAGAATTGTTCGTAGCGTAGTCAAATAAGCATTAATTGTTGTAAGTTGTTTTTATCGAAAGCACCTTAATTGATATGTCTTGAAAGAGCGTTTAATTGCGTTTCTGCAATTAGCAGTTTTTGAGAAAAAATAAAAACCAGATTGTGCAATGAATCGTTGATTGTGACATAATTTTAGACCCCAAGCAAAAGAAAGTTCTTGTAATCCGGTACGAGGGAAGCTGGTTTACGTTTGAGCAAAAAGCGGTTGTCCTCCGTCAAAAACGCAAATTAGAAAATATTTTGATTATGACGTCATCATGACGTCACCAACATCCGTATGACACTCAGATGGGGGTGGTGATCAATCGTGCCAAGTTTGATGCCTTTACCTCAAGCAGTTTCAGAGAAGCTAAAGCAGACATGGAGATACATGGAACACAGACAGAATTGCGCTTTATAGTATAGATCAGTGTGGTCCAACTTAATTTTGTAGCGGGCCGTCAGAATCTGACAAATTTATTCTGCGGGCCACCATTTAATCTAGGGTGACACAGACATTTGCTAATTAATGCGAAATATAGCCAAATATAAGTTTATGAATCTATTGCTAATTAATATCACCTTTGAGGTCTGCATGCTTCTTTTACAATTGTGCTTGTATCTACGAAAATGTTGGTTGTGGCCATACGAAGGCAATCTTACGAAGTCATAGTGTTGTTTCCAAGTTGGTTTCGATTTTTACTTTTAATAATGTTCATTGCTGAAAACGCACCCTCACAAATATATGTACTTTCAAACATCGAGAAGAGGTGTAAAGCTGCATTATTCAGCATTGGAAACCTCTCTTTTGAAACAAACTTCCAAAAGTTTTCTGAATTTCCCATTTTCTTCGACAATAAAAACTGATCATTCTGAAGGTCACATAACTCGAGTTGAATTTCCGACGGCTGTGTAGCAGCATTAACTTGCATGGGATTGTTGTATAATGCAAGAAAACTTTTTAATTTATGAAAATCCTCAAATCTACTGTGAAATTCCTCAGACAATGAGGCAATATTACTTATAAACTGTGTAAAATCAACATTGCAATATTTTTCTTTCACGACAAAGCAGCACGAAAAATGAGCAAGATCATTATTTTGCAAGCAGTCCGTGAATAAACGCAACTTTGAGCGAAAACTCTTCAACATGTCCGACCAAATGAGAAATACTTGGCCCTTTTCCTGCAAACTAAAATTTAGCATATCCAAGTGATTCATCATGTCAGTCAAAAAAGCTAACCCGCAAAGAAATTCAGTGCTTTTCAATTGTGCTTGAAAATTACCTGCACTGTGCATTAATTGTTTTTCAAAAAATGAAAGAATTTCTTTGCGCAGCCCAAAAAAGTGCTTCAGTATCTTGGCTGCACTTAACCATCTGATACTCGTATACAAGGTCAAGTCACTAAATTCAGCACTAAGCCCTCTCAAAAATCCCACAAATTTTCGGTTCCTTTGAGCTTTATGTCCACCCCTTATTAGATTAAACATTTTGATAACACTTTGCATGACATTCATCATTTTCAATACTTTTCAGCAAAGTGCTTCTTGGTGAATTATGCAATACAAAGCAACGCAATTAATTTCCTTTTTTTCTAAGCAATTCAAGAGACCATTTGGGCTCTCCACAATGGCCTTTTCTCCATCTATCACTATACAAGAGCACTTTTTGAAACCTCTGAACACAGAAACAACAGAGTTGAATGCTTCATATATATATTGGATCCTTTTGTTCCGCCTGTTAACGGATGAATTACTAGCAATTCATCGTGAAAATCAAAATTCTCATTTACTGGTTGAGCAAATATCCTCCACTGGCCAATGTCAGCTACACCAATGCTTTCATCCAAAGCAAGTGAGAAATAGCTACATATGCTAATATGTGTTTTCAGTTTACATGATACCTGTTGACTTAAATCCGCTACTTTCCTTGCCACTGTTTGATGGGATAAAGACACAGTTTTAAATTTTTCTGCCACTTTTTTCTCCCCAAATGCTTCTGCCATTTTAATTGCACATGCTTTTACTCATTAACCTTCTCAAAATGGCTTCATTTTTTTTGCGAAAAGGAGTGCAACTTGACATGATGCGGCTAGGCTAAAATTTTGACTGCTCATAAAATTGAACATCGTACTGACTTGTTTCTCCCGTTTGCTTTTCAGATTCTGCAAAACATTTTTTTTTTCGGTTCCTTTATATCTTTTATATTCATGTTTGTGAAAAGTGTCATAATGGCGCTTTATGTCATAATGAAACTATTATTTGGCATAATGAGCACAGTGGCTTTCCATTATTTTCCACAAGCAGATAATCTTCCTCTCATTTTTTAAGAAAGGTTCTTTCTTCCGCTATCCTTTTTTTGGTACTACTCATCATTTTACTTTTATGCAGTGATTTTATGCGGCTACTGCTGTTTTCAAACTTTAAGCCAAAACACGTGAAACTAGCGTTCTACTCTACCGTGTTTAGTTCTAGGGTGGCCCTTATAACGACTGAAAAAATTTTTTTGTGAATTTTTTTACTCCAAACCCCTAATCCTTTTCCAATCCATAAAAAAATAGTTCTGTGAAAGTTTGAAGTCATTTGAACAAGGTTTAGAACCTGCACATCAGCGTTGAAGGTTTGGGTGGATATCGTCACTCATTTTAGGGGGGTAAAAACATAAAATCAGTCATAGCTTTTCACCTGCAAAGCCTAAGACCATGTCTTACCACTTAAAATTTGTAGAATAGCTGTGGCTATCCAATGTATCCATGTTAAACATAATAAACAGATATTCAGAAACATGTTTAGCAAAATATGCAAAAATTGATACTTTTTTGACTTTTTTCTCAAAATTATTGTAATTTTCAATAAAAAATCTATGTTTTTCATTCAATTGTTCCAAATGCAGTGATACTTTTTGGTACTGTAATTTAAAGAAACAATGTAAAGAATACACCATGGAAAAATTTCTTATAGATGCACTGAAGCAACATATCAAAACAGACACCGTTTATATTGACACTACACTTTAAATTAAACTGAATTCAATGTTCTGTTTTTGAACAATGGCTAGAATCGTAACACTACATAATCCCACAGTCTGGTTCACATGCTTTGGCTTAGCCAGCTGGAGTCCATAGATTGGAAAACGAAGTATATGAGTCACTAAACATAGTAAACAATTGTTTGTTAGCACATTCTTCAGTTTGTTAGTTTAGACTTTTTACAGTTAGGGAATTGCTTTCGATGTTCAGAAACCACCTGTTGCAGATATTGTTTCTGTTCTTCACAATGAGTGAGAATACGATTGTACTCCTGTATGAGTGCTATTCCTCGTTCAGCATGATCATTTGTGACAGTAAGTGCGTTACCAACTTTTAATGCCTCACAGTAATCATCACAATGTTGCCAAGTGTCAGGATCCTTTTCCATGAACTTGGTGGATATGCCAAGTTTTTGAAACAATGAAAGTGATGCTCTTGTGACAAGGTCAGGCAGTTCCAATTTATCAGATGTTGCAGGATTAATCACTTGTCGTTTGGGGGCATCTACTGTTTCACTGCGTTCCTTTGTTGCTTTGACCATAAGCCTTCTAGTGTGGGCAGACACAGACACATCAAAAAAAGCAAGGGCCACAAGTTCCTCTGATAGATACCATAGATGAGAACAAAACTTGCTCAAAACAGCTTTTGACACGGCACTGTTAATGCTAGCATATGACTGAATACAGTGTTCCCTCTAAGATTTTAGTGAGTGCGTAACCGCCGGCACAAGTGCGAAATTGCTAGCAAATGTACGAAAACCGCCGGACAAATTTGCAGAGAAAGGAAAGTCAAAACTGTGACAATGCGCTTCCGTGACGTAATAATTATCGTGGCTATGTCAGCCCCAAAATGTTCACAAACAGGTAGCCTATCGGTTGTTATAAGACGGCGACGAAATACCTGGCTATTTTTCTTCAGTAAGTTAGTTGTGGTTAAATTTGGTCTCAAACTTTACAGCCTTTGCAACAGCGATTCGTAAGCACTTTGGAATGACAGGTTAACATTGCGCGTAAATAAAATGAATCCTTTGCCGACGCCCGACATGAGCATGAGAACTAGAACTTTTATGAAGTAATGTGATGTTAGGTAGATTATTACGACTATGACACAACAAAAATTACTTGTGAACTTTAACTGTTGCTTGATTACGGCAAATAATTAGACAACTTACATTTCTTTATCGTAATCAATTAAACAGCAAGTTTTTGCAATTGCAAGCAAACTTTCATCTCAGTTCGGAAAGTATTTGAAGGGAATTCAAAACCAAATTGGTTAGAAGTTGTATTCTTTTTTGTTTTTAGTGTTTATAAATGGCAAGTAAAAGAAGTTTATTTATTTGTAACGTACAAAAACTGAACCAATTCCTCAATAAATGGTGTTTTTGTGCTTAACTGAAAGCGAGAACTATGTACTTTTTAATCTTAACAAGCACGATTGAAAGTTAGCGTTGAAACGTAAAGATTTTAAGCAAGTTTAGTTTCAAACTTCCCTCGAAAAATGATGTCTTGAGTTAAAACTGAAGTTTGAGAGCTGCTTGCTATTACTGTTCTTTAGCTACGACTGAAATCGGCTGGGAAAAAGTAAACAAAAAAATTGATTTTACTTCAGGTTAATTGCTGGAGAGATAATTTGTTACGCAAAAAAGTGAGGCAAAGGCGTGCGCGATATTTAAGTCGCCGTCATTAGCTGTTGTGTCACAGCCGTGCGATGTTTGGGTGAGACGTTGCACTGCTCTGAAAAAGCATCTGTCCTAACTTGGATTTCTTTTCACTGTCTCCAATGCATTTAACAGTTGGCTAAGATTTTCCTAACAAAATTGCAAAAATTTTAACAAAATGAAAAAGTTACCAAAAACCGCCGGACTTTTTTTACGCACTGTTAAATTTTAAGTGCGAATCCACCGGACATAATTTCGCAAATTCGCACTTTTTTTGCGTTTAAAGGGAACACTGCTTAGTGAATACTCTTGAAAAGCTTTAGGTCGTTGTTTGGAGCAGCAGCTGATAGAGGAGCTTCTATCCAT